>JAOYMU010000098.1:63728865-63748286 GCA_025802295.1 Psammodynastes pulverulentus
CTTCAGTTCTGACTGTTCAGAACTGAAGAAGAAGCTTCTTGGATGAGAAGCAAAAAATCTTCAAGAAAAACAAAGGAAGTCCATTTGCCTTTTGAAAAAGCACCTTTGGGACAACCATGACCTGGATGATTGAGAATCTCCTTAGATGACTTGATGGTACACAATCAACTACTTTGTGGTCATTTTTATATTGTTCTAATTTTTGTACTTTGTTGTTTTTATTGTTCTTCTACGATTGTGGGCTGCCTAAAGTCTCATAGAATTGGGCAGCATCCAATTTGAATAAATAAATACAATTAAAAAAACAACAATTCCACAAGCATTGTTCAGCAACATCCTGGACCCTATTTCATCTAATTTCAGTAAGTCCCAAATCTTCAAGAATAGACTTATTTATGAGTGCAGGGACCAATTCTTTTTGAATGATTTCATTCTCCAATCTTTTTTTCAGAACCTGTACATTCCTCATAATTTGGATGTATTACTTTTTTTCCAATATTACATCCTTGGCAGAATTAATTAATTAATTCATGCATTCCTTCCTATTTTTTGCTACCCAGAGAACATTTCTACATCTGTCATAACAATGGCTCCCCACCGCACACATTGACACACACAAATTCAGATGCACACATTCCTCTTAATTCTGAACAGCGAACAAAAATAACATATTTTTTTCATAGAACCAAATAATTTGTGGAAATATCATTGTGTGTGAGAAAACTGAAGAACTCCTGCTGAGGTTTTCCATTAACATAGCGAAAATAGTTTCATACTTCCTCAGTCATAACATACTTTCAGTGGGGGACTGCTTTGTTTGTGCACTAGTTCATGTTTGAAGATTTGGAAATTATAAATTATTCGTAGGCAAGGAATTTTGTCTATCACATTATTTTTTCACCGAATCTTTTCATACCACTTTGTATTTTCTTCTACTGTATTGCTGACTCCGTCAGAAAAGGAAAATTTAGACTAGTGAGATTTTTTTTTTTTTAATGTTATGTGTGCCATGTATTGAAATACAGGGAAAGGAGAGTGATAGATGGCATTCGCTTATGTGTTTTAGATGCACACTGCCATATTTTATAAAACTGAATCTCTGCCATAAATACTGATTTGATGTTATGGAGTGGATTGTTTGTGTGTTGTCTTTTCTTCAGAATATGAACAGGCAAATACTTATTCTTTTGGAAACTGTGTGGACTTTACCTGTGAACAATATTAACTGTATATAACTGAATCAAAGCAGAATATAACTCAGTTTACATTGCTAAGCATCTTTTATTGCCCTTTTTTAGCTGTTCATCATATTTTTAATCTTCTCCAGGGAGTTATGAGAGAACATGACAAATTTTAGAATGATGACTTTGAAAAAAGACACACAATGCCTGCAAAGTCAGTTTGCCAGTACTTAGTGTGATGTAGCCGTAGTGTTCCTCTTATAATTCAGCAGATCTGTTTCTTTTGCATTTATACCTTTATTCACAATTGAAAAGGTAAATTTTTAGTGTCATCCAATTTATTTATTTATTTTTAAATTTATAGCCCGCCCCATCTCCACAATTGCAATTAAGAATGATTATATCAGGGAGAGCAACATGTAAACATTTAAAACAGTAAATATGAAAATATGTGTGGCTTGATTTCTCCTCTAAGTACCAAATTGTATATTTTCAGAATGTAGAGATATCCTCCTCCCTGTAATTACCAAAGAACTAAAGGAACTGCTGGATCCAAGTGTTGAAATGCAAATGATACAAGACAAAAAATATTGCATTGAATTACTCAACAGCATCCTAGAAGTTCTCAGCTGTCAAGATGCAGTGAGTACCAATAAACGTCAGGATTCTGTAACTGATTCCAGTTTATCAATCCTGTGTTGATTAAGGTGTACCAGTTATTTACTATCCAAATAATCAATCTTGATTCACATAAACCATGGTATGGGAAATAGAAATATACTGCAGACATGCAACATCCTTTCAGCTAAGGTTAAAAATAATCTCTAGCATTACTTACATAACAGCTGCCCTGTTTTTTTTTTTAAATATCAGTGGTTGGTTGAAGTTGGCAGTGGAGGAAAATCTGAATTATAGTCATTTTCATGATTTCAGAAATGGGGAATGTGGTGCCAGAGTTCTCAGCAGGAGTTCAAGAGGAGTTCAATAAAACAGCATTGTGTCTAATGAATGCAAGCTCCTTCCCTTTTATTCATGCATCTGATATTTCATGCATGTATGAAAGGGGAAGAACATATATCGTGCAGCATTGTTTTTGTCAGTTTGATGAAAATGCTGGATCCTATAGATGTCTCCAAACCATTACTTTTGTTTGTTATGATGCTAGATATAATCTGATGCATGCAACATGTATCAGATAGTAATTCATTCACATTCCAGACTGTAGTCTCCATGGTGACATGTCAGCCATTTAAAAAACAACAACAATTTTCTCTTGATAATTGCAACATGGAAGACATGCAACATCCATTAGTGATCCACTGGCCAGAGATTTGAAATCATTAAAATCAAATCTTACTTTCGATTGGCATAGCAATAATTTTATTCTTTGAAAGATGATTCATATATCTTATTCCTTTATCTTTTAAAAAGCCCTTCTTTGGATATTATCTCAGTATTTTCCTTAAGATTTATTCCCTTTCATTTTTTTATGCTGAGCAGATGAATGAGTGGTTATGATTTGGATCACTTTGATTCAAAGGAGCTCTCACCTCACAATCAGGAGGCTGTGAGTTCAATCCTAGGTAGAGGCTAATATTTAGGATTAACACTCCTACTTGAGCAGGGGATTGGACTAGATGACCTCCAAGGTCCCTTCCAACTCTGTTATTCTATGAAAGGAAATTATTTATTCATTATAGATATTCTCCGTTTCAAACCTGTAGGACTCTTGGCAGCTTTAAGGAGTTTGGAAACCATTAGAACATTTACAGTACAATAAATATAATGGAAACTATCAACTAAAAAACCCTCCCAAACTGGGTGTCACTTATTTTTAGATAGATTGCTAAATTTGATATTTTGAAGTGGCACTAAATGGGACAGTTACTTGACTGAAGTTTAAACATGGACTTAGAAATATGTGCCTCTTCAAAATTCATAAACCTAGTAAAAGTAGCATAGTAACATAGTAGTAAACCAAAGGCTGATATTATACACATAAGCAAAAAGTGCCCTGAGTGAAGGCTCTGATTTTAAATGACAAGTCTTTGACACATACACCACTCTTACTACTACATGGACAGAGAAAGTAAACAAAGATTCAATTCCATTTTTTCATGATTCCTGGTGTGGTGTTATATATCAAAAACTTGTCATTTAAAATAAACTTTAGTCAATAACAAAGCAAGCCAATTTTACGCTACGGTTTTTGAGGCTGGCTTCTTCACTTAAGTGGAATTTATTTTAAACAATGATATGGGCTCTCATGTGACCAATCCAGAAACAACAGAGGTGTAATGGAATCCTGATTTATTTCTCATACTGGTCAAGGAGAAAGGAAGGTTAAACATACTGCACTGCATGAAAAGAAAAGGAATACTTGTAGAACTGGGAGCAAAAGCTTCATTTTCCCAGTTTTAAATCAGATTAATTAATTCAGAGGTGTAATGCAATTAATGGTGGCAAATGTTTAAACTATTTTATGATTTCCTCTCATGTTTTAATAGAAGTGCATTGTTAGTACAGTTTGATTAAATGCTTTGCCACAATTTCTATTATGCCTTCATAAAAAAAGGAGAGAAATATCTTTCTCACAACCTACCCTGAAAAGGTTTAATTTGACAATCTCACTGTATTCCCAGAAGTTATTTCCCAAATAAGTATGAATGGATTGTAGTCATAAGTTTTGGCCTTGGCCATTCAGCAAGATCACCTTTGAGAAAAATAGTAAGAATGCTTGATTCTACATGGACCCTTTTTCTTGCTACCACCCACCATAAATTTCTGCAGCTGGGTTTATTATCTAGGGTTATAAATTAATCTGCTACAATAGCAGCAAACTTTATTTGATCCGGGTGGCTGTCACACCCCCTTGACACTTCAAGTACAGTTCTTAAGGATAATTATAGAGTAAGTATGGTATAGATCCTATAATGTACTTTGATGCTCTGTCTCTTATCTATTATATCATTTTTACTACACAGAATTCTGACAATGCTTGTTTGCACTAACCCTTAATTGGCCACTGAAGCTCTACTTCACTGGAGAAAAAGTCATGTTAAAGCTCTCTCTCACACACACATTTTATTGTTTAAACAGTGTGTGAAACAGGACTTTTTTGTCATAAATCACATTCCAAGTTTATTTTGGGGACTTAGAATTAAATATCTCACTGCCACTATCACTAAAAGATGCATTCAATATTTATACTCCTATTATATATTTTCCAGGGTGTGTATATATCTTAGATGCATCTGTGTTTGTTTGTTTTTTACTTCTTTTCCTTTTCCTTTTCTTTTTTTACCCTTCCAATTATCTGTTTTGTTTCCCTGATACGGTGTCGCTCCCTCATTCTGTTACAACTTTCTGATTGTAGTCAATACAATAAAGTATATCTTTGCTTGTGTTAGTAGAATTTAAATAATGTATCATTTCATTATAAGAAGGATGCAAATTATGGTTTAATAGGTTTAATGAAAAAGGAAGGAAATGACTAGAATAAAAATAAATTTACCACAACATTAAGTAGCAATAGAATGGAATAGTTTGGTTAAGTGGAACCTGTGACAATTAGCTCAGTTCATTCGGGCTGATGGAAGAGGTCTTAGTGTCTTATTTTCCACTCTAATACAGCCAAGGATAGACTACCAATAGAAGCAATTTGGTTGGTCATGCTCCTAAGATAACCTCTTTAGATGTAACTGGATGGATGGATGGATGGATGGATGGATGGATGGATGGATGGATGGATGGGCGGATGGGCGGATGGGCAGGCAGGCAGGCAGGCAGGCAGGCAGGCAGGCAGACAGACAGACAGACAGACAGAAAGGCAGACAAATAGACAGTCACTGATGAAGACAGTCACTGTAAGGAACAGGTCTAAATAAAAATTGGTGGACTACCAAATTTGGTCTGCAGAACTTCAGTACACCACAAGATGTCAGGAAAGATAGATCTCTTTGTTGACCTCTAGCAGCCACCTTTTGTTGTTTTTGGTGTTTTGCTGTATGAAACAGTAGCCCTAGAATTAACTTCAGTTTAGCTGAAAGAAAGTGACTTTTTCACTAGTGGCAGCCAAGTGAAAAAGGTACCAAACATAGCAGTGTCAGAAAGGCTAGTGACAAACTGTAACTGGTTTCATACAGGTCAATTAAATATCTGCCAAATGTGAAATGTCATGATATACTGCAGGTATGAATAGGTTTGATGTGGATACAGAGACCTGTCTAATAGGCTGCAGACTTTTTTAAAATGTCAAAAGAAGCAACATGTGTGTATCATAATTGCAAATGAGGCCTCTCATGACTTTTTCATGAAGCTATGTCTGTATAGAAAAACCAATCTATTATATTTAATTATTATTAATTATTATGCTTAATGTTACTTAAATCACAGATTCCTGATTCTGAAAGCCTTTTATCCTGATTGTGTTTCATCTCTGCATACATATAAACAGTGTATCTTTAGACATTCTCTCAGGGAATATATTTCTTTCTGCATGGATTGTCTTTACAGACAAAGGAGTTCATCCATTCCTTACTCTTCTCTATTCTTTGAACCATGGAATGATGCTTGTTTGTCCTAGCTCTGACTAGTATGAATGATGTTATCTAGTTTAAGTAATAAAATGTCTGCAAGAAAACAAGCTCAGAGAGCACCAAAGACCCCTCATCTCAACCCTACAGATATTCTCCTGAACCTGAAATCTATAGCTTTGCTTTTATTTTGTTTAGTTCTTTTAAAAATGGACTTGTAAATGCTTCAAGCTGGGCCTCTTTTGAGAAAAGGTAAACTTTAACCTAATTAGCCAGCAACTACTTTGAGGAGCTCTTTTGGGAAGAGTGTGGCATCTAATTAGAGAGCTCTCAAGAGGTCTTGGACTTAAGAGTTATTTGTTAGACTTATCAAGGCAGAGGGAGTGGATGGAAGGGAGGGAGGACAACCTCTTAGGAAAACTCTGTCAGAACCCAGCAGCAATACATGACATGCCCTCTGAAAATGCCAGATCTGCCAAGAGGAGCTGGGAAACCTGCCAAACAGCCAGATGCTGCTTTTGGAAATTGCTGTGCCCTACTGTGGCATCTGGCACTATAACAGTTGATCAAAGAAAGAAGATGAAGTTGAGAAGGCTTAGGGAAATAATAGTAGGTGCATGGCTATTATCTGTAAGTTTTAATATTCTTATGAAAGTGCAAGTGTCAAGAGTATTATGTATTTCTGCTTTAATTAAGTTAGGCAAAGCATTTGTTCAAGATTTTAAGTTGCACTGAAGCAGGAAAACCCATATTTAATGTAGGCTGGGTTAATGAAGGGTCAGCAACACAAAGACCACTGATGTCAAGGCACTGATTGCAACTTCAGTCAATGCTCTGTCAAACCCAAGCTTCCACCACAATTTTTTTTTTTAGAAAAATGGCTCAAATGATATAAAATATACTGCTAGTTTTGAGATTTTATGAAGTTGCTTAACATTTATTAGATAATTAATTAATAAATAATTAATTAATAATTAGGCAATTAAGAAAAGAAACAGGGTCCCTTGCAAAATTATTGTTCCCATAGGGTAAACCAGGGGTGTCAAACTCAATTTCATTGAGGGCCGCATCAGGGCTGTGGTTGACCTTGGGAGACTGGGTGGACATGGCTGACTGGGTGGCCATGGCCAAATGGGTGGGTGTGGCCAGCTTGACACCACTCCCCAAACTGCTGGCATTCTCTTTGCATTGGGTAGACTGGGCCAAAGCCACTCGGCCCGATGTTTCCTCTTTGCATTGGGTAGACTGGGCTGAAGCGAGGTGGGCCAGCCCCCTACATTTTCCAGGACAGACCTGCGGACAGGATCCAATCACATTTGGGCTGGATCTGGCCTGCAGACCTTGAATTTGACACCCCTGGGGTAAACAGTCATTCTGCCTATACTAATCCCTGATTCCAAGATTTTGGCTTTCTGGCTAGTCATCATAGTTTATGGCATAGCAGAAGATATGATTCCGGACAGTGCAGATTATAAACAGATAAAACGAGCTGATGTTTAGTATATGAGTGAGTGCAGCCAGAGGGAAGAATCATAAGCATTACTTAATTAGATATGAGTATAAATATAACCCTAGTAATTAGCTTAGGAGGTGAGAGTAATAAAGTTGTGGTCATACAGTTTCAGAAACAATGGCTTAATTATAGAAGCAAGAAACTGTCCTGTGGAGTGAAGTAAACAAGCTTAGGTATTATTTTCTCCAAGACATTCAGAGTATCATACCTATTCCTTTCCATAGAAGAAAGGGGATGCCTTTTTTTGGCACATCCCATCATTTTCAGCATACAGGATACTTTTTTCAGCAAGACAATGACCTCTTAAGCTGCTCTAGGAGGGATAGAACATCAGCAATGAAAAAATCAGGGAGGGTATTGCTCAATTTTCATAATGTGTAGAGTCCTACTTCTAAAAATATGAGAAGAAGCACTGTAGTTACTTATCTAACCTACTTAATGCCACTCTAAACCAGAGTGCGACGAAAGGGGTTCAATACAGATAACACAGCCTGCTGAATTATGAAGGTACTGTAATCCATAAAAGAGATCTATAAGCATAAATGCAAAAGAACCGATGGTGCATTAAATATGAACCCTACTTATAATACGATGCAGGAGAGTTATTCAGTTGCCGGATATTAATAATTATTTTAATTCTACAGCTTTTTATTCTAACATCCTAGCCTTTCATCTTAATTACAGTGACTTTAATACAGATGGAGTATCCATGGAGATAGAGATGCACTTTCACTAGGACTTTTGCCAATTCTTGAAGATAAAAATTACATGTGCTTTTGATATAACACCCAAGATGAGCACTAATATTAATCTCCCTTGGTGTGATATTTCAATCATGGCATTTCTATCAGCTCCAAATTTGGAATGGCTTGAGTCATTCCTTAAATTGCCAGGTTGTTCCAGATTGAGTGTAAATTAGAATATGTTTCTATGAGTTTTTAAAACACTGTGATGTGACCAGGTTCATTGTGCCTAGTAGGTGGCAGTGAAATTTCTGGGAGTCAAATCACCGGGTTCACACATTGTACCAAACCATAGCTTATTTAATCATGATTTATAAAGCTATTAGCCATGCTATATCTTATCACACTGGATAAGTTGTCATACCACATACAAACTGCACATATCAAATTATAACTCAATGCAATAGGCAAACTCAGCCTAGGTTTGCTTATTTACAAAGAATAATGCACTGCCTTTCAAAACAAGATTTTTCAAGGAAAGGTAAAATCAATGCAATAAAACTATTTTAAATCTTAAAAGTTTAAACTGGGAACAGCAGCATAAATGACTCCTTAAAAAGTCAGACCAACATAAAATGAATAAAACAAAGGAAAAACAACTCATATGCCTGAGTATATTCCAACAGTCATTAAGGTGACTGTCCCTCGTTAGCCATAGTTCTTGAGTAGGTTTCTACTATTTTCCTACTAGGAATACTTAAATGATTTTATCACATTATGGGATTGAAAACTATAGAATTACGCTTTCAGGGGTCTTTAAATACCTATGATAAGGAAAGTTTTAATTTTTGAGCTGTGCAGAAATTTTTGAGTGGAAAAGCTAAAGAAAGACTGAGTTGTGAATTCTTTTTTAAAATGTAGAACAAACATGATGAGTGGCCAGTTGATGCTGAAAGTGACATTAGATGAAAAAAAATGCATGAGAAAGCATATAACCTAGCAGCATTTGTGAAGAGATGGGAAAGTTGGCAATTTTCTATCAACAATGCTATCAAGTGGTAAAAAGAAGGCAATGAGTCATTGTTTAATGGTGAAAAAGATTGCTATATAAAATTAAGGAGAAATTCTTTATTGAACATGTAACATCTTTGTTGCTCTATAACTTTGTTGCACAGTCTCCAACTTTGATGAATAAATGAATGAATGAGTCAACCCTGAATGATTTGTCTGTGTCCTCAGGGTCACCTGAGTAATGCAATTGATTGACCCTGCAAATGGGTGACCTGCATGACTCAGGACACAGATAAACCTCCAAATGGCCTCAACAACTCTCTAAAAGAATGCATATAACCAGCTGTCTGCATGGAATATAAATCCTTCCATTCCCCACCATCCAGTCAGCTGAAGAAGCTTCTTGTATGAGAATTGAAACACCTTTGAAGAAAAGCAAGAAAATCCAGTTGTGTCTTGAAAAAGCACCTTTGGGGATAATTCTGTAGGCTTGACCATTGTAGGTATTCAATGGTATATATTGTACTTGGACTGCATGGAGTTGATGCAGATGTTATGGCAGGATATGTCACATCTTTGAATATTTCACTATGAGAAAAAAATCTAAAACAAATAAAAAAAAACAATACCTCCTTGAAGGGAGAATATGTCAAGGACATGATTATGTTGACCCATGCTTTTGAACAAGGCGAGCATGAATCTTCTTAAGGGTCAAATTGCATTACTATGTAAAGTAGCAGTGAGTGTATGATTAGTTTCTTCCATGCTGCTAAATATTATGTTCATATGATATGGATTAAGTCTACACATTTATTTTATTTGTAAACTATTCTTTATTATCTTGAAAAGGATTATTTTTTTACAGGCATCAACCTATCAGCATACACAAGAAATAATGATCCAGTTGCTGCGCACTATTAACAGGACTGTCATTAGAATGGGAAGAGATGACCCCTTAATCGTGAGTCATTGATTTTGTAAATGTACTTTACTACTAGGACTTGGGATATGATGTGCACAGAAGCATCACCAATGAGAGATACAAAGCAGTCAGGCAGAGAAAATTTGTCTTTCAAGGCAGGGCCCTTTAATGGGCTTCCACCATCCACAGGAAAGAGAGGTTTGAAAAATGTCTTCTTATTTTGGCTTTAGAAACTTCCCTCAAGCAAACTTTCTCTCTCCAAAGCTAGCATTACTTCAGATAGATATAGTTAGGAGGAGACAGAGTCTCTTTTATGTCCTATTCAGTCAGTTGTAGTTTACAGTTTGGTTTGGATCATCTTTCTGTGTTTTACAAAATGAATGAAGAATATATACAGTATAATGAAGAATAGCCAATGTTATTTTGACGAAGAAATCAATTTAAATAAGTTTAACAAATCCATCTCCAAAGTATCTACTGGCTCAAATACCTAGATCAGGGGTGTCAAACTGGCGGCCCATGGGCCGGATGCATCATGCACAGGCCACGCCCACTCCAGCTCCACGAAGGAAAAAAATACCGTAAAACGTCACGTGATGGCAACATGATGCCGCGAGTTTGACACCCGTGACCTAGATGGATTCATCTGTTTTGTGATATAAGAAGTAGCGTGGGGCCAAGAATCAATGCTGAGATATCTATGTCAAAAGGAGGCCACAAAATCTGTGGATCCTCATTCTTGGTTTCTTCAGCTGAGAGAAAACAGAAACCAACAGCACAGTGTAGCTGACAAAGAGCCACTTGGATAAGTGTGTCATCAAGCGTTGACAACCAATCATTTTATGGAAGCAGGAAATACAAATTTTGAAGATTGAGTAATTTTCAGTAAGCCTGATACTTTGAAACACAAAAGTATCACTGGGATAAAAAAAAAACCATTTTTTTTCTTTTCTGTTTTCGATGAACCATTTCTAGAGATAACTATAGCATTGAAATATTAAAGTATACTGTAGAAAATGACCGGTCTGACAGTTTTAAAGACTGCTATTTCAGATTGTCAGTTTGTAAATATAGACACTTTAAATTTTCTTTGCTATAAATTGTATCTCAGTTGATATTGACTTACCTCTGAATATTGTTTTCACAAGAACTGTTTTATGTTCAGATTTGTTCTGAATACAATTCCATTTACATATCCCATATATTTATTTTTGGCAGCTATTGTGACCATGGCTACCAAACTATTGCCTTTGTCTTCTGGCATCATCATGATTTCAGTGTGATTCCAACTGAGTTAATGTCTGCTTTTCATTGTATGTTAGATTTCAAGCAGTGCATGACATGTATTATTAATGTAATAACATGTATTATTAATGTAATCTGTGAATGCTTCAGTAAAAAGGATCTTTGAACAGAAACTGTCAAACCTCAGCTTTGTTTTCCTACATTTGATTATTAAATTGCCTTAATGTCTACACAGTTTAAAACTTTTTCATGCAAGTTAATCCCATTTCTGAAGGATAATTCAATTGGTTTCTTTAGTTACGGTATGTCATTTCTCCTTAAAAAAAATACATGTGCAAATGCTACTCCTCATACACTTTAGCCATCTAGTTATCTAAGATGTGAAACAAGAAAATAGCCACTTTTCAGAAGTGAATAGACAAAGAGTAAGGAAAACCTCTTTCTGACCATGCCATAGCTTTGCATAATCTCTGACCTTGTTCCAGATGGTAGCTAAGTCTTTCTAAAATGCCACTTGTTTGGTTACCTGTAGAAAATAAGAATTTCCTCTGAGGTATCTTGGCAGTCCTCCAAATTAAAGTGGAAAATAATCTCACCTTCTTTCAAACCTTTGATATACAGATAATTGATGTGCAAGAAGGAAGTTAGCAAAAGGATTTTTTTTTCTTCTGAATTTACTGAAAGTTCACTAAAGTGCAGTCTTCATTAGTAACAATGATGTGAACATTTCAATATCGAGTATAAGAGCCATGATTATTCAAATGTACTTTGCAAGCACAAGCCTGCTAACTGAAGAGACAGCGTTGGGCTTGAGTCAAGTAGCTAATATTTAGTGGGAGAATGACTCAGGAGAACTGTGAAGGTGATTTGTTGAAATCTGCCCAAAGCTATTACATCTCCTTGAATAATGTCAACAGCTGCACTTTAGAGATCTGTTTTAGGCCTCCCCTTCTTTTCAGTGGAGATGTCTGTGCTTTCATGAAATAAAAGGGGTACTATAAATAAAGGAATAAATGATGTTCATCTAAGGTATCCAGTGGTTGCTTCATGTGGTCCAGGCAGGTTGCTTTTCTAGGTCATGATATTTTTTGGCTTAGGCTGCATTTTGCTCTTATTCGCAATTTTGAGTTGTCAGCACCACTTAGCATTCCACTGATACTAGGAAAGGTGTCACGCATAATGAACATTGTATTGGATACACTTTCCTCAAATGTCATTTTTCATCTTTGCGCACTTTTGCTTACATATTCTTTTAATGGGATATTTTCCAACTTGGTGCCTCTGCGCTAAGCTCATCATTTCAAGCCAGGATAGCCCCCAAATTTTATTGCTTGTGATAATGGGAGCTGTAATTTAATGAATCTGGAGACAACTAAATCAAAGGCAACTGTCTTAAACTATTCATTAGGTATGTAACATTGTAGTTAATGTGTTTTTTAGTCATCTTTATCTCCTTTCAGTTGCTTCTGTTTTCATAATTTTTAGAGTCACTGTTATATGACATCTTATCTGTGTGGCATTCAAGACCTTCTGCTTAAATATGGTCTGACAAATTGGATAATGCTTCACCTTTTCCATTTATCCAAGGTGGAAATACCTAATCTAGAAAAATTGATTTCACTTCTTTATATCACATTTATAATATGAAGATTAACTTTGATGTCTTTTTCTGTAGACTCATTGTCTTAGATCCCCTTTGTTACTTGCACATAGGAATTATTTCTGGATTTTAGAACAATGCATTGGGTTGTATACATTGAATCACAATGCTAATCTGTGTATCAGAAAAGTGCAAATGCTGTCTCGAGATATTCTGGCCCCTTGCAGACTAGACAAAACTCCTGCCATCCAGTATTGGTACACATGAGTTTCATTGCCTGCTGATAAAAGCTGCCCTTGGGAAAAATCCCATGACATTCAGTGTGAAGTGTGACGAGAGGATAATATATATGGCACCAGGATGTATGTTAATCAATATGTTTTTGACTACATAAAAATTATTTATACATTAAATTTATATTCATGTAAACAATACAGTATTGCTGTTTGAGTAATAATAATACTAGTAATATTAGTAATAGTAAAAGGTACAAATACAGAATTGGGGCAGCCACTGTTAGCAGTTTAACAAATGAAGAAAAGTTTGTTGTATAATTGGGATCATCTGATCTTGACCCAGAATGGCTGGGTCAAGATCTTGCAATGCATACGCTGAATGCATTGCATACCATAACTGGTCACCTGGCTGGACTATCCCTAAATTTGGCCATGCCTAGAAATATCTAGAGTTGATTGGAAAGAGCCAAATTCAGGAATGAAAGTCTTGTATGACTCTACTGTTGTTTTTATTTGAATCCAATGGCTAATGGAATTCAGAGAATTTGCTAAGTAAGGACATTGAAATAGGGAATCTTGTTGAATTGCTTTGTAGCTGTATGCCAATCGTAATTGTGGTTTAGATTCTGACAGATAAACTCTGCTGAGTAATTGGCTTCCAGTTATTTTATGCTCTGAAATGTCATGGGCTAGCCAACAATGTACAAATTATCTAAGGAAAATAAATATATTCCAGTAGCTTATCAGTGGGTAAAAAAACAATTATAGTTCCTTTCTTTGGTGTAAGTCTGTTCACTTGCCCTTTTCATTTTATTTTTTCCAAAGAGTATTCATACTCTTCATACTTTTTAAGGAATCACTTAATATACTTGAAGATAAGTGATAACTGCTTGGGTAGGAGGTGAATGTGTATAGAAAATTATATTTCAATGCTCCTATGTAGGCAGCAGAATATTGGAACCTGCCTGAAAGAATAGCAATTTTAAAGCACTTTGCAATTTTTAAACAGTGTGGCATTGGGAAAGCATTTCCATGAAACTGTAAATTTAACAAATCATATCATATGTTAACTTGAAAGGATTTTTAAAAAATCTATTTGTTTTTATAAAGTGTATAGTCATGCTGTAGAAGACAGGGCAATCCTAACAATGCCTTCTTAAATGCAACCCCACTGAATTCAATGGTATGTACTTTCCGATAAATGTTCAGACTTGTCCGAGGTTCTCCTTTGCTGCTGATCTTATTCTGAGTTCCTTTTCCCTTACAAAAAACCATTTGAGCCCATTAATTTACAGTTGATCTTTCAAGAATAAAAAACAAAGAGGATTAAAAGGAAACTCTCACCGCAGCTACTTGGTCCAGATGGTCACTGAACAGGCTGTGAAGGCAGGAGGACGGACTCTTGATGCAGATCTGTAAGCAGGTGTTCAGGTGATTCAGTTTCCTGCATGAGGGTTTCCAACATTATGGAATAAAAGGAGAATTTCTGAAAACCTTAGCTCCCTTGCGCTTAAAGAATGCCATCCTGAAACGGAATTTTTGTTGTGTCTTATAAAAACTGGTAAGGAACAAGACTTGTTAGGAAAACAGCTGTTGAATCATTCACCTTAGTTGGAATAATTGCATTAACTTCAATCACCATAAACATAGCTCTTAAATTATTGAGTCCTGAGACAGAAGAAATTATTGAGTCCCGAGAGAGAAGAAAATATGGCAATTTATTGCAAAAAGATATTATGCCAGTAAAAGAATCTAGAAATATACAAAACATTATATTTGATTAGTACAGTTAATCAGGAAAGTAATTTATATTAGAGTCTGCTGTCTATTTATCAAGAGTTGTAGCTGGGAGTAAAAGGAGAAGGTATTTATTGTACCATGGGAATAATCGTTTTATTGAAGATGTGGTTCAAAGAAGAGTGTTTTATTCTTCCAGTTTTCTTCCTACAAAATAATGTTCTCTGCTGAGCAAAGTAATTTCAAGTACAATAAATTCAGAATATGCAATATGTGCTATACAATATTTTACAAATGTTTTTCCTTCTTACTCTTTTCCCATGTTTTCATAGCATACCATAAGTTGAATACAGCTAGTGTTATTGAAACCTATACCTGGGTGGTAGGTTTTTGCAATGCTACTATTAAGGTCTTCTGGATATGAATTTATATCAATCCTCAGCACTGCCTTCTTTGCTTTCAGCACTTTTTAAGAAGAAAAAACATGGACAACTTTTCAAAACTGAGCAGTAAACCTGATGTCAATAGCTCTTAAATTGTGTTTGTTAAAGATCTAGGGAGCCTCATCTTTCCCCTTCCTAAAATTTCTTCTTACAATTTGCACCTGCTAATGTACTAGCTCTGCTGGATTAAACCAGATCAGTTTTTCTCCCCAAGCACTTCATTTTCAATTTTAACAAGCAAGGCATTTTTTTTAGAAATGCCTCAGCAAGGTGTGAAGTATTGGATCTGTCTCATTAACAGGTGGCCTTCTTGTCCATCTTTCTCAATGCTGATCAAGGGAAAGAAAGAGGTAGACAGTTGTCTTCCACTATTAAAAGAGATTGCTGTTACAAATCAAATGGAGCAACATTTTTCTTTCTTTTTTCTTTTTGCTCTACATTCTGCTTGGCCTATAGGCAGTGGCGGGATTCAACAGGTTTGCACCTATTCATGAGAACTGGTTGTTAACTTTCTAAGCAGTTCGGAGGACCGGTTGTTGGAAGAAATCACCTTCCCCCCCCCCACTTTAAAAGGCTAATCCTATAAAGAAGGCAGGAAGGAAACATTCTGGTGTTGTTTCTAGCCGAATCTTTATTGTCCTGCTTACAGAAACTACCTCTTGGTTAACCCATATAACAGCTCAAGGTTCTTGGCAGTACGCCCAGACTTACTGTCGCCTGAGCTCCACCCTGTCACATGATCACCCAGTCACGCCTAGCCAGCTGGTCATTAGGACAGAGAACTTGTTGTTAAATTATTTGAATCCTACCACTGCCTATAGGATAAGACTAGACCCAGCAAAGAAATTCAAAGTTGGATTATACGGCTGCCTCATCTTGATTAGAATGTTAGTATTCACCCTTATGGACTGAAGGATAGGCAATAGGAACTGATGGTTCATGGATTGTAATTTGAAGCTGAATGCCAGTCATGATACAGACTGCTGAAAATTATGGGATTTCTTTCATCTAGTTCCTCAGTTATTAAGATTTGTGCCTGTGAAAATGGCCCACTATTTCAATAACAACAGCTCTGGTAAAATGCTGGAATAAACACCCTTACCTTTACTAGAGGCACATCAATAACTCGAGTCTTGAGGCTGCCAGTAATTTCAGTATTTGGAGCTTGCATTTAATGAAATTTTCTAGTTCTTTAAAAATATTTCATTTCACAGAATTATGCACAGTATTTTCATAATAAGCAGGTTATAAAATAGATTAAAATTTGAAATTATTTAGCCCCACTATTTGGAAACAACATTTCTATTTAAACTCTTGGTGTAAGCTAAGAAATATCTTTCATGAAAACCATGGATGTTTTTTTCTCTCTTTCTCTGTCTGATCTAAAATTGTTAGTATTGTTATACTAATCTGCTATATCATAAATATTCAGAATTTGAACTTACTCTTCTTTTGCTTTCAGATGGTCATATATACAGTATATTGTGCCTGGTTAGCTATAATAATAAAATAAAGCTATTTTTCAATTTATGTAGAAATATGTAATGACCCCTTCCTTTTCCTGTTTATTAAATTTTCAAAAAACAAATTGCTTCCATGTTTTTACTTATTGAATGAGACCTAGAAAAGATATATATTGTAGTAAGTACCCCTTTTCTATGAACTGGAGGTTTTGATCTCACTTTTTTTTTTCCAAATGAATGAAAAGACAAGGATCCATGTTTGCCAGTTCTGCCCTCCTTCCAGATCATCATTTCTGAAGAAATCTCTCCTGGAGGAATTAGGAATCTTGCTGTATAATTAATGAACAAATCAAAAACCCATACTATATTATTCTGTGTTGGTTGATTTCAATTTTTGATTTCTGTTCACTTTCATGTGACTCTAATTCATGAGTTAGATCTTTTTTTACTTTAGAATATAAGACCTCCTCTAAACAGGAGACAAATTAGCTTGGAATCTCTTATATTAAGAAAGTTCGCAAAACCTTTTCTTCTACAGTGACTGATCTTTCTTATGTAGGAAATTACCTCAAATCAAATAGACTGTTCCTTGAATAAATGCTTTTGTCAAGAATCTCCCTGAGTTTCTTGTCGTCTGGGATGACTCTCTTAATAATACACTTTATTTTATAATCCAAGCATATCTTTTGTTGTTGTTCTTCCTAGTAAAATATAGTACAGGTAGTTATCAATTTACAACAGTTTGTTTAGTGACTGTTTGAAGTTACAACAGCACTGAACACAGACTTATGACCATTTTTCACACTTATGACCTTTGTAGCTTCCCCATGGTCATGTGATTTTATTTGGATGCTTGTTAACTGATTCACATTTATGACGGTTGCAGTGTCCCGGACTCATGTGATCCCCTTTTGAGACCTTCTGACAAGCAAAGTCAATGGGGAAACCAGATTCACTTAACAACTGTGTTACTAATTTAACAACTGCAGTGATTCACTTAATTAATATGGCAAGAAAAGTTGAAAAATGGGGCAAAATTGACTCACTGAACAACATAAATTTTGGGCTCAACTGTGGTCGTAAGTTGAGGACTACCTGTATACTAATTTTAGAGTAAGTTTTTTTAAAACAAAATGTATAAGTATTAATAGTTCAACGTCTTTTGTATTAAAAGGACTGCTATGACGGATGGATTCCTACAGTTATATAGGGTTTTCACCCCAAAGCCATGGTTTTTGTAATAAAATTCAGTACTTAAGCTGGGACACAAAAAAGTTATTTCTTAACATTTTAACATATTTGCTGTCTCAACATTTTTGCTGACTGCTAGCTGTGATTATTTAAAACAAATACATTATGAAAAAAATGTTAGGTGCACTTTGGTACAATCGATACAGAATTGCTATAAAGCAATTTGTCAGGGAACAAAGCTATTAAAAAATAACTATAAACAGAAGCCTGTCAACTCCAGAAAATCCTGAATCAAGTTGGCTAAACAAGTTCCTATTTCCATCATACTCGTTATTATGTTCAGATGACAGAATTGCTTGGTAAGGAAGTTATGGAAAGAAGGAAAGGCAAAGTTTTGTTTTTCTGGCCTGCTTGTCCTCTGTTTCAGAACAGTTTGATCTGAATACCAAGTGAGTGGTTTTCTCATTACATTGTATGATTTTAACTTTTTAGATTGAGCTCTATATGGATTTAGAAAAGGCATATTTCTGACCAAAATATGCTACCGCTGCCACAACCCCGCAATAATGCTTTCCATCTGGCTCATACTGCATTCAAATAAATGTTTATTTTCCTGAATGGACATCGTGCTCGGATAATTCCCTTACTTCCTAGCTGCCCTTAGTTTTGTATCCCAACATTAGAATCATGGCAAAGCAGAATTACCGTAAATCAATATACGAAGAAGAAAATCAGAGCATGTGAGAAGATGAGGATCATACATGTAAAGTCTATTCACGATTGGGCCAAGAGTGATTTAGACTAAATCTTAAGTTTGATACCATCTTTTAAGGTTTTCAAATCCACCAGAAGCATTTCTTTTTCTTCGCCTTTCTTCTTATTTCCTGTTTCTCAGGGACTGGATGATCAGATGGCTGTCTTTGCAGTGCCACCAAAACAGGACTCTCTTCCACTTGATCCAATGCTTTCAAAACTTGGTGAAACCTATCTTCTTGTTGCCTGAAGTCATATTCTACGCTATATAATGAAACCAGGAGAAAAAAAATATTTTTTTGTGAGTTTCGAACTTAGTTTTGAAGTTAGAAAACAATTTGGTGACCGGAAAACATAACTGCAATTTGTATTGTTCGTAATTCTAAACATGGAATGTAGAATTGCTTTTCTTTCTGAGAAGAATCAGTAATGGTTCATTTTATACCAACCCACTGACAATTAATGCAAAATTTGTCCTGTATTCTAGTAAATCTGACAGATTAAAATGCCTGCTGTAGTGAAATATTTTAGAAAAATGCAAAAATAAACACTTTAAGATTAATCTTCTATATGCTTTGCTTCATGTTAATCAGCAGCATCAAGATTGCTAACCCTTTTTAAAAAATAAAGGAAACAGTTACATAAAATGACCTTTTAGAAGTGATGCATTTTTTTTAGAATATTTTTTTTTGACAGAGCTCAGACTGATTATTTCCCATGTTGAGCTTATATTTTATTTTTCGTTTTAAAAGAGTTTTATTGGTCAAAAATATACAAATTCATCACTTACATAAGTAGAATTTTCAATTATCCAGTAGATAATATATTTCGAGAATTTTTAGTCAAGCAGCAATACCAACCATCTTATAATATCTTTATACATATAAAAGAAGATTTAGGTTAACCAG
>JAOYMU010000098.1:63820887-63831624 GCA_025802295.1 Psammodynastes pulverulentus
GGGTTGAGTCTGAGTTTGTTGCCGCCCATCCAGCCCCTCACGGCCTCCAGACAGCGGGACATCACCTCGACGGCATCACCTCGACGGGTAGCAGCTGCTACCCCAGGCCTTCCTTGAGGAAGAGAAAGAGGAGGAGCTTGTAAAGACAGAAACATTGCTCAGTTGTTCTAAATCTTAACCATAACTAATAATGGGGAAGAATAAGAATGGGAAATTGGTCCACTGTTATCCAAATCCATAGTCAAAATAAAGCACCTAGTTCTGCATCATATAGGTCTCCTCCATAGATTCCCAAACTTGCCCTTGCAGAAGTTCTGCTTGGCTCTGAGAAATAATGATGAGATGAGGAATTGGAGTTTAATGTTTCAATCCTACTTGTTAGGACAAATTACATTTAGCATAGCTAGAGTGTGCTATCTAATATCATCTGATTTTTCAAATAATCTAAGAACCAGAATTTCTTTTAGTTCTAGCATTTGTTTAGCTCTTTTGAGGGCATGAAGAGCTGATACTTCCTCAGTAAATTTTGGTTACGGTTTATGTAAAAAAATACATAGGTTTTCCATACACGTAAACATGACTACTTATAAGTATAGTCCTAAAGAGTTCTGATTAATTCTTCATTTTTTTCAATGAAGTTAATTTTCCAGTTTTTCAACAAAACAGCATTGATGTGTCTGAGAGAAAAATGTCTGTTACAAATTTGTATTATGCCAATTTAATTGGGCACCAAATAAGTATAATCAGGATTGGCATGTTAAAATAAGTCAAACAGAATTCATTTCATTTGTCCTTGGGATCTATTTCATTGGAGTTTGGCTGCCTTTAATCTAAGGTTTGCTTATAGTTTTACAGCAAGAGCTGAGGATGTACAGAAATTGAATGTAAGCTTCATATTGCTATTATTTCGCACAAGATCTTTTCAAATTATTAATATAAATTTATGCTGAAGAATATATGAAAGCAACTGAGAAAGAAATATTATTTTATTGACCTAATATTTCCTTTCTGATGTCAAGTGAATGAAATTTATTGAGAAAATTCCTATTGGTGAAAAAGTCACTTACCCTGTAAATCGTGCCTTTTTGTCAGAGAATTAAGCTTTTATTCTTTTATCATGGAAGCTTAAACATAATTCCATTTTTCAAGAAATAAAATGCAAATTACTTCTAATGTAATTAAAACGGTGTTACTCTATAGTAGGTATATAGTATTTACCATAGCAATATGTGTATAGGATGCATACATATAAGTTAAATGAAAAAAATCATATGCTGAGATAAGTGTAAATGTTTTGCAGAGGGAACATTTTGAATTTTTCTGTTTTCCTATTACTTCTGTATATCTAAATTCTGATCTTGAGTTTCAGGGTTTGTTAGAAGCTACTGTGTATCTTGATATGCTCTGTTGGATGTTATTTAATACTCTCTGCAAAAATCACAAACAGGGAGTTTTCAACTATATTGCTTTTCCAAGCAATGGCTTCATTTTATGAAATAATTATATGGTCATAAAAATTAGAATCTTCATCAAATGCCAAACGGCAGAACTATTTTTCTCAAGCAAGAGTCTAATCTCTGCTTTAAAAATCCTTTCCCCCTACTTGTAAGATGGAAGCTAAATTTGTTCTTTGCAGAAGATATGATTAATATTTTGAAGTTATATTAAATATTAGAATATTAAAAATGCTGGTGCAATTCCCAATGCAAATTTATTCATATATGTGTGTACATTTTAGATTTATATTCTGCCTTTGTTTTCAATTATTGCCACCCTGTGTTGCAGCCAAAATCTGGTTCACCTAAAGCAACGGGAGCACTTTGAAGATACAACATAAATTTATTTAAGCATGAAAGCAGTGTACATTGGGAGCGGCCCTGAGCAAAAGCAGAACCACAGTTTATATACTTTGGCCTGCTACATTTCACATCAGACAGTGAAAAAAAGCAGGCACGGTATAAATTATAGTATGATGTTGGAATATTTTAGATAAACCCATCTGGGTGATCCAGCATTACTATTTCTGAGTTATGATCAGTGAATATAAATAGAGTTACTGGGCCATGGTCCCTGTCCAATTCCTTCCCCTTGTTGCCATTCAAGGTCAGTTTAGCTTGCTGTGAATGTTTCATTGAAAAGGCACTTTAGGCAGTTCCCATGTATGAGAGGGGGGGGCATCTCATAGGTTTGGTAGTGAATGCAGCTCACATGTGTCTGGGGAGGAGCATCTTTTAGCACCACACCTGTCTTTCAAGAAAAAAAAATACTTTCAAAGCAGTCTAAGCAATGATATGCAACAACATTGTAAATATTTAAAAGATTGCTCTGATTTGTCTGCAGTGCAAGAATTAGATAAATCTTGCACTGTAATAGAGGCCGTTAGTATTTTGCATATTCACAGTTGTCTGTCATAATAGCTCCACCAATGATTTTTTAACTATACAGAGTTCACTTGTCATCCTCACCCATGCATTTTTTCTTCATGACTTGTTGAGTAATTTACTCAGCTGAAATTTTCTTTGCGTGTTATAATGCACACTGAGCTGTAACCGAGTCAAAAGGGAGCCAACAATCTACTCAAATGTGTCAAGTAAGCCACAATTTCTCACAGCAAGCCTAGTCCATTTATTCCTCCATGGATTTATTCATTTATTTAAAAATTGTAAATTCTAGGCAGTTTATGAATATTCATCTGCAATAAAAATTGTTCAAACAGTTTGTGGTCTCTAAGGATCCTATCAGGCATACAAACCCTGAAATCCACCCCTGAAATTAGCAGCGGCTCTGTCACCATTAGTTTGTTCTCCCACTGCTAGTTTTTATAGTCTGGAGACATGTAACTCTGAATTCTGAAAAAAAAAGAAGGTTCATCTGGGAATTATCTTCTACTGGTAGCAATTAGCTTCATATCCACAGATGACCCATTTATTATGATAAGTATGAAATAATATAAAAGAAGATTGGAACCTTGTGGGATTGCCATAAAAGTTGACAAGAACTGTTCTCATACCACCAGGCTTAGCTTACAAATTTTGGACAAAAACTGTTAAAAGCAAGGCCACCCAAGCACCTTAAAAAGCAGCTCTCAAAAGAATGTTGCAGTTAGGAAGAAATCCAGAAATATCAGTGGTTTGTTTGTTTGTTTGTTTGTTTGTTTAAAAAAGGAATTGGGCACCCATCTTATTTTAGGGTAACTCTGGGTGACTTACAATCATAAAAAATAAAACCATATAAGCTAAAAAAAACCATAAATAAGCTAATGCAAAAATCCAAACACTGTTTTATCTCTCTCTTGGTATAAATCAGGGCTGTTAAACTTGTGGCCCGTGGGCCAGATGCGTCATGCACTGGCCATGCCCACACACAGTTTAGTGAAGGGGGGAAAGTCACAATACATCACATGACAAAACCGTGATGACGCAAGTTTGACACCCTTGGTGTAAATCATGAAAGTCAATATTGAAGAGCTATCAGAATTGGTGTGCATTCAAAATGGAAAAAAATCTAGGTTATTCTTGCACTTGTATCGTCAGAAATAGTGTAGGGTCTCCTGCCCCTTCCAACTCTGTCAATCTGTTAAGAGGTCAGCTCCTAAGCAAAGGTCTTGCCATTACCATTGTAAGATGGTAAAAAACTCAAAAATCATTGACAGGAAAGAGTTCTGGCAGATCTGTAAAAATAAAACTAGAAAGTGGCTGTAATAAACAAGCACTAAAGCAAATCTTATCTATTTCCTTGAAAGAGAAACAATTAAACCAATCTAATACATGTTAAGAAGCAATGTGCTGGACACCTTAGGAATGGTAATGCCCAATATAACAATTCTCCCAACAGGGATTGAAGTAGTTTATCTGCAAAGAATCATGGAAACTGTTTATAATTGCTGATGTAATATATCATACTAACCAGAAGCAATGTATAAATTTTTACAGAATTGGAATTTCTTCCAGGATTTATAAGCAAATAAGTCCACAATATGGACTGATATCTTAGACATAACTGATGGAGAAACAGGATAAATCATCAACATGTGGACAGCATCTACTATTTCTGTTAAACCATTCAATCTCTGAAATATATTGCTGTTCATGTGTTCTGAATTTTCATTTCATCTATGAAGTACCTATCAGTGCTATTTATTTATATATCTTAGATGAGTTTATTTTGAATGGAATTATGCTCTAGAATTCAGCACTTCAGTGTAATTATATCATTTAGATCTATTCTCAAAGCATAGGTAAGATAAATCAACTTTATGAATAATACCCATTTATGAACAGAACTGAGTTAGTGCCATCATCGTATTGAATTTAGGAAGCTTTCAAATTTGCTAGTCATTACAATAATACGTAGTTATTTTAAAAAAAAGTATTTGAATATATTGCAATAAATTCATAGAGTCGGCAAGCAGAGATTCTTGATCTGTAAATTTGTTTTCTGTACCACATAGCATCAATTCCCTTTTTGTAAAACCAGCAAGATACTTCTAATGTATACTATAATTCAAGTGAAACAAAATCCTTGGCTTCATCTTAAAAGAGTTGACGTATGCAGGGAATACATGGTATTCATAACTATTCGTTTTCTAACTCAGTAAGTCTCAATTTCTAGGATGTCATCTGCCAAACCTTATACAAAAATGGTATAAATTTTAGCTAATAACTGTGTTGTTCTAAAATTATTGTGTTCAATGTATGAAAAAATGGAAGAAAAAAATCGGTCTTGGTTTCTACTATATTCTTAATTTACATGTGTGAGGTGAAAGGGGAGGTAGAAAGATCATCATTAATAATAACACGTTGAATAATTAATTCAGAAATGACATAATTCTAATAAATATATTATGAACATAAAGATCCTAGTAATGCTAAAACAACTCAACATGTTTACTAATTGGTGTATCTGTTCAACTTCCACTGTTAGTTTAGGATTTGTGTGATAAATAATGTAGCTTGTCTATTATAACATAATACCTTTGGTACTCATTAATGGCAGATGCTGCATATGTAAACAAGACCGTAATTGTGTATCACGGAAAGGAAGATACACAGTGTGTCCATTTGCTATGAGAAAAAAGGACATGTCCTCGGCATATTATTTAATTCATAATGAAAGATGAGAGGAAAGCAAGACAAAAGGATTTTCTGATAAATAATTACTCTATATGGTCTCCCTTCAGATAAGTGGCTTTCCCCAAATCTGGGTACAAACAGTGTTCCTTTTTTTATCAGGTGGATTTCTACTTTCGGAGTCCTTAGACACTCAAAAAGTTAAGGCTACAGATTCTCTTTAAAGAAATGCAGTAAGCATGATGAATGGTCAAAATTTGGAGGCTATTGAAAAGGAATATGAAATGGCACCTCAGCAATATCACTTTTTCAAGAGCATGCAGTTTAGCTGTTCTGCATGAATGCTTCACTTCTTTGTCTTTAAATCATGCTGTATATACTGTCGCAACTTTGGGAAACAAAAAGAAAATGCCATTGCAACCATTAAACAATACTGATTATTGCTTCTGAAATCCTTGTGCTATAAAGGGAATATCTACTGCAATTTAACATCTTCAGGGTTCTACTGTTCTTAAGTCAACTTTACTTAAGTTGGCAAGTTTGGTTAGCCACGGGCTAATCACATTTCTGCATATAAAAATGGTGCGTTCAGCTGAAACTCAGGGACTAAATGAAGAGCCTTTGATATGTGTGCCACCTTTTCTTCCATCCTACTGAAAAGCAACTGGCCCACTTGCCAACCTAATTCTCTTGCCATCAACTAATAAAGGAGTGGGCTTATATTGGGAAGAAGTTATGTGGAATAAGGCAATGGCAGCAACATAGCAACTTGGTTGCAAATTTTTAAATTTGTCAAGCATTATTTAATATTTTTTTGCATCCTAAAGATGTTTTTTTAATCATTTTTTTATTATTTGAGTGCTCTTTCAGAAATAAAATATGGCTTTATTATTTGCCATACATTTGCAATAAGCTGTTTAAATAAGATTTATATAGTGGCCCTCTTTAAAACAGTTGATTATTTTTGCTATATAGTTCAATATCCCTAGGGATATTTTTGAACTACATAATTAAGCCTTTGGGAGACAAATTCAGAATATAGTTGGAAGATTACATGAGGCCATGCTGCTTTTTGATGGGCCCCTGAAAAATTAGCTGAATTACCCCCATTGTTATCATGAATCAATGCTTCCTGTGGTATCTTTGTTTCCGGTATCATGCACTAAAGACCATGCTCTTCCATTGCTCTGCTTCTGAGGGAAGGATAAGCAATGAAATCCCAGTGTTAACTAAGATATCTTTTAACTCTAGCACCATTTCTCATGATTACCATAACGACCCTGTGTCTTCTATCTGAAGTAAGAAGCAGTTCAATCCTGTGGAAAGCCTAAAAGAAATGCCTCCAGTTATTCGGTCTGTGAAAGCAGTATTTTAAGATCCAGGATGTGATGTTCTGTCTTTTCTGCCTTTTCAGATAAAACCTAATGATTTGTTCTCCCTTAAGGAATTTAGTGTTCCACAAATGCTAGACTGGCCATTGCTATGGAGATCATAATCACTGTTCATATTCATCTTGCCTCTGAAAAGCATTTTCCTTGACTAAAGCACTGAATTATGATATCTGGAGGACTTTGCTATAGTAAAACTGTATCAAAAATTACTTCTGAAGAATTATAATAAGCTGATTGCTCGACATAGCGAATATGTGTGAAACGGTTTTGGATAACCGCACAGTAGCAAAGAAGCACAAGTTCCCAATTTTGATGGTGGAATCAGAAGTAAATCAGTGTGGGGCTCCATGATCATAAACATTGATCATGGATTTGTGGATGGACAGGGAGTTGACTGGGTACATCTTGTATTATTCTGCATTTATTTGGTATCTTGTTCTCTTTCTTAAAATAGGAAAAAGCTTTGTTGGTTGACAAAACAAAAGCATTATGATATGTATTCCTTTCTTATAAAGGCATAAAAACCAATCCTTTGTATTTCTGGGCTCCAATTCTTTTAACTCACAATGGTCTGTATGTTTTATTATGTCATCTAATTGTCAAATTCTAAATAGTTACTTGTCTCTTCTGTTTTAATTCAAAGCTGGAATCTGGAAGTCCCATAATTGGTTTAAAACTTTATATTCATTAAAGGTCTGTTCTTATTATAGAAAAAAAGTAAAGATTACAGATAGTTCTAGGTTTTACAGTACATACTACCTACATATGATGATGGACAAAGATGTATTCGGAGATGAATAGATGAACTATTACAGAAAGCATCCTTCTTAATGATTAAAAAATAATTAACAGCCAGTTAGATATACTATTCATTATGTAGCTTTATACTGGCTGCTTCTTACATAACAAATAAACAAGCAAATTATAATTAGCATTGAGTTTCATTCCTCTCTAACTTTTATTAAACTTATGTATGATCTAAAAGTATCATTTATTCATCACATATTATTTTTATGTGTAAATATACAACAGTGTTATGAATTTTTAACATAAAATTTAACTGCTATGACATTAGTAGTAAACTTTTCAATTCATAGACATCCTGTTCTATTTTAAATCCCTTAACTCAGGGGTTCCCAATCTGTGCGCCGCGGCTCCCTGGGGAGCCGCGCTATCGCCGTAAGGGCGCCGCGCCGCGCCATTTCAGAAAGCCTAGTACGCATACGCAGTTACAAGTAAAAAATGTAAAAAAACCTGGATGTACCTATTAAGGGAGCCGCGGAAAAAATCTGAAAATTTGAAGGGAGCCGCGGAAAAAAACGGAAACAGGTAAGGGAGCCGCAAACAGAAAAAGATTGGGAACCCCTGCAAAGAACATTGCTTGTAGCTGGGACATTCATTTAGAAAATTAGTTCTGACTTTGTTGTAGGCCTCTAGTTAACAGACAATTTAAGCAAGTTTTCCCAAAACTAATAATGTTGAAACTATAATCTGACCACAAGTGCAAGAAAATACTAGCCAGCTTTATTCAGTTTAGATTTACATTCACTATTTTGACACAAATATTCAGGCATACTTTTGATTGTCTTTTGTAATAGTTCTGCTTGCAAACTATCTTAATTTCTTGAGAATAGGGCCATGATTCTATTTGGCATACCTGAACTCCATTTAAAACTCTAGAATCCCTATATGTTGAGCCACCCATCTCAACAGCATGATTTGTGGTGACTAATAACAGTTAAAAGATACAATATCCCAACATCACCACAGTAAATACAATCTGTGGCAATCAAAGTAAAAACAAAAAGCCACCATTTTAAAAAACTGAATAGTATCTCTCTTCCACAATTGATGGGATGGTTAGACAATACATAAACATATACTTCTCTATATCTCTGTCTCTATACAGATAAGCACGCAGAGAAAGATTTTATATGTAAACTATGATGTAATCCTAGAATATATGCCCATTAGCATGACAGAATTGCAGGTATTGTGTTCATAAACTGTCTTTCCAAAGGTGCTAAGGGGAGCCAATTTGGTGTAGCACTTAAGACATCAGGCTAGAAAACGAGATATGTTCTACTCCGTCCCTAAGCATAAAGCCAGATGAGTGACTTTGGGACAGTCACTCTCTCTCGGCCCTAGGAAGGGTGTAATGGCCAGGGCTTTTTTTCGGCCGGAACTCGGCGGTACTGCGTTCCGGCACCTTTTTAGAGTCCGCGTCACGTGATGTGTCTCAACCAATCGCGCGCTATTACTTCCGGGGTTTTTTAATGCGACGGGGGGGGCGCGTTCCGGCACCTTTTGGTGCCGAAAAAAAGCCCTGGCCACATCTAAGCACCCCGCTGGCCTAATCCAGCCCGTGGGCCTTGAATCTGACACTCCTGCACTAGGGCAAGGTTTCTCAATCATAATAACTTTAAGCTATGTGAACTGCAAGCATATTTGCTTGGGAAATCTGTGGATTGAAATCAACACTTCTTAAAATTGCTGAAGTTGAAAAACTGCCTTAGCCTTTTGTTCATTTAATGGTGGTCAAATGGTTTCCAAATGCTTTTTAAATTTTGTCCTCTGAGTATATAAATCTGGCATGATGCTGTTGTTGGAAATCTTATGCCGATGTTGCTGTTTGTAGAATATCTGAGAAGTCAGATAAGAAGTAAGATGCATTACTTCAGCTGTTTTTCTCCTATGAAGATTACCTTCAAGATGTCCTCTGAAATCAAAATAGCAATGATAAATGTTTTATGAGTTCAACATGCTTCTCTTAACCTTGTCTGATGATTTGTATTTCCATTATCCCCTATGCATTATCCTTCTCATTCCTTCTTTCTGATGCTGATTATGCTATAATGCAGATATCTTCTAAATTAGCAGGTTGAACAAGTGTTAAGTAGACTGATGCTAAATTGGAGCAGTGCTAGATTTATAGCCCAGAACAGTTTTCATTAACTGCCAGTCATTTTAACAATATAAATAGTCATTATAATATAAGTCTAACTTTTAGTTTTGAAGCCATAATCACTCCTTATATATCATTTCTCCTTATATAGTCAGTTGCTTCTCTAAATATAATAATAATATTCATTATAAATTTTCCATGGCTTTTTAATATTATAATTGTTTTGTATTTTACACCTATCATTTTACTATTGCATTATTCTAAATAATCCTCTGTCTTATATCAATTGTATAGTATCTTGCTAAATTAATTTTTATGTTCCAAATTCTTAAATCTTAACATATAATTTTATTTGTATTGTTATATGCTTTTAGAGTTTGTTTTACAAAGTCAATTTCTGTGCTGAGTAGGCTGTATTAATATTCAGTGAATTAAATATAATTCTTTTGTTTTGTTCTAGTCAATGACCAAAATAAAGAGACTGACTGGCTGAGTTTCTTGAGGTGTTAGCTATATAGCAATAGCAGAGATCTAGTTCAGGGAACTATTCCTGTGGATGGCATAACTTCTATTGTGGTGACAACTGAAACAAATGAACAAAGAAAACAGAAAAGTCCAAGCAAAAAGATGAGAGGAAGAACTCATGTAAGCAATATTGCAAAGATCAATAACCATGTGCTTATTGGGGATTAAGAGCTTGAGAATCAACAATATCTGGAGCAAGATAGGCTCTGTGAAAGGTATAGCAAGGATTAGAGTTTTCTGAAAGACACTGCATGGCTAGCTGAGGTCCACAATTAGACTAAATGTGTTGAGCTCATGCCCTCGGTTACATTAGACTTCAAGCTGAACTTCTTCTGATATGGAAGGTACCTCAATCACAGATAAGGAAAAGAGGAAGAGAGTGGGAGGAGGGAGGGAAGCAGGGATAGAAGAGATAGAAGGGGTTATTTACAGAAAGGTGTGACACTCTGTCTTTTCCTTCTGTCTTTCTCCCCTTTCTCTCTCTTATTATACCATATGTGCTGGACTGTGAATGAATTACCATTCCCTATAATTAAATAATGTTTTATAAGATTGTTCTAGTTGGACACACTAGACTGCTGACTCATATGCAAGAGCAGTTAAGTGTCCATGTCTTTCATGAAACCCTTAGAATATTTCCATTATGCCTGACATAAAGTTCCCTCAGGATTAGAGCATATAATAGGAAAGTGAAATATATTCTATTAAACTTATTTTTTTGTGGACATACTGCCTAAAATTATGCAGCTATTTGTCCATGTCTTAATTTATTTATTTTATTTATTTATTTTGGATTTCTAACCCGCCCCATCTCCACAAGGGACTCGGGGCGGGTAACAACACAGAT
>JAOYMU010000098.1:63846732-63857368 GCA_025802295.1 Psammodynastes pulverulentus
TAGGTGTCTAGATATGTTTGGGGGCATTTACTCAACTGGAATTCATCTTTCTGACTGGATCATCCAGGGAGATGTTTTGTTCTTTAGTTCTCTCTAGTGAAGGGGGCTGAGAACCGGTGATTCTGCACTTTCTTTGGTTGTCTGAAATAGCATATGTTGGAGATTGAGCTATCTTTATTAATTTCTTTCTGGAAGTCAGAAAGAAAACCAAGTTGTTCCAAAGATCACTTTAAAAAAAAAAGAGTGCCATTATCTGGGTCTATTTTTAGATTTACTTCTTTATTAGCTAATACATATGTACTACTCAAGTCGCTACACATACTGCTCACTCTTTATATTTCTCCACTGAAACAACCCTGTGAAGCGGGTGGTCTGAGAGAGTTTGTGAGTGTTCCACACCTAAAGGAGGATTCGAACTCATGATCTCTTGGTTTGTAATTCAGCACCTTAACTATGTTATTTATTTTATATTACTGATCAAATTTACATAGCCACACATATCACAAACATGATTCTGGGCAGCATACAATTTAAAAAAAGCCGTTTAAAAACAAATTTAAAATAACAATTTTATTATTACCGTTGCATTATTTCTTTCTTTTTGTCTGTTGTTTTTAATCCCCTTTTCTTATTTTTAATCATTATTTATTGCTAGTATATAATATTAATATACCCCTTTCTGTGGACAATTTAATTTCTGTTAGGGATGTTTTTAAATATTGTATGTTACTATTGTAAACCATCAATATTCTGGACACATTCGTTAACATTCAGAGTTTTATCATTCACCAATAAAACAATTTTTTCTCTCCCTTATACCTTCACAATTGTTATAGAAAGTTGCTTGACAATTTTCATAAGCAATTTCTATATGTGCAGAGACATTCTTTGTCTGAAGGGCTGATCTTGCACAATACCCTTAAACAGGTCAACTGAAAAAAGCTGATTTTACACAACCTGCTAAATTTAGTTACATTAACCTTAAGTAAGCAATTAGCAGTTCTTTTTCTTTGTTTACCATGCTGGATGAAGTTTGATTACTCATGATTGAGTTTCCCTTGTAAATCCTAACAAGAGTTATTTCAGTCTTTTACTTGAATGCAGGTATGAATCTGAAGAAAGATAGCTATTGAATATCTGAGATTGGCTTTATATTCACAGTTGTCTGAAGTTGGATTTACATTTCGAGAACTACTTTTGTAAATCTAGTCCCCTACTGGGAAAGTAGAACACCTTTTGCTCCCTTTCTGCTAATAAGGTAGTGAACCTTGTGCGTGTAGTGGGAGAAAGCAGAAGACATCCATTGTATTTTGAGTGCCCAATTGTCTAAGAGTATCAAAGGATAAGGTAGTATCAGATGAATGTTAATAAATGGCTTTACTATTCACATCCTGTTCTCTTTCCCTCTTTCTATTAGGGTTTTTTCTTTATTTATGTGGCTGGTGGCTATTATTTGAAGTTACTACGGCAACCTGTCACCATCTGGTGTTATAAAGTATGATGAGATTTTGGTTGCTAGGTGCTGAAGTTTGCCATCTCTTTTTGTAAACTGGTATTCTTCTCCCACATATTAAATTCCAAGGAATTGTAATTTTACTCAACTCTGTGTATAATCAAACCATGTTATTCTTTTATATGGATAACTCCTTACTTCCTATATCTTATATTTAAAAATTCTAAAGAATGTTATTTTTTAGCTAATGCTTCATAATATAGGTATGTAAGGCTACTCGGCACAATATGACTATTTTTTTAAAGACTAATCATTCATCCCATCATACTTTCTTTGCTGTCAAAGGCTTTTGAATAGTCACTGAAAGAGGATCTCATTTGTCTTTGACATGCTGTTTTGATTTTTGTGTGCTGCTGACAGATATAAATTCAGTAATATCTACTTTGTCATCCCACCTGACCTTCGCTCCCCTCCCAAAAAAATCTGGCAATATCCCATATTTCCAAATAACCAATTTAGGTAAGAGTAATTGTTTATCTTTGCATTAGGTATCTCTGTCCAATGGTAAGAGGTTATTGTGTATTTCATCATTATATTAATGTATATTATTGACTGCATCTATTGATAATAGATTCATATCTTCCAAACAGATTCACATCTTCCTTTCTTAACATTCTATTAAACATTTCCCACACCAGTCTAATGTTTTATATGGTTATACTTATTTTTTACACATGTTTGACCTAGTTTCAATCATGCCTACCTGTATGGTGATACAGCCTTCAAGAAGTAAGCCTACCTGAACTGCTATGTCAAAATTCTGCTTAAACTACTTTATTTCTTTAACTGCTAGGTATTTTGGAACTGGCATCAAAGTTCTCATTCTTATGTTACACATGTACCAGAGTGCATATTACAGTCTATGAGTGGCTATTTGGGAAACGTGTCTTCATCCTAGGTTTCAGACATCAAATCAAAACTTTAAAAAAAAAAATAGGAAGTTGCTTTAAGGATTAGCTGGATGCTCCTACACACCTTGAATCTACTACTCTTACTCACTTTCATCCATTTCTTAGTGGGTTGGTTGACTTGTACAGTTCTGTACATTTGATGCTTTGACAACATTCCGGGAGAACTCCAAAACAAAGATACTTTGAAATCAGTCATGTAGCTTGATTGGATGAAAATGAGATGTAGCTTGCAGAACTAAGTACAAGACAGCTAATGGAAATATTAAGGGTCAGTTTCTTATAAAGTGAAGTTACTGAACGGCATTGGTATGATAAAATGTTTCAGCAAGAAAATGTACCACTAATTTATATTTTGAGAACTCAATCGTCAAAGCTGGATAGCAGAACCATAACTCTACTGCCAGCTGAATTGTTTTAATAAAACAAAGCATGTCATCTGTTAGTTCACACTGTTCCCATTTGCAGTTAGTAAATCTGCACACACATGTAGGACAACAGTGCATTTACAATGCTGCAGTACACAGATAGCCAGATTTTGAGAATTACCTCTTTTTTTTTCCAGAGAGATTTACATTATAAAAATAGTTTTGATTTTGCTGAACGGTATCTTTCCAAAGATGCTGCTTAAGCCACAAGGGATTAGTGGAAATCATTTTGGGAAGGATAAGCAGGAACATTTCGAAAAGCTTTCAAACACTATCAAATAGCTCAAAAATTAAATAAAAAGAGCAATCTTAAATATATAAGATTCTGCTGTTTATACTTATGAGAGTTCCTTTTTTGTTTATAGAGACAATAAAATCAGTACATTTGAATAGCAAAGCTGATCTTCAAACAATTACAATTTTTAACTCTGGTTTGGCAAGCAGTTGACATTCTAATATCTCCATACGATCCAAGAATGCCTGCCCCTTAAAAGTAAAATATAATGTGTGCCTCTTAAAAGTAAAACATAAGCTTTTCTTAAAGAGAAGAACATTAGTATCAAAAGCTACAGAAAACCTTACCTGAAAGATCTGAGATTACCTGCTGCAAATCTCTCCTTTTAGACCTCCACAGATAACCAAAGCTTTGAGTAGTGAAAAGGTAACTCCAAAAGCTGAAATAAGTTATCATTTATGTAGTAATTTGCACAGTTTATATGCCAGAACTATACTGGTCTGCTCACGTAGGAATAAATAAAAAAGCAGCACCAACTGAATAGAAGCTACCATATGAAAGTAAAAAAAGACCTCTAGTGGCTACAACCTGAAGTTAAAGAAGCTTCATTTCTAGCTTTAAATACTCTAGTAGACAAAATGGTTGGATATATTAAAGTACATGAGTGATCTTGTATTTGTTATTAAATAATTAAAAACTATCAAAAATGTACATTTAAGGAAAGAGAGGTCAGATTTCTCAAGTTAGTTTAACGTATAAATTTCCAATTAGAATGAGCAATCATTCTAAATATGAAGCCAGTCTGATGGACAGATATCTCTAACTTCAATTTTCTTGTGTGTAGTGACATGAATATGTGATGTGGTGGGTTGGTTTTTCTTTTTTTTTTAGGATTTTTGAAAAGCTATTTTTTAAAAAACAATAATAATTCTTTCAGAAAGGCACTTGACTTAGTATTAAATGCTAGCCAGTTTCAGCCTAGGAAAATTTAATCTACTGCCATTCATTAGAGCGTAATGCTTTAAGGACAGGTATAATTCCATAAATAAGAAAAGTAAGAATACATTTGTCAGCTTGTGAGTTAAATTTTCTTAGGGCTGCAGTTAAAAGAACTTCAAACATCTCAAGGAGACAGATGATATCTGTAAAAAATGTACTTGTAAGAAATGTATGAATCTTTTCAGGCAAGATCCCCCCCCCCCCATTCTAATTCTGAGTCCACTTTTAGAAAGGGTGACATCTTCATCACTGATATAGCCTGGCTAATTTTAAGATAGTTTTTAATCACTTCTCTTTCTCCAACCCTTTTTACACAGCTTTGTTTGCCCAGTGAAATCAACATTAGGATACCACAAATAGATTTTCCCTCCTTTTAATGAAATGTAGACTTAACATTTTTATGATTATTTGAACATTCTCTAACAACAAAGGGTTTGTTTGGTTTTTGAACAATTCTAGAAAATGTATTGTCTTTTTATTTTATTTTTTAAAATAATATTACATTTCTCTTTATCAGATTGTGACATTGTATATGTGTAGCAAAACATTGCCCATTTTTATGTCCAATCTACTTATTTTGAGAAATACAAATTTCGAAAATTGCATTTCACACAGTATAAGCAGAAGTACTTTTTCTTCCATTGGGTATTTGGCCTGCGTTTATTTCATTTTGTTTTATTTTGTTTTATTTTATTTTATTTTTTATTTTACTTCATTTATTTGTTTACTAAATTTATTGTCCACCCATTTTACCATGGGGTAATTGGGTGGTTTACAATATTAAAAAGATAATATTTTACAAAACTTATACACAATCTGAATTAAAGAGTACAAAATGATAAATATGTATTGATATTGATGTTGGTATCAAGAACATAATATAAATGTGTTATTTTGTTTCTTAATGTATCTAATCTGGAGATAGATAGATGATAGATAGATAGATAGATAGATGATAGATAGATAGATAGATAGATAGATAGATAGATAGATAGATAGATAGATAGATACCGGTAAGTAGGTACCGTAGATGATAGGTAGATGCTAGTAGGTTGGTAGATTGGTAGATTGATGAATGAGAGATTGATGTCGGTCGGTCGGTCGGTCGGTCGGTCGGTCGATCGATCGATCGATAGATAGATAGATAGATAGATAGATAGATAGATAGATAGAGGCAGGCAGTGATAGACAAGTTGAATGTATGGAAGATGGATGGTCAAGTTGATTAGATAGATTGGTGGATGGAAGACAGACAAGTTGAGTGGATGATAGATAGATAGATAGATAGATAGATAGATAGATAGATAGATAGATAGATAGATAGATGTTGCTACTGATAAATGTGAGTTACTGTAAAAGAAATAAGAGAAAAGATTGTGTGTGTGTGTGTACCCAGAATGAATTCCACGCTTTGGTGGAGCTGTTTACAAAACCATGCCTTTTAGATCCCCATACGTGGCACCCGGAAGAAAAGGAGGTGGTTGCGAGAGAGCTGTCGGTTTTTTAAAGGCACCGCGGAAAATTAAGAAAGACCGATTATCATTGTTATTTTTTTTTTCTTCTATAGAGAAGGAAGGGAAGAAAGTTGGACGAGCTGCCTCACAAGGTGGGCAGTTGGGGAGAGAGGGGTGGTGGTGGTGAGAACGGAAGGAGGAGGAGGAGGAGGAGGACGAGGAGGAGGAGGAGGAGGAGGACCCAAGGCTCACCACCTCCTCATTCCTTTCCCTAGGCTGAAATAAATAAAAGAGGAGGAGACTTCATCCCGAGAAGGAAACCAGCCATGCCTCCCAGTGAGGTCTCCGGAGGAACTGGTTTTGGTCACCTTTGAACAGCCAGCTCCTGCAGGTCTGGGATTTCTTAACTTGTTCTCCTTCCCCACTTTCCACGTTTTTCCTCCCCCCTCTTGGAGATGAACCAAAGACTCACCTTGATTTTCTCCCTCTCTCTTCCGTCCCGGCGCTTGGCGATCCCCCATCCGATAGCCCACTTCAAACCACCAAAGAAAGAAGAGAAATCGTCCTTTAAAGCCAGGCTGCCGTTTCATCTGAGTTAAAGAGAAAAGAAAGAAAAAGTCTTTTTGAGTTGGCAGAAAGGCTGGGGAGAGGGAGATTTCATCACCGCCTTTGCAACAACCCCAAATAAAATCCCGTTCCGTATTTAAAGCCTGTCGATTGCCTTTTTTTTTTTTTTCTCCTTTATTTTTCTTTTCTTTTTTTTTTTTCCTGGCCTATTTTTTTTTTTTTTTTTTTATAAATCCAAAGAAGAAGAAAACTCTTCGTTTCTCCTGGTGGTGGAAGTGCCCATGGCTTTCTTGATGAAGAAGAAGAAATTCAAATTTCAGATCGGATTCACCTTGGAAGAGCTGACGGCTGTACCTTTCGTGAATGGCGTGCTCTTCTGTAAAATCCGTCTGCTGGATGGAGGCGACTTTGTCACCTTGTCTTCCAGGTAAGTAAGAAATTGGATTTTGTGTCTGTGTGGGGGGGGGGATGTTATTTTTCCTGTCCTCCCTTATTTTATCATGGGTTGCCCTCTCCCCTCTTTGGAAGAGCTTCATAGCTCCCACTGCCTTAAAGAAAGTTCAAAACATCCTTAGAAATCTATCTCATCCTGAGCACCCTTTTTTTGAACTATTACCATCTGGCAGCCGGTACCGGATAATAAAAACAAGGAAAAACAGGCTGAAAAAACAGCTTCTATCCCAGGGCAGACACTCTATAGAATTCTACTGTATGGTGCAATATGAATGCAATATCAGGGGTTGTATAGAATGTGAAGGAGGTGTGTGTTTGTGTTTTATTTTTATAGTCATAATGTACACTGAAGATGGCATTTAATTTCGTTATACGAGGTGCAATGACAATAAAATAAAGTAAACTCTAGAGCAGGGATCAAGAATGACAGCTGGTTGAAACAAATCTAAGGCTCTTCTTTTAGGTGGATAGAGCAACATCGGTTTATAAAATCTACATCTCATCCACGAAAAAACATGAAGAGTTGTGAGATATAGATACCCACCATCCAATCAAATCACCCCTATTCCATCATTGGGTATTGTGTGTGCTTAGACAATATGTGTGGTCAGTTGTCCCCCAACCATCTACTGACTACAAATCTCATAATCCAGGGATTCCCTACCAGGAGTGTGAGATGATATTCCAGGGGGTGCGAAAACTTGGGTTTAGAAATTTCAAAATTATAGGGTACTAACAGGGTACCCGTGCTTCACTATGAAACTATGTGATGGGGCACGTTTTTGGGGAGGAAAATGGGAAAATTCTACCTCTGCCTATCAGCATCCATTGATATCCATCTATCAGCGTGTGAGAGAGTTGAGGGCTGTTTGGAAAGTGAAACAGTATTTGCTGTGTGAGCAAGAAGGAGACAGCAAGGAGCCTGGGTGTGACTTAGCTCAACTGCAGTTGGAACAGATTTATTTTCAGGTGGGGTGGGGGAGTAGGGCTGTTTGGAAAGTGAAACAGGATTTGCTGGGTGAGCAAGAAGGAGACAGCCAGGAGCTTAGGGGTGGCTTAGCTCAACTGCAGTTGGAACATATTTCTTTTCAGGTGGGGTGGGGGAGTAGGGCTGTTTGGAAAGTGAAACAGTATTTGCCATGTGAACAAGAAGAAGACAGCTAGGAGCTTGGGCGTGGCTTAGCTCAACTGCAGTTGGAACAGATTGATTTTCAGGTAGAGAAGGGGAGTAGAACTCCTTAGCATCAGAGTGTGTTAATAATAATACAGGAAATACTGATGTTCTGATTTTGAAACATCCTTTCTTAGCGAGCATCTAGAAGCCAAGAAGAACATAGGTGCCAAATTTCAAGTTTTGTAGGCTTTACGGTTCTGGAGACTTTGTGATGATGCACGAGTGGTATTTCGGTTTCGATTATTTACATTTATAAGGGGGTGCAAGAATATATCAGAAGCATTCTAGGGGCGCGGGGTATAGAAAAGGTTGGGAACCCCTGCCCTAGTCACAAGACATGGTTGAAAATTCTTCAATGTCACAACAGACAGACAGACTTAATCATAGTTTCAATTGGGAAAATGTGACCCATCCTAGACCAAGCCAAGAGATCTGATTAACAGCAGACCAACAATAAGTAAACAATTCCCCAGTCAAGGAAGTCAACAAGCAAAGCATCTCTTAAGAGTGCTCCCCACCCACACAAGACAGGCAAGACACCAGAATACAACGCTGACAGCAAACAGCACTCCTTAACTAGCCCTGATGATGTTACCTAGTTGGGTCGTGAAAAGTCTGCAAGAAAGCAAGCAAGCTCAAGAGCGCACCAAGGACCCCTTAATCCCGTATTCTGCACGCAATATGGTGCGTGGTGCGATCCTCAATCGTTGAACGAGTCCTCCCAAGAATCTTAGCCATGACTGGACAGCCGTTGGTCTGAAATGGTGCAAGGTCTCCTGCTTGAATGGGGTTGGACTAGAAGACCTCCGAGGTCCCTTCCGACTGTGTGATTGTGTGTTGATCCAGTGAGCTTGTGTGTTTATATATAGAAGGGTGTTCAAAGCTTGGAAGTTATTCTGACTTTCTCCTCACCGTTTGTTCCCTTCCGTGTTTTGCATTGACTGGGAGACAATCTTAAATGCTGTGTGACCTCCCCTCCTCTCCCCTCCTCTCCCCTCCTCCCTTCTTTCCATCCTTCCCTTCCTTCTCTTTCTTTCTCTTCTCTCTCCTTCCTCCTTTTCTCCCTCCCTCCCTGCCTTTCTTCTCTTTTATCTCCTCTTTCCTCTCCTCTCTTCTCTTCTCTTCTCCTCTCCTCTCCTCTCCTCTCCTCTCTTCTCTTCCTCTCACTCTCTCTCTCTCTCTCTCTCTCAGTGCAATAACAGGTCCCGATGCATCAGCAGTTGATTGCATTGATATAATCTCAGAAGCTGTTTTGCTCTCGGCTATTGTTCTTAACCTTAATTTGCAGGACAGTTTGCCCTTCACACACAGGGAACTGCCTCTCTCTCTGTTTCCCTCTCTCTCTCTCCCTCTCTCTTTCTCTCTCTCTCCTAATCAAACATTGCTTTTGTTTTGGACTGGGTGCATGTTGATTATTGCCTAGCACTGGGCATACATACACACACCAGACACAAATTCCAAAACAACCTCAGACTTGTCTTTACCCAAGTCTTTGGCACAGAAGTTCTTTCTTTCTTTCTTTATTTTTAAAGCAAGGTGGCCTTTGGGCAGGAACCAAAAATCTTCCCTTCTTCCTGTACTCTTTCGCTCTTCGTATTTCCGTGGGTTTTTAAACCGAATTTGCAAAGCCAGATGTTCAGCTTGGGCTGATTTTTCTCTGCCAGAGCAAATGATGTCTTTGCGGCTCAGAATCCTTGTTTTGTTGTTGTCATAGTGATGATGATGATGGTAGCATGAGATGGGGGTCTTTTCAGGGTTCGACTATTTTGGTGCTCCTCAACTATTCCTTGCTTCTTTTTTGACTCGTTTGGGTTTTTATCAGTAGAATCTGAGGAAGTTGAGGGCTGTTTGGAAAGTGAAACAGTATTTGCTGTATGAGCAAGGAGGAGTCAGCCAGGAGCCTGGGCGTGGCTTAGCTCAACTGCAGTTGGAACAGATTGATTTTCAGGTGGGGAAGGGGAGCAGGGCTGTTTGGAAAATGAAACAGTATTTGCTATGTGAGCAAGAAAGAGACAGCAAGGAGCCTGGGCGTGGCTTAGCTCAACTGCAGTTGGAACAGATTTATTTTCAGGTGCGGAGGGGAAGTAGAACTCCTTAGCATCAGAGCGTGTTAATAATAATATAGGAAATACTAATGTGCTGATGGTCATTGTGAAAAATCTTTTCTTAGGGAGCGCCTAGAAGCCAAGAGGAACATACGTGCCCAATTTCAAGTTTGTAGGCTTTACGGTTCTAGAGATTTTGTGATGATGCGTGAGTGGTATTTCGCTTTTATGTATAGAGATAAGCATGAATGGATGGGCACACGTGCTCTTCTGAATTATGCCGAAAGCAGCCCGTGATGCTAGATACAATCCATTCTGTATGTCTTCTATGGGATCCTGTAATGAAACTGATGCTAAGGATTACGGTAACGTATACACAACAGTGCAGCGGGAAGAGAGGAGGTTGGTTTGATGCTGCTGAAAGAAACCCAAAGGTGAACATATTACAATAAGAGATGATGTCCTTAAACAGTTTAAAATTGAAGGCTTCTATTATGCTTACAAAAAGGAAGGAAGGAAGGAAGGAATAAGAAAGAAAGAAAGAAAGAAAGAAAGAAAGAAAGAAAGAAAGAAAGGAGGGAGGGAAGAAAAAGAAAGAGAAGGAAAGAAAGAAAAGAAAAAAGGAAGGAAATAAAGAAATAAAGAAAGGAAGAGGACAGAAAGGGAGGGAGGGAAGGAGGAAAGAAAAGGAAGGAAAGAATGAGAAAGAAAGAAGGGAGGGACGCAAGAAAGAAAAGAAGGAAAGAAAGAAAGAAAGGATGAAGGGAGGGAGGGAAGAAAAAGAAAGAGAAGGAAAGAAAGAAAAGAAAAAAGGAAGGAAATAAAGAAATAAAGAAAGGGAGAGGACAAAAAGGGAGGGA
>JAOYMU010000098.1:63888806-63898806 GCA_025802295.1 Psammodynastes pulverulentus
CTCCCCCCCCACCTTTCCTTCATTTGTCCCTTCAGCTCCCCCTTCTGTGTTTGTTTCTTCTTTTTTCCAGATGAAGGCTTGAACATCTCAATATGGGGGAAAAATAACTCAAAAGTTCCACTTTATTGAATAGAGTAGAAACAATATGAACCTTGAGATTCTTCCCATTCTTTCTCTAAACATCCTGTACTGACAATGTTTTAGAAAACAAATGCAATTTTTGTACATTATAGAATATATGCTATGATAGATGGTTTGGACAGTTTATTGTTGTTTTTCTAACATTGCTATTAGATACACATGCAGTATGTGTTAAAGAAAGCAAAATACTGTTTATTCAGTAATGACCAGCAAAATTTGTAAAATATATAACACAAAAGAAAAATGCGGTAAATAGATGAAATAATACAAAGATAAAATAACAAAGATAAAATAATGAAGTAAAATACACCATTATAACGGTATTAATTACCTGTGCAAGGGTTAAAAAATATTACAACCTAGGGAGTAAAATAGATATCACTTAAAACAAGATAACTAAAGCACGTTAAATCTAAAGTGATGAATAAAAGAGGAAGGATTATTTCTGTCATTTCATTGCAAATCTGAATTTGGCTACTGCACAACTAATAAAGGGCTTCAAGATTTTTAGAAGGTAGTTTATAGAGAAATTTCCTTCCTAGAAATTTAGATATTAGGGGTTATAAGAAATACATTTGTCTCCAAACCTGTTAGTCTTTTGGAAAACCATGAGATCTGATTTTTCTTTGGACATTGGGTTGCTAGTTGGATCCAGCAGATATGGGATTTTAATGGCCTTATTTTGGTAATAAATCTTTTCAATGTGCTATGTTTAAATTTTTACCATGAACTGCCTAGAGTCACTAGGTGAGATAGTGGCTATGTAAGAATTGTAAATTATTAAGCATGCCTTTGATCTCATATTTTTATATGCTTACCTTGCACTGCCTGTATATGTTTCACTTTTTGAAAACCCAATGGAGTTAGTTATTCCAGAAGTTTCAGGAGAAAATGCAGGAGAAAATCCTCATCCTGACTGAAGTGTTTTTACTTGTTTGTTTGTAATTTCATGAAGACTAGAAACAGAAAGGCAACATTGGAAAAATGTTCACTTGCTTTTCAGATCAACAAGAGTGCACCATTCTATTTTCTTATCTGTTTTCCTTTGATGAACACTTCCCTCCATTTTCACAAACAAAGCTTTCTTTTAGATCAGGAGAATTTAGTGCTTATAAAAACATAATGCTGACAGATGGGGATTTGGGAGGAAGGGCTTTTCAAAAAGGATATTGTGCCACTATGATTGTGTTGTATGCCATTCGAACGTGCTTTGCTGCCTCAGAGGTTAGTCCAACTCCCATCAAAAATTGTAGGCATGGCTTTACAAGCAGCAAAAGAGAGAAGAAAAGTGTTATGATCATCTTAAGGCTGATTTGATTGTCCATCTAACACTACACTTGATACAAGAATATGATTGAAAAACCTGAAGAAAATAGTATTGGGATTGATTGGGCTGTGGAGAAACAATATCAAAAACAACAATAATAATGCTAAAATGTGTGTTTGTGCTTTAACTTAAGAAACAATTTTTAAATGCATTAAAATCATTCTATTTTTTAAAAAAACTTAGCATTTGAATCTGTAACATTAATTAATTGTCCATCCTAACAAATTACATACGGTAGTACATTAAGTAACCCTTCTTTTCGATAGACTGGCTTATGTTTTGATCATAATGCAAACTTATTTAATAAAGGATTTTTGGACAATGAATTTTGAATTTTAATTTACACTATGATATGATTGAGGTCTGATGTGAAGACAAAGGAGACATTGCAGAGAAGCTAAATCTGCTAATTTAAAAAATGAAGAAAGAGCAATGGCACAGACTCTAAATTTCTTCCTTTCAGTAGCCAACATACAGTAAATATATATAGGAAAAAAGAATAGGACATATTCAGAGGTTGGTGGCCTGTTGGAGTTCAATATGCCCATTGCAAGACCTCTTCCTTTTACCCATCCACTGGGCTTTGTCCCCCTTTTTATCCTTTGGCTAAACATTGTGTGACAACTATTTTCTTCTTGGGAAGAACAGTAGTAAGAGGAATATTGACTTCATAGAACAATGAATACAGATATTCCACAAGGTTAAAGAATATGTCTTTAATATGATAAATAAGGTAAAATATCATTGTTCCAACAACTGTCCAATTTATTTATTTCCCACTTCTATTATTTTGATAAATAATTTAAGGCCACTAGTATACTTAATTCTCCTTCCTACTACTACTTTCTCACAACAATCCTATGAGGTGAGTTGGATTGAGAGAGATTGTATAGTCCAAAGCCATCGAGTTTGGCTTTGTGCTGAAGGAGGGACTACAACCACCACACAAAATTGGCTACATTAATTATCCTAATGCTAGAACTGGGCCTCACTTTCGACATTTGTAATAGCTGTAGGTGTCCTAAAGTTCATGAGCCATAGGATTCATACTTCACGATGCTCAAGATGCTATGTGCTTCCATAGTCAAACTGGTTAGGAAGATTTGGGTTTTAGTGCAGACTCTAGTACCACCTCACATTGTCATACATATGGCTGTGTTTCTTATAGTACTCCTCTCTGAAGCTTACTAAAAGGCAGTTAACATGAATATTAGCTCTTTAAACTGATGGAGGTGCAATGTATAGAAATAAATACCATTCACAATTAATAGTTTTCTGAAATATATAAACTATAAAAATATTATGCATGAGAAAATCTCCCTTGTGTGGATAAACGAGGAACAATTTTGATCAAGATGTTGCAGCTTTTTCCAGGTAAATTTTGCTATAGGTAAATTTTCTATTTAAATATTGCTATACTGATATTTGAAAACTAGGGACAAAATATATTCCAGATCATAGAATCATGTATTTCTGTTTTTCTTCATCAAGAAATATGGTCAACATTTTATCCATTACTACAAAATCCAGATGAAAATCTAGAACTCTTCATAACCTCATAGTATAATTCTTGAGGTTAAAAATAATAGGTTATTTTTGGCCTTATTCCATGTGTATCTTTTAGAATTTAATTTTGCTAAAATCAAGGAGCTTTTTATCCCATGAAGCGGTTATGAAGAACTTACAATATTATAATTTTTACCTCTAAAACTGCATTCCTTGGTTGGAGATGGAAAATTATTCTGAACCTGGTGTATGCAAAAGTTCTCAGAGTGTGTGGTAACTTTATTGTTTATAAGCTAATGAACCCCATGTGAATCTCCAGATGCTACTCAGGGAATGCAGGCTGGTGGGTATAAAACCCACACTCTTGTCTTTTGATTCTAATTGCAATGTAATAATAGCACATAACTTTGCATCATATTAAATCCTTTCTGCTGGCTGCCTTCATAAATTATTTAGGTTTTACACAGCTTAATACAACCTTCCATTTCAGGAGAGATGCATTGTAACAATTCAGTGTTCTGTCTTCTGCTCAATTTACAGCTCTGGAACAACTATTTTCATCTCGCAGTGGCTTTTATCACCCAGGACACCTTGCAGTTAGAGCAATTCTCCCATGGTAAATGCATTAAGATCCTGAACAAGTAGGTCTTGTTTTTAATCATTGAAAAGTGATTTTTGCTTCTCATTTAGTCAAGAAAGCTGGCATGAAGATAATGACTTCTGCTTTCCCTTTCAGATATGGAGACATGAGACGTTTAATTGGTTTTGCTATCCGTGACATGTGGTACAAACTTGGTAAGTTAGAAAGCAAAGATGTGCCTTTTCTGGTTCTGATGGAGACCTTTTCTAATGACATGTTCCATTTTATTAAAATTGTTTTTATGATGTTTATCTTGTCTCATGAAATACCTACCACCTTATTTACAAGATATGTGCCTGCATGTCTGGCAGATAGCAACATAGACATTTCTACACATGCAACATTACTCAATATTAAGAACTGACACAAGGAGATACACTGAAAATAGTACAAAGAGGACTAGCTTTCATTTATAGCAAGAGGGATTGTGATCACCTTTCCACTACTAACTTTGTAGTTATAAAAACTGCCCTTTACGTGGATCATTCTGGGTAAAGGAAATAACATTGCTGGATCTCAGTTTTAGAGAAGGTCATCTTTTGGAAGTGTTAGTTCAGTTTAGTTAGTTAGATAGTTTAGAAAATGAGCACTTGTCCAGAGATACAAATATCTCTGGATAGGTGTTTTGGTTATAAAAATGTAGAACTGATTCTACTCTTTTTCTCTCAATTAAAACATTTATATCTTCTGTTTTACTTTAACAACAGTTTTTTGTTATGTTCATATGTATACAATGACCAACATGTATTGTTGAGTAATATTTGGATTCCCAATTTCTAAGTACAGTGTACAGTACATAGTGGTACTGTCCAAGCTTAGGGAAAGAATGTGCATGGAGGGACAAGGAAGTAAGAATTGAATAAGCTGAGCTTCGACTTTAATTAATTTACTGCCAAGCCAGCAGGGATCGAACTGGAGCTTATCCATTACAGCACCATATAACAATAATACAGCTGGTCTGTAATTATAATTCAAGGCAATTTTGAAGCTTGAAGGGAAACTTCTATGAAAGAAAATGGAATGTCCAGCCACAAAGGTTTATCTCAGCAAGTGTGTCTGTTTGCTTTCATGCAAAGGAAAAATATATTTATTTAGGTTTCAATATATCAGCCTTAATTTAATTTTTTGTTCCTATCTATGTTGTTATTTCAGAATAGTCATAGTTAGATGAGACTGTTTTGCCATTGTACCCAATAATGCAGTCACATTTTGATTGAAATTAGAAAGACACAGCAAAATGATGGAAGCAGATGCTTAATATTGGATTGATACAGAATAAAGATGGAGCTTGTGTTACAGTGACTTAAAAAAATTCCCTTGATTATAATGGAATACCCTGTTTAATTATATGTCATGCAGGTTTTCTCCAGGAAAAAAAACATATTTTTCTTCCGCTATTCATATGTAAACTTATTGAACAATTATAAATCGTCAAAGAGTTACAATTCTCAGAAGGAGGTTTATAGAAATTGTATTTTTTTTCTTAAATTAAAAAGTTGAGAATCCAGCAAGTATTAATTAACAAATTTGGAACAAGAGATTAAGAGATTTTTTAACAATTTGATGTAATATTTTGATGGATTAAATGGTATGCAACAGTAAGAATTTCAGTGGAAGAAAAATATTAAATTTACACGGTATACCACATTTTTTGAAAATTGATTAGTTTTACCAATGTTATATTACTCCAGTATTGATTTCTAAGACTGATAATTCATTTTCTAAAAACTAATGAAAATATAATAATTGTAACACCATTTCAATCAGCTTAAATCATATGTTTGCAGGCAATGTTGTAAAGTTCAATGATTTTGAAAAATGACTTATAATGGAATAAGACAAATTCTAAAAGTATTTATTTATTTATTTATTTATTTATTTATTTATTTATTTATTTATTTATTTATTTATTTATTTAGCAAGCATATTTATATGACTGCACATGTCACCAAATGCGGTTTATAACAATCAACAGATGTTAGTACAATACACTGTTGAAAACAGTGATAGTTATAGCCAAATAGCTTTCTTCTTTCTTTCTTTATTCTTTATTGGCCAAGTGTGATTGGACACCCAAGGAATTTGTCTTTTGCATTTCTATCCTGAAATAAAAACATAGTCTCACCCAGCTATGACTTTTCTGAAATAAGTTGACTTTTCAACCTGCCATCTTTCCATTAATTTCTATTAATATTACATTGCTAAACATATTCCAATTTAGTACCCTGAGCTAACTTTAACATGGTAAATGTTACAAATATACTGAAAGTTTCCCATTGGGAAAGTTATAACCTCATATTTGATAAATAAATCTAATGCCAAATTTTATTTATTGTGGAAATTCTGGAAGACTATAATTCAGCACATGAGCTTGTATCATATCTAAAATTTTTCTCAATGTCACATTTTAACTTGAAAGCATTGTACCATTTGTTAAATAAAAATAGAATTAGATGCTATGAATGGCATGCCTTTCTTATTTCTTTCAGGCTAGAGAATTATAGCTGTTAATTTCTCTTGGCTCTTACTTCAAGGATAAATTTCCTACTTAGTGGATAGAAACTACTGTCATTTTTCATTTTTTTGTGCTGACCACTGTTATTAATACTTGCATACTAATTTGATTTTAACAATGAGCTGTAGTTTTAAAATGATACAATATGTTTTAAGTATATAAAACGAGAATGCATCATACTGGAAAATTTTACTCAATTGTTTTAAGTTTTGTGATGCTGGTAAATAAAGGAAGGAAGGAAGATTTTGAAGCATCCATCAATTTCCTTGATATTGCATAGCATACTTCCAAATAAATAAAGAATTTTTAAAAGATTAGGAGCTTGGTGGCAGCCAAGTTGTCTCTTTATCTATTGTTCTGCAACTGGAAATATACAGCTACCCAAGTTTTAGTTATAGGGAGAGTTTAAAATAAAATTGAGCAATTGCCCTTTCCACTTAATCAAAGGTGAATGCTGTAGGTGATGACTGTCAAGTTGGCAAAGTAGACTTTGCAAAAGAATGTCCAGAGTTCACCATTATGCATTTGGTTGTTTATTGGAGCAGATGCCTTGCCCATAATGTAATACAGAGAATCAAACCTATATTTGCTGGTGCTTTTTCAAGTGTCTTCTCTGAAACATTAGGCATGATTAAGTACTGCAAGAGGGAGGAGAACTATAGAGATGACCAACCAATACTTTGAACCTTATTGTAATTTTACTTTGTTTTACACACACACACACACACACACACACACACACACAGGGGGGAGGGAGACAAATATTTATCACTAAGAAATATTTCAAGGCCTGGTTTTCTTATTAGAGGTGACATTTACAAGCTTCTTTCTTCTTTTTTCATCATCTGTCATAATTGCAAATGCTTCCTAAGGCAGACTCCAGTGGCGCTCTATTTCATGTGGCTTTAAGTCATTGTGCAGCCAATCTATAATAGAGTTCCCAGGACATAATTTCTATTCTGAGCTTTCTAATGGTTGGCATTATTCATCTAGGAATGAAAGCAGATGTGGGTTTTTTTCAATTGTGACAGAGACAAGAGAACATATCAAAGGCTATTGTAATGTTTTCTCTGATAAATTGGTTTTGATGGGCAGAGATGAGGAAATAGAATTATTTTCTCTTCCAAGAACATTCATTGATTAAATGTTGGGAACGGTAACCATTAAAAGAAGACTGTGTACATTCAGCCAATTCATGTAGGTTATCTGATATGCAATATGCTTTATATGTAATAGTAAACAGACATATTCTAGTGCAATCTGTGAATGGACCCTAACAATAGTGGAGGGTTAAGGTCTTATAATGCAATACTGCCATAGAAAGTACATCAGATATACATACCATTTAGCTGTTTTCCCTAACTTAGCACTCTCCAGATATCTTGAGAATGCAGCTATCAGAAAAAAATATATCAAAATACCAACTTGTGAGACACTGATTATTTATCTTATCTATCTATCTGTCTGTCTGTCTGTCTGTCTGTCTGTCTGTCTATCTATCCATCCAGCCATCAATCATCCTATCTCAGTTTGTTCAAATTGTTTCATATACAGTTGAGCCCTTTGTACACAATGATGTGGAGTAGTAGCTTACAGGTGAATAACTGGAAATAACTAGTATTATTCTGCTTACAGAGTTTCTGCATTACATATTTATCATTTAATCATTGCTTCTCCCATCGCGGAAATCATCACTAATATTTTATTAATTTATAAACAATACAAGAGTTACAAAACTGATGTGAAAAGGTATTTGTTGTTCTTTTGTAAATAGTTTGTTTCTCAACTAGAAATGTTGAATCATCAATATTTTTTTAAAAAATATCCACTCTAAAATCCAGAAAGTAAGTTAAAATAAAACATTGAAATAGAAGTGTTATAAAGGTTTTGAAATAATGGTGCACCATGGATTGATATTATTAATATTATCTTCTGTGCATTGTTCCAGGACAGAATAAAATCCGCTTTATTCCAGGAATGGTTGGGCCAATCTTAGAAATGACCCTCATCCCTGAAGCTGAACTGCGTAAAGCCACCATCCCAATATTTTTTGACATGATGCTATGTGAATATAAACATACCGGTGAATTCAAAAAGGTATTATAAGCTTTGTGTATCATTTGGTAATTTGGTAACTGCCGTTATTCTTAAATATCAGATGAATGCATACATTTTATAGTGTTATTATTCACTAGTTCTGTGTAAGCTAAAGGAAAAGAGAAGGTTTGCAAGTTAGAATTTGAGGACCCCCACTTAAAAATAAAAAAAAACACAATTCATTTAAAATATCGTTACAAAATCACATGGTATTAAGTTTGAATCACAGCTGTTAAGCAGATCACATGATTGTAAACTTATTCTCCCAAAATGGGAGGGGAGCGGGTTGCCAGGAACTGCAAAAATACTGCAAAATAACAACAACAAAAAAGGTCACAAATTACAGTCATATAGACAGACACTGTAACCAGTGGTAAATGTGAGCCAGTTTCCAACTCATGGAGAGGGAGGGATATTTTGCAACAGACAGAAGTATTTTACGGATTGTAAAGCAACCTTTCTGATGCTGTTGTAATCCAAATAGTCATTAAATGACATGTTATAAATTGAGGACTATTTAGTAAATCCATCATGAACCATCTATCACACAATCAAAAAGTATAGTAGGAGTTTTGAAGTAAAAAAAAAACTATATGGAAAAACACTTAATATTCCAGCAGAAAAAAATACTTTTGAGTGAGCTACCATTGGTAGATTTGATAAGTATCTGCTTAAAATCAGACTTTAGGAATAAAAATTATGAATTTATAATTCATTATAATTCATTATAATTTATAATTCATTATAAATTAGAATATCATTTTTAAAAGGATGGGAATTATTTTTCATATGTGCCTTGCTTTAACATTTGTAAAAATTTTACTTTATTGTCATTGCACCTTGTACAATGAAATTAAATGCCATCTTCAGTGTACATTATAACTGTAAAAATAAAACAGAAACACACATCCTTCACATTCTATACAATTGAATTGAAAACCCCTGATACTGCATTAATATTGCACTATACTGTAGAATTCAATAAAGTTACTGCCCTGGGATAGAAGCTGTTTCTCAGCCTATTTGTCCTTGTTTTTATTATCCTGTACCATCTGCCAGATGGTAATAGTTCAAAAAAGGGTGCCCAGGATGAGATAGATCTCTAAGAATGTTTTGAACATTTTAAAGGCAGCAGGAGCTATAAAGCTCTTCCAAAGCGGAGAAAAGACAACCAATGATCCTCTGGGCAATGATGTTAATCCTCTGGAGCACTGTCTTATTGCCACTGTGCAATTGGCAAACCATACACAGGTGCAGTAAGTTAAAATACTCTCTATGGCGCAATAGTAGAAGGTCACCAGCAGTTTTTCATTCAGTTGTTGTTTCCTGAGAAGCCTCAGGTAGTATAATCTCTGGTGGGCCCTTTTGACCAGTGAAGCAATGTGAGTGCCCCCCGTTCAGGTTCTCTTTTAGGATAACACCCAGAAACTTAAAACTGGCCACTTGCTCCACTTTGTCTCCATTATCAAGCAAGGGCTGGCTGTCTGATCTGTTCCTTCCATAGTCCACTATGAGCTCCTTGGCCTTATTGGTGTTGAACCATAGCTTCATAGCATAATGCTGTTTTGCTCCTGGCAAGCATCATGTTTTTACAGTATATTTGGGTTCTCTGTTTAAATACATTCAACTCCCATTTTCATCCTGTATGTAGGCAGTTTAAATATCACTCTTTCCTCTACAAGAGTTAAAATAGGGGAAAGGCATCTAAAGCAGTACTGATGCTAAATACTCATCCAAAGGATGTGGGTTCACTGTGAACTTTGCTTCTCATGTT
>JAOYMU010000098.1:63909674-63925181 GCA_025802295.1 Psammodynastes pulverulentus
GACCGGACGATAGTTCTCCAACAGAGCTGGGTCCAGAGATGGCTTCTTGAGGAGGGGTCTCACCACCGCCTCTTTCATATTACTCTGATCCTTATGTAAATAATTTCATCAATTTGTGGAATGGAAATTGGGTCACACTAACTGATGTCATACCATTGGATGACTCCTGGTTATACACATTCATGATTAAACCATTGAATTGGACTTGGAAACTTATGAGCAACCAAGACAAAACTGATGTTCTGTCAAAGCGCTGGCATTATATTCCTAAATGAGCTCGGTGGGGCAGTGGTTAGAATGCAATATTGCAGGCCACTTCTGCTAACTGTCAGCTGACTGCAATTTGGCAGTTCAAATTCCACCAGGCTCAAGGTTGACTCAAACATCCATCCTTCCGAGGTGGGTAAAATGATGACCCAAATTGTTGGGGACAATATGCTGACTCTGTAAACTGCTTAGAGAGCACTGTATGAAGCAGTATATAAGTCTAAGTGCTATTGCTATTGCTAAACAGTAGCACTACAATTTGGGCCAACAATGATGTCTGAATCATCTTAAAAGGCAGTGTGTTTTCATTTATATGTGTGGTGATGAAGGGGTGAATCACTGGGTGAAATTTTCAGTCTAGGAAAGGTCACAATTGTTATACCATCTGAATCTGGGTGAAGGCCGTCCTGGTCAAAATCTGTATCTGATGCTTGAGCAAGTGCCATGAGTCCATAGCACTAGCTCTGAATGAAGCCCCATTCAAAACCAACACAGGAACTAAGGGAAACCAGGATGTCACCAAGTAAATAGTAAATCTGTTTTGCTGGGATTCAGTTTAGGCCTATTCTATCCCATTCGTTCTCTGTAGATATAAAATAAGGACCATCTTGTAGTTCCCCAAGCAAACCTGGGGTAGCAATGTAATGGCAAGTACCATCAGCATATTAAAGATACCACATCTCAAAATGCCTTTCCTAGCAGTTTCAGCAGCCACAGACTTGACTGCTCTCTACCCATAAAAACTAACTGGAAGCTAACATTGCAGCAAATAGTCCAGAAAGATACCAGAGATTGCAGGGTGAATGCTACTGAGAGGTCTAACAAGACCACATGGAGTATATGGCATCCCTCACATTCCAATGAAGGATAACAAGACCACATGGGGTATATGGCATCCCTCACATTCCAATGCTGTTTCCATTCTATGACCAGGCCTCATTTTTTACTGAATTCTCACATACAAGAAATAAATTAATTAATCACATGGAATGTAAATAAATTATTCTATTCTGTAGCTGGAGGCTAACAAAATATTTTTATTCCTTTCTAATGGTCTAATTTTTTTATTTCCTATATTAATTATTCAGTGAATTATTTTTAAATTTTAAATGATAAATAGATAATTTACATGCAAAGTCACATAGCCAACAAATCTCACTATAAATTTATTGAGGTGCATTTATGTATTTATTGAATTTATTTGCTGTCTATCTCATAGCAAATGTTGCTTCTTGACCCGCATATAGGTTTCTCAAGAGACAAATAAGATGGTCTGGTACTTCCATCTCTTTAAGAACTTGCCACAATTTGCTGTGATCCATACAGTCAAAGGCTTTAGCATAGTCAATGAAGCAGAAGTACATATTTTTCTGGAACTCCCTAGCTTTCTCCATGATCAAGTGTATGTTGCCAATTTGAGAAGAGATACTAAAAAAGAGCAAATAATGAAAAAAAGGGCGCACCTGTAAAATTATAAACATATGAAAATCTCATGTACCTCCAGATATCAACTTTCCAGATATCCTCACAGAAATAAAACCCTGTCTCTATGGTTGGATTGAATCTCACTCTCAGGTTTATTGTAATAAATCCTGTGCTTGCTACTGACTGGGTCCAGCAGGCTGTCAGTTACTACCATGGAGACTAATCCAACTTTTGCACTGAGAATGTGAGACAAGCTTTTCTTGAAGAAACCAAAGCTATATCTCCTCCTGTTTCCTGTTGTATACCAATGGGAAGCCCATCCACAAAACATGTTGACATTAATGCTTGTACTTCTTAACAACTGGTGGTCAGAGATATGTCACTTCCAATTCTGGAAATATATAGCCATCATAATAATGGTAGTCATGGATACTCATCCTCCATGAAAATTGTTTTTTTCTCTTTGAAACCCATTCAAAAATATAGTCTTTGCTGTGCAGTCTCACAGCTCCAAATTCCTTTATTTTAATTGTGTAATATATAAAGATTACCTTGCTTTTTTCTGAATCTCTCATAATTCAGCTAAATCACCCAGAGCTAGAGATTGGTCAATGGATGAGATCTTATTGAACAAACAACTGTGAGCAGTGTTTGTTTTTAGAGTACACAGAATTGAGATGAAACAAAAACAGTAAAAGTTTCACCAGATACAACAATTCCATCTATTTGAGATTATATTAGAAAAATACTAGCAAAATCTGCTCTTCTTTCCAAGAAATAATGTTTTCGAGGGCATTGTTTTGATCTCAGAGGTACATTTTGGCAGGGGAATTTTTTTTTAATGAAATGTGTAAAGTTGTGTCTTTTGTTTTCTAACCATGATTAATTGAGTGGGTATTTCCATACCAGCAATTTCAACTCCTAAAACTAGAATGCTGACTAAATTCTCTCTGTTTGTTACTTTTCAATTCATAATACTAACAAGTATTACAAAATGCTTTCAATTTGATGCTCATACTACACAGCACTTGGCAAACAGAAAATATTTTCTCCAAATATATCAATCAACCAAGAGAATTAAAAACAGGCACTGGAACAGTTTTATCATGTATCTTCCACCATAGATCTCCTCAGGAGAATTGAAATATTTTCTGAAATAGATTTAGGATGTTTTTAAAGGGAAAGATAAGGTGTTAGAGTCAGCTATTTTGTATGGATGGTTGGCTGTTTATGTAACATTAAATATAACTCAAATAGATTAAATCCAAGAGTATTAAAATCACATAACAACTATTAGTGATCATATTGAAATCTACCGATGTTTAATTCCCCCTCCCTAAACAATGGAACTGCTGTTCCAAAACTACCCTGAGTATTACAGCCTAAAATGTTCAAATAAAAGGAGGAATTAATACTGAATCAAACACAAACCTCCACAGCGGGAGAATTCTTTTGAGAGGAAACAATTTTAGACAAGATATTAAATGCATCTGCTGAAAAATATTGCTTTGGAATGTATAAAACGATGATCATCTGCACTTTCAAAATTATAGCGGGGCCTAGTAAATGCCAGCGAAAGCATTGCAGTATTTCACCTTGACACTTCTCAGTGCTGTTCAATTGAATTGTTACACGAGATGGCAGAATCTAATGAAATTCAACACATTATAGATTCTCATCTATATCTTTATATCTGATTGCTAACAGCCAGAGTGAATAATTGGGGGCAGCACTCCTGTTTCTGCCCCCAAACATCTCTGAAGTAATGTGCTTTTTGAAGAGAGAGAATTCTGCAACATGGATGAAAAGTATTAGGGCCATGCAGTAGTATGGATTCAAATGGGAAGGGGTAATTTCAACACCTTACTGATCTTCTTTAAGATCATCTTTTCTTTGTCTCGCCTGACTGTGGTTTTAGGCAACAGCATGTGTGATTAAAAGAGATTCCAAAAAGCAGGGGTGGGATCCTCCTGGTTCTGCCCGGTGCGGGCGTTCCGGTAGCTAACTGAAGCCTCCGTTCCGCGGAGAGGAACAGGAAGCGAAAAATCCATGTTGGGTCCCCCCACCGGCCCTGATTCTTACCTGGTCTTTATCAGCTCAAGCTTATTGTCCCTGCAAACCCCAGCTGGGGGCTGGAAAGTGGCACACATGCATTTTTCCAGTGCGCACGCACGATCCTGAACTGGCAGCGGCGCCGGTAAAATCCCACTCCTGCCAAAAAGTACACAGTATGTATATCAAACATATGTCCTGAGTCCCCTTTTTATTCCTTGGATCAGATCCCTGCACTACCTTAAATAGTATGTTGCTCGGTGTTTAAACTAATATTCAAAATAAACAAAAATATTGAAGTACGCGTTCTCCATTCTGCATCGCTTTTTCTTTCAGTCAGTCACAAATTTGTAGTAACATTTTATGCAAATGCTCATTGTTTTTCTTTTACATTTTCAGACTCACTGACTGCTCTTCAGTCTTTCCTAAGATTGCCAAGTCAGTTGAAATATTTGTAAGCCTAATAAAAGGTCTTTTGGAAAAACTACTGGATTATCGCGCTGTAATGAATGATGAAAGCAAGGACAATCGTATGAGCTGTACTGTGAATTTATTGGTATGTGGTACCTTAAAGATTTGCATAAAGTTCTAAAGTTTTGAATTTGGAGCAGTTTACAAAGTCTACAAGCCCTTACTACAGGGGTGTCCAACCGTGGCAACTTTAAGACTTAGTGGACTTCAATTCCCAGAATTTCCCAGCCAGCCATCATTTTCCAAGGTTGGCCAGCCCTGCCTTACTGTATTGTTAAGATGGACAGTAGTAATGATTATTATATGGCATTATTATAGATAATAATGCAGCAGGAAAGTGTAAACTGCAACACACCATGTTTTCATTTATTTGGGAGGGAAACTCCAATGATATAATCTGAATTTTGTAATTTAAACTAAATACTTTGTTTCATCTACCAAACAATGCCATAAGTATGCTAAATGCACTTATGTATTCTCTGGTGTCATCTTTATATTCTGGATTGCTGTTTTTAAGGCTGTTTTCTGCCTGGAGTTGCAGGTAAAATTTCGAGTGGACAAGCATATCAATTGAATTAATTAAGTAATGAAATGTACTTGGCACTTTTTGAATGTTCAAATTGATCCCCCTAATTTTATTAATTTGCAACAGTTTTATAAGATAGGTGAAAATGATTGTCCTTATATCATGGTTGGAGGGGAAGGCAGGATACCTAGTGATTACATGAATGAGCTAAGTATTTCTCTGAGTAATGTACTTCATAACTCACTGTTTATATACTTAGAGCATCCTATACTTCCCTGGGACATAATAATCCTTATTTAATGCACATTCCTAAGCAAAATTGATCTCCCTTCAAGTCTTTATTTCATTCTCAGATGACCACTATCTTCTACACCAGGGGTATCAAGCTCACGGCCTGCGGACTGGATGCATCACATGCTGGCCCTGCCCCCTCCTGGTTTAGTGAAGGGGAGAAAAGTCCCAATATAGCACGTGATGACACCATGATGACACGAGTTTGGCACCCCTGTTCTACACTATTTTTTTCTGTTGCCAAGTAGAGTATGTAAGATAGGTAGTCCTCGACTTACAACAGTTCATTTAGTAACCATTTGAAGTTACAACCATTCTAAAAAAAGTGACTTATGACCATTTTTAACACTTATGACTGTTGCAGTATCCTCAAGGTTATGTGATCAAAATTCAGATGCTTGGCAACTGACTCATATTTATGATGGTTGCAATGTCCCAGGCACATTTGGTTCCCTTTTGTAACCTTCTGGCAAGCAAAGTCAATGGGGAAGCCAGAGTCACATAATAACCATGTAACTAATTTAACTACTTCACTTAACAACTGTAACAAGAAAGGTCATAAAATGGGGTAAAACTCACTTAACAAATGTTTCACTGAGCAACAGAAATTTGGGGCTCAGTGTGCTTGTGAGTCAAGGACTATCTGTGTATGATTTTAAGTGGAGATGAGAGTGTAAGTCCCATACAAAATATGTCCATTCCAAATAGAACCTATAGCAACAATATATTGTCGCTATATCAAGAAAAAAGATTAAAGTTTCCTCTTTTCTTCACAAACAAAAACATTTTATTAACAATTGCTGTGATGAAAACCAGTTTTTTTCCATAATTTGCATTCATGCAAAATAGACTATTTTTTAAAATCCTCATGACTGCTGTCAAAATAGTAATTTGCTGCTCTATCTTGTGACTTTGATGATCATGAATTCTCTCCACGCTGGTTTCAGTGGGCAGTAATGTATAAATAATGCATATTTATGTTAACGTGAATTGAAAGTTTTAAAATTTTAAAAATGAAGCAAAGCAAAATTATTCCCTGAATACAGAATTATGCATATTTGAAGAATATTATAAAAAGAATCATCCTAATTATGTTTGAGTGCAGGACTAATCTAATTTTATTCCTTTTTCCTCCCAGAATTTCTACAAGGAAATTAATCGTGAAGAAATGTATATAAGGTATAGTACTCACTCTGTTGGTTACACTTGTCACTGAAAAGATTAGTGTTGTTTTCTTTGTATAATCTTCCAGGATTATACATGGATTTATAATAAATATCTGGATGTAAGTTATTCAATTCAAATTATTATCCCAGAAATATTGTTTGTTGCTCTACAAAGACTCAACACATACTTTGTCAAAGTTGCTCAGTCATATGCTTTAATTTTGGGGGGAAAGGTATGTAATTTAAATAAGGAGGGTCATAATTTAAGATTGGCAGATAAAGGACATATTGCCTATGATGAATTTAATAAAATTTATCATATATTTTGCAACAATTGTAGTCTTTGTTTTGAAATCAGATTAGAAATCAAATCTCTCTTTGTAGAAACTATATTTTTTGACTTGTTCAGTTAAATGAGATATTATGACAGGAGTTGCTTTTCGGGTCAATATAAAGCTATTCAGATAGAGAGACAGGGAATGAGAGATAAAAACTTTGCAGCAAAAAGCCTTTAAGTGAGATGTATAAAATCACAGACTGAGATCAGCATCTTTGATTTATGTAACAAGTACAAATTTGACTTTCCAATTTTCAATTTATATTCAACATCTTTTGAACACATACATTAGAAGAGGCAGGTATGTTAAGGTGGATTGTAGTTAGAGTGAGACATCTTCAGAATGTCTTGCTGATCCAAAATGAACCATAGATTTAGTTTTTATTTTCTATCTTTTCTAATAATAATAAAAAATCAAAATCTTAGGAATAAAAGCTTTATTCTAAATTTGTCTTTCTTTAAAACTCTAGGATATTAGCCTTTTAATAAACGTGTTGTTGTATCTATGACATCTGTCTGTCTCAGTTACATACACATTCACATTTTCTTTTACATAATATATAATACTGTATTGAATTATTTACTATAATATCTAAACTATATGTATATGTACATTATACATATACTATACCATTTAAATTATATGTATATTAAAGATATATATTGTATTTTGTGTAATTTTCATACCATCTTATCTTTTAATTGGTCAGATATCAGAATATGGACAGTGATACGTGTGTGTGTGTGTGTGTGTTTGCAGCTTTCTTTTCAACTGGGAAGAATAAAACTTTAGCCCTTATATATGCAGAAGTCTTTTTCTCATTAGACAGCACCTAAAGTGCTACGATTTGAAAACCGCAGAATGTAAATTTTCTTTTATGAGGCAATGCATTTTTAGCTTGACAATATAATCAAGTTTTCAAACTTAACTTCAAAATCATAGAAATTGGAAGTGTAATGACTGAATCAACCAAATGCACAACATGGTGAAGACCAATGGTGGGCTGCAACCAGCTTAACAAAGCACACGCTTTTCTCGAACTGGTGCAAACTGGTAGAAGCCCAACCCTGATGGTACTTCAATGCCTTATTGCAAAGTCATATTTAAAGTTGATAGTAGTTCACATCATTCTAGAAGAATATAGCAGTGGAGATAGATCCATATTTTATGAATTTAAAATAATGCTGATATTAAAGATCTCTCTCTCTCTCTTTTATTTACTGCATCTATTAACAGGTATCTGTATAAACTTCGGGATCTTCACTTAGATTCTGAGAACTACACAGAAGCTGCATATACCCTTCTGCTGCATGCTTCACTTCTGAAGGTAAGTTGCTTATTTGCAGTCAAGTATTGGAAAGTCAAGAGTTGGAGGAAATTGTCCTTACGCAAAATTGTGTTGCAGGAAATAATAAGTGATTGTATGGTTATGTATGTATTGATGCAACAGGGTGAATGTAGAGTTGTACTAGACTCCTATATGCAAATAATGAACTCCCTTTTACAACCGATATTTATGCTATTATAAAGAGAAAAGTAGGAGGAAATCCAAATAGATCCCACACATGTGCTTACAAACACTGAATCCCTAATCCAACAAAAACAGCCTTTTGACATTTGGAGCAATAAACAATAAGTGAAGGTTCTTCAGGTGTTCCTAGGAAGAGAGAAATGAGAAGCAGGGGAAGGGGATGCAATGGAGTAACCTGAAAACAAACCTAGCTGACTGGTTGAATACTGAACAGGAGCAATCACTCTTCGGTGATTGGTTACACATATTTTCTAAGTAATTGGTGAAAATTTCCAGAGATATCGAGCCAAGCCCAGTGGTGGAATTTAACAAGACATGTCAGTATTTTCATTATAATTTTGGTGCATGTGTGTTTAGAATATTATATGACCATAACTTTTAATATCTTTCGGATGGTTAAGCAATGATGAGCTTTCAGGCAGAATGGCCATGGTCTTGATTTCTACTGTCTGGTGTTTCTGGCATCTTCAGAGGTTGAGTAAGCTGCTTTGAGGAGTACCACTCAGTATTTCCCAGGCAAGAAGACTTGGCCTTACTCAGAAACCGAGTTCATTTTTACTCAAGTTCATTTTTCTCAAAACTTACTTTAACCTGCCCTCTGAGAACCTGCTGCTTCATTAACTCTTCAAATTAAAATTCACATTTCTGTGCATATAAAGCTACTGACATTTCCAAACTTTTACCTGCAAACGTGGCACTGGGTGCATTTGTTAAAGCCTTAATGCTTTTAAGAGGAAAAGAAGGGAAAAACCAGTTGTACGCTGTTACAGCTATATTGGCTTTCTGTATGTGTGTATTTTAAAGCCTCTTAGGTTCCTTGGTATTACCAAGTGACCTTGACTCGGGATTTCAATTTCAATTCCATGTAGTTCTGGGGAAGTTACAGAGCTGAAAGAAGTTGGAGAGAAGCCAGGATTTAAACTCAGCAGGCATTTTCTCCAGGAATAATGTCTTCTTTCTGGGAGTACAAGGCAGGGAGATCTTTCTTAGCAAATAAAGAAAATGGATCAAGAAAAGTAAAGTGGTGACCTGGAAGTGGGGTTGAGACACCTTTATAGAACAGAAAGTGTGTAAGATTTGCACATTCAGCCAATCTTCTTTGTGGTAGAAAATGGATTTTTTAGCACAGCATTAAGTAAGGAAAAATACAAGACGCCTTTGTGAGAATTGGACAGCCAGCCCAATTGAGTTTTGAGCACAATTACTTTTACCTTCTATTTGCCATTCCAAACTGTGTCCTACTTTTTCCACAAGAAATTTAATTTAGTTTGCATGATTTGAATTTAAAGTCCAAAAGTTTATATACTGCGATGGACGTTAAGATTACAATCTTCAGGCAAAAAGCTGGATGGCCACTAATTTGGCACCTATGATATATAGAAAGTTCTAACTGTTGACTGCTCTTGGTGGATGACCAAAGCTTTTGAAAGCACCAATGGAAATAACTTTTAGTCCCATATATGTCAGGAGTCAAGGTTTTTCAACTCTTCCATTTTGTGGCATTTGGGAAGAATATGACAGAATGAGAAGCAGACTGCTGCATATCAATGCAATGTGTGTGTGTCTGTGTGTGTGTGTTTGTGTGTGTGTGATATTTTGGTGGGTTTTATTTGTAAGTTTGGGCAAAGAGTGGTATGTCAAGAAATGAATGCCTGTACGTGTCTTTTAAGAGCAGAGTCTTAATGAGACAACTGTTTATACAGGTTCAAAAATAGAATTGCTATGCTTGGATCTAATTAAGGATAAATAAATGCCAGAAAGAAAGAAGTCTAAAAAGCTATCTTGCATATTTATATTGTCACTGATTTGTACTACATGCATTTTGTACCCAATTATGGCACCAATCTTTGTTAACCTTAAAAAAAAGCTAAGAACTTACAAATTTCTTATGAGGCTTTTTTTCTTCACAGTGGTCTGATGAACATTGTACTCCTCAAGTCATGCAAACAGAATTTCAAAGTTCACAAACACACCGTCATCTGAAAGAGCACCTATATGAGATGATAATAGAATATTTTGACAAAGGAAAGGTAATTTTATCTTCCTACTTCCTGCTGAGTAGCTTTGGGCCGTGGGTTATAATCTCATTTCATCAACCAAAGCAGTAATGCCTAATATTGAGAAAAAGATGTCTGTTCAGTAAATTGCCAGGTGATTTTGATTCTCATTTTATTACAGCATAGAATTTATGGAAGGATGTTATTGTATGCAGCCTATGCCATTATTAAAATTTTGCTATGAATCAGGTGATACAGAAGTTATATGGTATAATATGTTTAATGTGTTTTGGTCTTGTATATTTTATTTTGTAAGAAGAAAGGTATTCAGGGTTTCCAACTAGGCTGAAATCATCAAAATAACTTAATAGCTGTTTTTAGAAAATATTTGTCTTTCCCAGGTAGGCACTAGCACTTAGTAGCACTGTTGTCATATCCATTTAATTGTAGAAGTATTGCAAAAGGACTTGTGATTTGGTCAGACTTTGTGAAAGGTTGCTCTTTAGAATGTTTATTTGTGACATGTAGCCAAGTTATAATTTGAATGATTAGCCTGCAATGAATAGAAGTACAAACTTTAGAGATGTTACATGAGAGAAAAGGAATCATAACTGATTTAGAACAGAGCAGAGGGGTCTCTGTCTTCTTATTACTTGGATGTGTAACATCTAGCAAATCCCATATCTAGGAGCTAGACTGGTGGCTGAAAAAATAATCCCAGAAGACAATATCAAATCATTTCTTCTGTTGCCAAAACCCCCCCCAAAAAACCACATTGACATGTCTGTGAGATTACCAAAATTGAGCTGGACTTGAAAAAGACTTTAGATTAACAACTTTGTACAAGTAATCCTTGACTTACAACAGTTCATTTAGTGACCATTCAAAGTTACAACAGTACTGAAAAAAGTGAATTATGACTGTAAACCACACCTATGATCATTGCAGCATCCCTAATCACTGATCAAATATTCACTGATCAAAAATTCAGACCCTTGGCACTGACTATTATGACAGTTTCAGTGTCCTGGGGTCATGTGATCACCTTTTGCAACCTTCTGACAAGCAAAGTTAATGGGGAAAGCCCAATTCACTTAACAACCATGTCACTAACTTACTAACTGCAGTGATTCATTTAACAACTATGGCAAGAAAGATTGTAAAATGGGGCAAAATCCACTTAACAAATATCTCACTTAGCAACAGAAAGTCTGGGATCAATTGTGATTGTAAGTCAAGGACTGCCTGTATAAAGTTAATGTAAATTAGGAGAGAACTGATTCATTGAACTTAATGCAAGTATTCATTGAACTTAATGCAAGTATCTGAGGCAGTCACATTTCAATATATTTGTATAAAATATGAGACGTATGTGTAAATTTCCTTTGTATTAAAATTGACTGGGACAGATTGATCTGTCCTGTAAAGTATGTAGACATCTGCAAAACTGTGTAAATATCACAAAGTAGGGCTGTGCAAAATATGCAGAAGAAGCACTTCACAATGCACACTGGTATAAGCAAAGCACCTCCCCCCCAACAGAATTTAAGTGCAGGTCTTGTAAAAAGCACTATTGTTTTTATACTTTAAGGAAATGTGCTTTCTTCTCAGCAACATGCTTTGTGTAGTCTTTTCTCAAAGTTTGTCTGGGTATATATCACCTCAAAGAGGTGCGAATGAAATAAATTGTGGTTCTTCAAATGTTCTTTCCTAATATTGTTGCAAATATAAATCACAAGGCCTTAAATGTATTCACTCGATGTAGATATTTCTGGTTACGCAAATATTATTCTCCTGGAGTTCTAATGTAATATTTCAAAGCATATCGCATAATGAATAAAGATTGGTCTGAGAGAGACATGGGCAGACATTTAATTTGATAAATAAAAAATTGAATAAGCTCCTCTAAAACTATGCAATTATATATCTAAATTTCCTGTTACATTGCAGATGTGGGAAGAAGCAATAGGCTTGTGCAAAGAACTAGCAGAACAATATGAAATGGAAATTTTTGATTATGAACTTCTGAGCCAAAACTTGGTAAGAATGGAATTCTATAAAAATGTTATGGATTTTCAGTTCTCTGCAGTTTCAAATTTATTTCTGAAACCTTTCTGTAATTCAGGTCTAGATTTTATTTATGTATAAGTGGATATAATCTGGTCAAGAACAAGTTTTTGTGCAGTGGTTAATACTGCGAGTTCAGTATTGTCTTTGACATATAACCAGCTGGATCACTTTGGGTCTCTCTCTGTGTCTCAGGCTTAGGAAGAAGGCAATGACAAATTACTTCTGAAATTTTGCCAAAAAAACTGCAGGGACGGTTCCAGTCAATCACAAGAAGTCAATGCTGGCTCAAAGCATATATCCATATATCCAGTTTATTATTATTTCAGACAAGTGGATAAATAATTTTAAAACACTGAAGATAATCAAATCCAGACCAATAAAATAGATATTTGCTTTCTTTGCCCTGACCAAAAATAATGAAGCACGTTCTGTGTTACGACTTTGCATATTATGGCTCTGATGTAGCTTAAGAACTCAATATAGTTGAGTTGAGAAGCTTAATATCTCCAGAAGATCTGATTTCCCACACTGTAAAGGACTGTAGGGGAAATAAACTGAAACTACATTCAGGCAAGATAAACTTACTGATTCCGGGGGCTAAATGTCAGAAGATAGTCTGGAATGAGCTTTTACTCCTCTTTAAGGAATAAACTTGTAGTCTGGGATCTTCTATTGTAGATAGCCTCAAAGCATCAGTGAAATCACTTATAATCAGTATCAGCTGATAACTGAGGTGCATGCCTACTTGCTGTTTGAGACTTAAGCTCAAGTAATTTAAAAGCTAGATTACTGCAATTGTTCATGGAATAACCTAGAAGACAGTCCAGAAATTGCAGCTGGCCCAGCTATAATTGCTTTCCAACCCAATTCAAGATATTCACAATGATATATGAAGCTTTAAAAACTGTAGGCCCAAGATACTTACAGCATTACTACTCTCATCTCATATTCTTAGATACATACACATACACATAGATATAGATATATAAAAGAATTATGTAAGTTGCCCAGAACTACTATGGGAGTTAATTTTCTAAATATAATAAAAATGTCCAAGATTACTACCATTGAATTGAGGTGGAGACTGTAGTACAATAGCTATAGCACTTAGATTTATATACCGCTTTACAGTGCTTTAATAGCCCTCTCTAGGCGGTTTTACAGAGTCAGCCTATTGCCCCCAATAATCTGGGTCCACATTTTACCCACCTCGGAAGGAGGGAAGGCTGAGTCAACCTTGAACCTGGTGAGATTTGAACTGCCAAATTGCAGGCAGCCAGAAGGCAACAGAAGTAGCCTGCTGTACTGCACACTAACCACTGCGCCACTGTGGCTCACGTAATAATGAATTTAATTTAATGCTATGTTTTTCAGAAGAACAAGGAATGCTAATTCTATAAACTTCTTTTATCATTCTGAAACATAAATGTAAATAAAGATGATTTCACTTCATGAAATAAAATCAATGTATTTCATTTTAAATTAAAGTTGCCATTCATTTTATAGACTTAAAATAGACTTGCACATTGTACTGGGTTTTAAATTCATTGCCATTTGCAAAATACAACATTGCCTCTCTGTCCTTGATGGGCAGTTTGGTCAATCATTTCCTATGTTCAGTTTTACATCAAGCTATAGAATTTATTATTGCAATTTAAAATTGGCCAAAGCATCATCGCTTTGTTTAAAAATCAAACCATAAACTCTACTGAGTAGGTCTTGGAATTGTCTACACAATAAATGTAATTTAATTATTTTAAGCTGGCTGTGATACCTTATCATCTCATTTGCAGCTCTATCTCAATGACACTAAATCATTGCAAATGATATAATTTAAGATTTAACTGATATTTGAGCTGATCCAGAATTATTTGTTAAACTGATATTTTGCTGTAGCAATTAATTTACAAATGTTTATGAAAATGAGAAAAATCAGAATTACACATTTTAATTATGGTAAGGTAATGAATGAAGTCAAATATGTCCCAGGATAATCTTCCAGGATCCAATCTGGGTGGGTCAGTGGGACCAGAGGTTCAGTCTTCCAAGCTTTTGGACTCATGCTGGAGTCCATTCTCCAGGAATTTCTCTCTCACGTACATTTTGGAAAGAGAGAAGTTTCCTGCAGATGGGTTCCAGCACGAGTCCTAAAACTCGGAAGATTAAACGTCTGGTCCCAGTGACTGACCCAGATTGATTCCCATGGAAAAGTAACCCTATGTCTGAGTAATTGGTTGTCATATAATCCCAGAAAGACCTATTATATCTTTTTTTTTCCTTTCAGATTCAACAAGCCAAATTTTATGAAAACATAATGAAAATTCTGAGGCCTAAACCAGATTATTTTGCAGTTGGATATTATGGCCAAGGGTTCCCCACATTCCTAAGGGTAAACTATCTACTCTGTGTACTTTGTCTTTAACAAATTTCAAATTTGTAGTAGCCTTATAGAATGCCAATATTCTACTCGTGGAAATGGAGTTATTCACAAATGGGGCATTTGTCTTCATGAGGTTCTGCCAGGAAAAGAGTTTCTGTCTCACAGTTACCTAAAATGCCATTTGTAACAATATTGAGTGTCACGTTTTCAGAAAAGAATTTTATTTATTGTGGGGGTTTTTTCCTGTTGCTTTCAAGGTTAGAAGAAGGTTTATAGTGAGGGTAATGGAGTGATAAGGGAGCGTTTAGGATTCTTACAAGACAGTCATAATTAAAGGATGGTTTATAGCTGAAGAGAATTTAATGAACAATAAAACCAACAATACGAATAGCCAAGACAATGAAGCAGGAAATCTAATGAATTTTATATCTGGTGTATATTCATTTCTAATTGACAGCTCGCAGGTGAAATTTCATATGAAAGGCTCTCACATTTATACCTTGAATACCTACAATAAGTATTCTTCCTGTTAGTAATTTTTACAATCTGGCAAAAATAATCTTATAATTTTCCTTTCTTCATCTCTAATATACTTTTAAAGGGATAATAAGAAGCAAAAAATTCTAGAATCAATTTCCTTACAGAAGCATATTAGATGCCTTCTAGCAATTAACCAGGTCAAGGAAATGTATTGAGGGACTAGTGGCCATTATATCTCATTTTTGTCTTGTTATTTTAGAAAACTTCTTCCACTCTTTTCCTCCTCAGGAGGCACCTAATAGACAATTTAGTTGGTTATTAGGGTCTTGGGGTATCAAATTTCATATTTAGCCCATCTTTCGAGCTTGTAAGAATTTAGAACAGAGGTTCACAAACTTGGCAACTTTAAGATTGGTGGACTACAACTCCCAGAATTCTCCAGCCAGCATAGCCTGGCTGAGAATTCTGGGAATTGAAGTCCACAAGTCTTAAAGTTGCCAAGTTTGGGGACCC
>JAOYMU010000098.1:63938310-63950895 GCA_025802295.1 Psammodynastes pulverulentus
GATTTATTTTCAGGTGGGGAGGGGGAGTAGAACTCCTTAGCATCAGAGCGTGTTAATAATAATAATATAGGAAATATAGGAAATACAAATGTCCTGATGGTCATTTTGAAAAATCCTTTCTTAGTGAGCACCTAGAAGCCAAGAGGAACAGACGTGCCCAATTTCAAGTTTGTAGGCTTTACGGTTCTGGAGATTTTGTGATGATGTGTGAGCCGTATTTCGCTTTTATATATAGATAAAATGTAAAATAAAAACAAAAACACAGCGAGTCCACAACTTAGGACCACAACTGAGTCCTAACTGCTTACTGAGACAGTTGTTACATGAATTTTGCCCCATTTTACAATCTTTCTTGCCACAAAACAAAACGATGGAGAGAGGGCAGCTCAGCCACGGGTTGAGGCCCAAAGTCCTTCCCTCAGCCTCAGTTTCCCCATCGTCTTCCCTCACTTAGCAAGTCCTGCCAAGACACCTCCACCCAAAGTGGCCATCCTTGGTCCACCCAATTACTCAACCATTTTAAGACTTATTTATCCTCCAAAGTTTTGGCTCACCATCCATCATGCAATGCGGCCCTCCCTAAATTTGGGGATCCCGCCCTGATCCTGTCAGATGGTCGCTCCACAGAATCGGTCACTAGAGATGTGAAAAATGGACAACATCATCACAGCCCAAAAGGTCCACAGAAAAAGAGAGAGGAAATCTCACTCCGCTGAATAAAATTAGCTGAAAAATAAGAATACTGTCATAAAATGTCACTGACCGGGCAGCCTGGCAAAAAAATGGCCATTAAGTGAGCCAGCAAAGCGTTAAAACAAAGGCACAATTACCACAAATTCAACAACAGGTGGGTCTGCTCATTGTATAGGTAGTCCTCGACTTACGACAATTGAGCCCAACATTTCTGCGGCTAAGCGGAACACACCTGTTAAGTGAGTTTTGCCCTATTTCTCGCCACAGTTGTTAAGGGAATTGCCGCAGTTGTTAAGTTAGTCACGCAGTTGTTAAGTTAGTCACACAGCCGTTAAGCGAATCTGGCTTCCCCACGGACTTTGCTGATTAGAAGGTCACAAAAGGGGGACCCCGTGACCCCAGGACACTGTAACCGTCATAAAAACGAGTCAGTTGCCAAGAGTCTGAATTTTGAGCATGTGACCACGGAGATGCCTCACCAGTCGTAAGCGTGAAAATGGGTCCTAAGTCGCTTTCTCCCCCGTGTTGTCGTAACTGCGAACAGTCACTAAACGAACAGTCGTAAGCCGAGGATTACCCGTATTAAGCAGGATTTATTTAAACAAGTTTAGTATATCAATTGCCAGTCAAATCCAAACCAACCATCAGCGTCCACCAGAGTCTTGAAAAAAGACACAGCCAAAATCAACGCATGGAGCACTGAAGTAATGCAGTCGGAGGAACCTAAGAGATCATCTAGTCAAGCCTCCAGATTCTGGCATCTACGGGGTTTTTTTTTTTTTCAAGTTTAATGGAGCTCCACGGGAACTCGGCCAATTTTCAAGTCCTACTACAACTTTGCTTCTTCATCGGGGATGCTGGGAAATATATAAATATAAATATAAATATATAAATATAAATATAAACTAGCGGGTTCTGAAGCATGGAAAAGTTTTGAACCCCCCCACCAACACCCCCCCACTAACTGAAGTGATTCAACATGCAGGTCATATTTGAAAGAGGCGGCAAAGGAGGCGAGAGCAGAATGGATAAGGGCTCCATACAGCCCTTTCTCCACAACTCAGGTGTCAGATTTAAAAAAACAACGAATACGTGTCTGCTTTTAGAAAGGAGCATCTGTGGGCAGGCGGTTCTGAGCCTCTTCTCTCTTCCATTTTGATCAAAACAGGCGACGTGCCAAGACTGGAGACACAGAGCATCCAACAGAAGCAAAATCTCCCCACCCCCATCTCTCTCTTAAATAGTATTGATGCCAGGAAAAGATTTCCCTGTCGTTTAAATTATATTTCCAGTAAGCTCTTAACTTTCTAACAATATGATTTAACTGTTGTAATATTTCTGCATCTTTTAATAGTCTATGTGGATTGAGAGAACATCCTTTACTACAGCTTATAAACTCCCTGGAATCTTGCGTTGGTTTGAGGTTGTCTCCATGTCACAGGTATGTATTAGTATTCTCATAAGTATTATACATAGTTTGACCTTCAGAAATAGAAAGGAAGAGCCAATGCTATTTTATGAGAAAAGCTAAACAAAGTATGTTACCAGGAAATCCATTTCCTCACTAAGCAATATGGTTCAATATGCATTTGATTTTCTGAGATTGGAGAATTTTAATGAAATGCTAACACATTTCACAATGAATGAAAGATTATCTCAGATTCCAATGCAGCCAAGCTGAGCCATAATAGCAATAGCAAAAGCACTTAGACTTATATACCACTTCACAGTGCTTTACAGCCCTCTCTAAGCAGTTTACAGAGTCAGCATATTTTCCCCAACAATCTGGATCCCCATGGAAGATTGAGTCAACTTTGAACTGGTCAGGATCAAACTGCCGAACTGCTGGCAGTCAACAGTCAGCTGAATTAGCCTGCAATTAGCCTTCTAACCATTGTGCTGCCACGGCTCTTAAAAGTTGCAGATAGGACTGATGATGATCTTGTTCTTTCCTCCATAGACTACAATTAGCCCCTTGGAGAATGCCATTGAAACAATGTCCATGACAAATGAGAAGATTCTGGCAATGATCAATCAGTATCAAAGTGATGAGAATCTTCCCATTAACCCCCTGTCCATGCTTCTGAATGGAATTGTTGATCCAGCAGTCATGGGAGGGTTTGCTAAGTATGAAAAGGTAAGGAGTTTAGCTGTATTTAAAATGAAATGATCCTCCGGTATATTAGATCTTCAGCACAACCCATGAATGTCACGTTCAGATGAAAAACTGAGTAACTTCCTTTCTGCTTGCAGGCTTTCTTCACAGATGAGTACGCAAGGGATCACCCAGTGGATCAGGAGAAACTAAACCGACTCAAAGACCTGATTGCTTGGCAGGTATTGAAGTGCTGGGCCCAATTCTCTGATTTTTAAAAATAAATATTATCAATTTCTCCACTTTCTTTTGCCGATTGATCTCATTTCCAGAGGGGAAGGAAACCAATATATAATGCATGCACATTTTCCTTCTGTTTTCCTTTGTTTGTTTATTTGTTTGAAGAGGAGTACTTGTCTGAAATGTGACTGTAAATATCACATAAAAGTATGTTGTAAAAAGTTTTTCATCCACATTTAATGAGCCTCCTTTCCTGAACAAAAACATCAGGAATCCCTTGGTGATTTAGTTGAGTGCCTACTGTCTAGAAATGCTTATGCAATGTTAAGAGAGAGAGAAAAAAAAACCCTGACACCACAGTATTTCTGTTGCTTTCAGATAAAGAGGAACTAAGAGAAAACATTGATTTTTGCATAGGTTTTGAATGATGTTTAATTCTCTGCTATTAACAGTTTCACCAGGGGTAAAAACAACCTATTAACACTCTGAACTCCTGAAAATATCATTTCTATTTTTATGTTCTTGCTAAAATACCAAATGTAGCAACTTTATGAGGGATGTATCATAATGGTAATGCTTTATTTTTTTTTCAGAATCTAATCTATTTTTTGCTTCTAGTTTGTTTCTGAATAAGTCACCCACCATTGTCAGTATCTTCCTTCTATTGACATTTGAATCAGTAGAAATAGCTACTGTTTGCTGTGGAAATAGTGACTAAAAATATAAGCAAACAAATGTTTAATCTTGGTGTTATGAAGTAAGTCCTTCATTTATGTGCTTGCATATATTTTATATCAACTCTAAGTTGTTTTCATAAGCATTCCCATATTTTTGGCGCATAATAGCACCATGGTCTTCTGTGAGCATCTTCACATCCCATGTCTAGATTGCCTTCAGAAGACATCCCACCATTAATGGTGGTGTCCAATGTAATTGAGAATACTAGAAAGTTAGCACTTCAAATTGTTTTAATAATTCTGAGTCATTATTAAAAAAGGTTACCTAGTGCAAACAGTCAATACTCTAAATACAAAAATAGATGTGTCCATTGGTGTAGTCCCATTTTTCATGTACCAAAAGAGAAATTACATGAGAAACTTGAAGATTCACAGTCTTTTTGGACAGAACAGGTAAAGTGCTGTTTACTGGGGAAACATCAGCACTGTACCAGTTCCTTGAAAAGCAGGAGACAAAGCAATTCATAAGTATTGGATGGGATAAATTAGCACAGATGGAGATTATCTGGCTTTCATAAAATCTGTGTAATGTGTAACCTCCTCACAATTTTAGTATGAGGGGATGTCGCAAAATGGAGTGCCTCAGAATGATGAGAAATGCATATCATTGATTTTTGACAACTGACAAGAGCTCTAAGCTCTTGTGAACTTTGTGTAGGCCTGAGGCTATAGACCAGTGGTTCTTAACCTTGTTGGAGGTACTGAACCCCATCAGTATCATATGCGCATTCACCGAACCCTTCTTAACTGGAAAAATAAAATATGATTTTTTCAAATTCAAAACATAGGTATATATTTAGGTATATATTTTATACATAGGTGCACAAAATGAACAAAACCATTAAAGAACAAACCATTAAGAACAAAGAACAAAGCCATGATTAAAACATGATTTTCACACAAAAACAAAAACATAAGAGTGTGTGTCTTGACCTCCACTGAACCCTTGAGACTGACTCACCGAACCCCTGGGATTCGATCGAACCCAGGTTCAGAACCACTGCCATAGACTATTACCCATGACTTTAGAGGACATAGCTATCATCCTGATTGCTGATTGAATGATTACTGATATGCTCCATCAAGTTGGTGTTGACTCTTAGCAGTAACACAGATAAACCTGTCTTCCAAAGGTGCATCCATCACTACTCTAATCAAGTCCTAGATGTTGGAAATCTACTCCTTCCTCCCAGTTCCTTACTCCTTCCAGCATTTCAAAAGAACTAGATCATTACATACTATGTCCAAAAGGTGAAAATTCTGGTTATTTTGTGCCTGGTTATTTTGTGCCTCACATGACAACTCTGGATTGATTCATTGATAATTTCTTTATTTTCTTAGCTACCTATAGTATTCTCAAGAGTCATCTCTACACCAGAGTTCAAAAGTGTTAATGCTCTTTCTAGCTTGTTTGTTCAAAGTACCTTTTTTTACTTCCCAAGAGCACCACAGGGAAAACTATTGCCTGCACAGTTCTAATATTTGTAGGCATAGATACATCATGGCATCTGAATACTTTTCCAAGGCTCTCACTGCTACTCTGTCAACTGAAAGTATGCAGCATATTTCATGATTGCCGTTTCCTTCATGTATCGTTGTTAGCTGATTCTAAAAGACAGAAATTATACCCCACTTGAATATTTACATTATAAATTCTAAGGTTGTTTGCTGTACTTGTTATCATTTATTTAGTCTTATTTATATTGAATCTTAATCCCATTTCTTCACATTACTCTTTGACTTACATTACAAGAGCTTGCAGATCATTTGCATTTTCAACTATCAGAGTTAGTGTCATCAGCATGGTGTATGTTATTGATGTTTCTTCCTCCAATTTTAAAAGCCTACTCATCTTCTTGCAATCCAGCCTCTCTCAATTCAACATATAAGCCATTGAATAAATAAGGGGAGAGTGTTGTTTTGTCCTTCAATCTGAAGTCAGTCCATCCAGCTATAATCTAGCCATATCATAAACACTATTATTATTCTGGAAGATTCTCAGATTTTTATTTGTGACAAACTGAATGGTATCTGGCATGAGGACCATTATTTATCACTACATTACCAATCACTTATTATAATTTATGTAAGGATTTGGTAAAATACAGGAAAGATATCATTAACCTTCTTCCACACCATAGTCCCTAAAGAGACCATCTGTCTCCCAACATTTTCCTATACTGCTGCTACTCACTATAGGTGTTTGAGATGACCTTCAGGCCTTGAATGACCCTTCTGGAAGTAGATCCTGTACTCTAGGCATACATTCCTGGTGTTCTTTGGTGATCCTTCCCAAAAAAACACACACATACACATATGACAATGAAGAAAAAAAATTGCTACTGTGGTTGAAATTTCACTTGAAATGGCTTTACATTTAATCTTACTAATGATTTCATCACTTAGCAAAATGCTTACAATGTAATCTTTGCAACACAGTGAAAATGTCCATTATGTACCCATGGTCAAATAAATTGTTGGCTTATAGTACATTTCACCAATCATGCTAATCTGGCCTGGTCTAGATTCTGAATACATGATGTGTTTTCTGTCACTCTTCATTTTAAGAATATATGAAGTATCATAAATTATCCATCCATTTACACCTTAATTGCATATCATTATTCACAGGAAACAAAAAAATCCCTGCAATTATATTTTTCCGGGAAGGTTGTACTTCACCCTCCTGTAATCATTTTCTTGCAATTCATAGTAAGATGTATTGCTACCTGTTTGAAAGGAAAGAAGAAAATGGCAGCTGGCAAATATATTACAAATCACATTTTGTAACTGCCGTCAGATCAACGTGTTCTGGAGACATGGGGACGATGAAACAGCATGAGTGAAAATTTTCTTATTGCTTTTTAGGTTCCATTTCTTGCAGCTGGAATTAAGATTCATGAAAGAAGAGTATCAGATAGCCTTCGTCCTTTCCACGAACGTATGGAGGAATGTTTCAGGCACTTAAAGGTTAAAGTAGAAAAACAATATGGAATCAGAGAATTGGTAAGATTTGTTCTTTTAATTTAATAATTTTTTTAAATTGTATTTTATCTTAGCAAGAAAAAAAATCATGAAATTTAGCCTGTGATATAATAGCATTGCAACTGTCTATTTGTGATTTAAATTGTGATTTAAATATCACTTTACATCCTGTTTCAAGTAATAGACTTTGTGTCATTTATTGCTAAGAAACTTCCATAACCGTTGAAATGTATTTATATTCCCCATTTTATTAGGAGGGTAGAAACAAACCTTAGGAACTCATATCATCTAGAGCTTAGAACTTCTCATTCTCTTAAACCATTGGTCTAATTTTAATGGTTAATAGTTTTGAATAAGAATGAATAACCAGGAAAACCCCACTCTTTTTTCCCTGAAGAACTCCAACTGTTTGATGAGTCTATTTCTGAAATGACATATAAATTTAGTATAATAAAATATAAATATGAGTTGATGTCAAAATAGCAGTATGCAAAATCTGCAGAGTAAATTAGCAACCCTGTAATTATCACAGTTCTTGGAGCACATCCGGGTAAGTAACTAAATAATCAGGTGAAGTGTTTGACATCACCAAGAATAGGAAGGAAGGTTGTTATATGACAGGCTTCAGGATATGAAGATTGAAGAAATGTTCCTAATTAGTGAACCTCTTTTGTGGGGGAAGACATAGACCTAACTTCTAATAAATGCAAATTATAGACAGTTGACCATTATGTGTATAAATTGTATTAAATTAGCTTTCTCTCAGTTCTGTAGCTTAGGTTCTTATTTGTTATTTAAAAAAAACAAGTAATTTGCTAAGCATGTCTTTGGGCTATCTATGCTGAACAGGCTGTGTCCTTTTCTGTTCAGTTGAAATGCATATATGTCATCTTTGACTATGAGTTGGAATAGAGATGTCTTAAATTAGAGGTTGTCAATTTAATTGTTGGCAAGGCATCATAGAGTGGTCAAATGCTTCCTCGTCTACCTAAAAACTTGCCAGGTTGCTAAATCTTATGAGACATTTGCAATCTCATCTCAAATTCTTGTGCAGGAACACCAAATTACATTTAAAAAAATCAAATTCAGAAGTAGATCTTTACAAGAATTTTGAAAATCCTTGCACAAATTTTCATGACTGCTTCAGCATTTTAGGCACCACCTAAAACTTGGTATACATGAATCATAACAGGATGAATATATCATACTGGAAAATTAATTTAATCTGGTCAGTCATAAACCATGGGAACATATCCAGAGTCTGATAATCTGTTACAGTTTGATTAAAGGCCAAACAGATAGAGTCCAGCAGAAGGATTTCAGAATTGTAACATGCAGGATATATGGCTACTGTGTCTTTTTTAAATATATAGAAGTCATTTCAATTTAAGTACTTCTTGGACTCTATCTTGGACTGAAATTTTTTATCTGTTATCATAGTACATGAATGAAAAATCATCACTTTTAGACAGATAGGAAAAAAATAAATTACTTCACTCTGGAAGAAGTTTCTCATAAATTAAAAAGCTCAGGGGATGACAGTATTTAATGCATCAGCCTATGCATATGAAAACCGCTTAATATGACCAGTCAAACTCCTCTGGCTTTATCATTTTTCTTGGGGTCTCTGGTGTATGCCCTTCCCTGTGAAAGGCAGCTGTGTTGATCCTGTCTTCCTCTTGCATTTGGGATTCAAAGATTCACAAGCAATTCCCACTGCAAATAAAATCTAAAAAGTATTTGAAAATAATGTTGGAAACTCTACATGACTTTCCTGCATTTCTTGCCAAGACTAACTCTCTGAGTGCAATGAGTTGAGGTGAGAATGGAGTCTGAAATAGGAGATTATAGGCCAATTTTCATATGAACATTGTAATTACGCTGCAATATTTTAAGGCTAAATTTTCAGGTTTTAAAATAGGGAAGTGGCAGGTTTTCCAACACACACACACACACACACACACACGCACGCGGAAAGACAAACAGACATTGAGAGAAAGAGACAGAAACATTGAGAGAGAGGCATTGAGAGAAAGAGAGAGAGAGAGAGAAAGACAGACAGACAGACAGACAGACAGACACACATTGAGAGAGAGACATTGAGAGAGGGGGAAAAAACTTCATCCAAATATTAACATATAAGAAAACAGAACTTCTGGAAATAAAATGGTTGTTCTATGCTCAAATTGTAATTCAGTGATGGCTTCCTTCTTTTAAAAAAAATATGAGAACCATTATATTATATGTGTAGCATGTCAAAAAAGAAAAATACTGAGTAACTCTGGAAACTTAATTTTATATCAACATCAATTTGTACTAGCCACATTTTTTTGAATCTAATGATTAGAACGATGGAAAAATGTCTCATCCAATATTAAATTACTTACAGTATGTGTTTGTTATATATTATCAAACAAAACAAACTTGTATTTGCTATCTAATTCACTATTCAGAAATAACAGGATTAACTTAGAGCATCTCATTATGAAACAACAGTTTAGGGATGTCTTGGATTATTTTAATATCACAGAATCACCTTGGGTCCCATGTCACTTGGCAAATGATTTCTGTTATTATGTTCTGTGAACCCGTGTATGCTTAACTTGTACTGCTGTGTCTCAGATAACACAGACACTTGCCATGAAGGGCTTTAAAGACGATAACCTTTAAATTCGACCCAGAAGCAAACTGGCAATCAGTGCAGCAGAACAATGATGTAACAAAGGCCACCTCAGGAGCCTCAAGAGCTGCCCACATGGCTGTATTCTGTACCAGCTAAAGCTTCCACTTACTCTTCAAGGATATTCCCATGTAGAGCACATTGTAATAGTCCAACCATGAGGTGACCAGGGCTTGAGTATGTGAGTGCAATGACTCCTGGCCCAGGAAAATGTGCAATTGGTACACAACACAAAGTTCCCCAAAGGCTCTTCTAGCCACAACAGCCTAAGTATTCCAAAGTACTTTAGTGTGCACACTTCTTTATTTACTCATTATTTTCTTCTTTTAATTTGTCATGGTTGGTTGCCTAGTCAGCCAGATATTTAGACTGGATTTGACAATTTTGTCCACCTATCCTGTCCTCCCAAGGACCTGCAATAAGCAGATGTTGCAGTCTGATGGTGTAAAAGGAATCATTGCTGTAAGCTGTTCTTTTTTTTCCTCTTGTTTTGGAAAATTGGAAGCCATGTGTGTTTGTGTGTATACGCATGTGCACACCTCTTCCCTGTGTACACTTTACTCCCTTTCTCTCCATCTTGGTCAATTGAATTTTAACTGAATTTTAAATTTATAGGCTTTGTTTATTGTTTTAATGTTTTATATGATATTTTTATTGAATAAGTGTAAGTTGCCTAGAGTCGTTTTGTCAAGATGAGTGGCATAAAAGTTTAATAACTGACTAAATAAAATATATATTTTGTAGATAGGAGGACATGGTTCAGTTGCTGAAGCTTCTAATGCCATTCCTTTCATCTCAAAAAAAATATCTAAAGAAACTCTGAGAATAATACTTGGCGAGGACTCTCAATTTAAGGCAAATCACAAGCTGACAATAATAGAGAAAAATGGAAACCGAAGAAGAAATTTTAAAGCATACTGGAATGAAACAAAAAAAAAGGGTTTTGTTTTATTTTGGTTTTTATACGAGGAAAAAAAAACTTTCGGGAAATTGGATGGCAGGTTTTGGCCACACGTTATAGATGCCAAAACTAAGGTCAAACGAAAGCAAAAGCTGTAGAAAATAGCCCAACGCTATTGCATTTCTCCCTCACCCCCAGCCAGCCAGTGAAAAGCAATGATCAGTTTTGCTATAGTCAAACTTTTTCATGTTTTTCTTTTTCTTCTCTAAGCCGGATTTTGATGATAGGCGGTTAGGCCGACCAAAATCTATGCTGAGATCATATCGTCAGATGTCCATTATTTCAATGTCCTCCATGAATTCGGACTGCGGCACACCGAACAAGATTGCTGCAGAAAGGTTAGTTTATGGGCCAGCTTCCTGGCATGAGTTTTCTCCAAGATACAGATGAGGGAACAGAACATATTACATTAAGAAAACACACCGTGACTGAACAGAGATAGTAAGCATCTAATCTTATTTGGTCTATAATAAAAACTATTACAAAAGCGAATGCTGCTTTTAAAATTTGCAGTAGTGGGCTGACAGCATTGAAGATTGAAACTGCATTGAGGATTTATTCACCATCACTCCAGCACTCATGCACATGTTCATATAAATAATATTTGGGAAGATTCTGAAAGACTTCCCAAATATTGATGTTACCTTCTTGGATTACCTTTCTGCATAGTTTAACCTGATATGTAAATTTTAGTTCACTAAGTTTTATAGCATCATCCAGGAAAATCCTTCTGTATGAATAGCTTTGGAGCTACTCCTTAACCAATAATCACTGAATAAATAAAATGTAGAAGGTCTAGATTTAAAAAAAATGTTTTCTACTTTGGTTTTTTTTTGGGGGGGGGGGGGCTTCCTTTTGGCCTCCTGAAAAGCCTTGAAGACATGACTGTAGCCTGAAGTCCTGTGACATTTTGGGGGTGGCTAATGGAGTAGATAACACCCCACTTCCTCCCTGTGTGCACTTGGTTCCCTCTTTTTCCATCCTGTTTGGTTTTATTTTAATTGAATTTTAAATTTAAGATTCTTATTTATTGTTTTAATGTTTTATAACAGCAGCCCCTGACCTTTTGGGTGCCAGGGACTGGTTCCGTGAAGGGTGTTTTTTTCCCATGGACGGGGAAGGCCATGGTTTTATACTCTGTCTGGATCCCGCACATGAGCAGATGGGCCTTTGCTCACTTTCATGGCCCTGATCCTGGCTGGCTGCAGCCTGGTGCCAGTCTGAGGCCCAGGGCTTGGGGACCTCTGTTTAATAGTACATTGTAGTCAATGTCTGTAAGCTACCTAGCATTACATTTGGCAAGATGGGCGGCATACAACTTTGATTAAATCAATCAATCAATCAATCAATCAATATTAGTTTTCCTTTGTTTTCTTGTTGATTCCATTCCAAGCCTATTATAAACATGTCCTCAAATGAACTCTTAGGTCACTTACCTCCCTTGGTTGTCAGTTCCTGTTTTCATCTCTTTCCTGACTAAGGAATGAATGCCAGCACTAAAAAGAAAAGACTTGGTAGTTGTAATGTTTTCCCCAACTAGTTTTCAACCGCTGGGACTTCCAATTCCTGCGTTCCCTCTGGGACTGCCTTATGTCATTGGATTTGCCATATTGCAAAGAACCTCTGCAAGGGAACAGCAGCGCTGTGGGCAGATTAATTAAGTTAATTAATTTGTTTCCATTTACATCGGCAGCTTTGAACTCGAAGTCATGTCACCCAAGGCAAACGAATCTGTGCCAGAAGAAAATGGGCGTCTCATAAGCAGCCAGCCTGAAGTGAAAATGAGGAAAGGCCGGAAGAGAGAAAAGAGAAGCAGCGTCATACTCCCAGACAAAAAATCTTCTGACCTTCCTGATATGAAATGTGTAAGTTCTTTAATTTTAATATCTCCCATATTAGGCAACATATATTTTAACATATACATGGTCTTTAAAAAAAATTCTTGTATTGTTTCAAGATACAACAGCCAATTTGGTCAGGTGACAAACTAACATGTTGTGAAGCTGCATCACACTGTTTAACCAAGTCAGAGACCGGGAATCTGCCCTGTAGTTGACATTCTCTGGGTTAATTTGCTGCCTGATACAAGGGCAGATGCTGGGTGGGAGATTGCTTAAGCCAGTGGTTCCCAAACTTTTCCGGCCGCGGCTCACTTACGTTGCTCCGATTTCTTCCGCGGCTCCCTTAAAAAAAT
>JAOYMU010000098.1:63956130-63974823 GCA_025802295.1 Psammodynastes pulverulentus
AAGGTAAGGGTAAAGGTAACATTTCTCCTGTCCAGTCATGTTCAACTCTATAAGTGGTGCTCATCTCTGTTTCTTAGCCAAGGAAGCCAACATTGTCTGAAGGCACTTCTGTGGTCATGTGGCCAGCATGACTGTATGACAAGGGACATGTTACTTTACCACCAAAGGGGTACCTATTTATCTACTCACATTTCCATGCTTTCAAACTGCTGTTGGCTCACCCTGTCATGCAGCATTTAGGTTTCAAACACAGGCTGTCAACTTTCCAATTGACAAGCTCAGAGTCTTTAACCACTAAGCCATTGCACCCTTTGTCTGTCTGTCTGTCTGTCTGTTTGTCTGTATCTATCTATCTATCTATCTATCTATCTATCTATCTATCTATCTATCTATCTATCTATCTAATTTTTGCAATTTACTGATATGGATTTCATTTTGCAACTTTATTTTGACTATGTTTACTGCACTGTTTTAAAGCTTTAACTCTATCCATATGCTGTCCAACACTGGAAGAAACAAATGTGTCACAGAGAATCAGTCAGGCAAACATTCCACCCATCTTGGACACAGAAAAGAAAACTCTAAAAAGGAAGAAAATGAACCAGCTCTTCAAAACAATAGTAAGTGTCAGTGTTTCTGTTCAAATTTTAGGCATTCAAACTTACTTACATTTGTAAGCAACCTGCACATTTCATGTTGGCCTACACAGTATTGCATCTACTTAAAATGATAAAAATTAGATCTTTCAAAAATCTATGCTGTAATACAAGTCAACTTACAATTTACTACTTATGACCGCAGACTTATGACTTAGACTCATAAAATGTTGCCAAGCAAGATAGTTGTTAAATGAATTTTGCCCCCTTTTACGATCTTTCTTGCGACAGTGAACACTACAGTTGTTAAGTTAGTAACATGGTTGTTAAGTGAATCTGGGTTTCCCATTTACTTTGCTTGTCAGAAGTTTGCAAAAGGTGATCACATGACCCCAGAACACTGCAACCGTCATAAACATGGGTCAGTTGCCAAGCGTTTGAATTTTGATCACATAACCATGGGGATGCTGCAGTGGTCATAAGTAACTTTTTTCAATAACTTCAAACAGTCACAAAATAAATTATTGTAAATCAAGGACTGTCTATAATCCCTGACTCTGGAGATTTTTTTTCTGTTTAATTATTTTATTTTCTATTAGCTAGCAATGGGTTTAGAGGAATTTTTAGTACAAAATATGCTTCTTAGTCCATGCCATCTGATCAAAATGCTGGATGTATTTTGGCTATAGAGTGTCACATTACATTTGAATAGACTGTGCTTCAGTTCTTTGTTTTCATAGATAATGACTGCATTATCATTTTAAAGCTCTCCCAATAGATTGTTACAGTTATTATATCAATGATATAATACGGTAACAAGCACTGTTAGCTGAGTGATTGGCACTGTTGGGGTGTTTATTTAATGCCATCAGACTAACTTAACCAAAGATGATTCAGGACATCTCGACACCTAATGTATCTCTCAGCATATTGATTTGTTTAAAACATACAGATTGAACATTAAATACAACAAATATTTTTATGTTCGTTCTCCAGAGACAGAATTTCAGTGTATCAACGTTGCATTTTGATTCCTCAAGAGTTAATTCAAAAACAAATTGCACCTAATTTAATGAAAATTAAATTAGCTTGAAACTTTGAATTTTTTTCCATTGTATAATATAGGGAATAAATTAGTCCCAGCAGGAAACTGGAAGGCAAAAGCTATTGCTCAATTCTCCCTTGTCAATCTTATAGACAATTTTAGACCAAGCTGTGGTGGAAATGTTGTCCTGAATATCTAAGATTGTTCTGTTCATTCTAGAATCCAGAACCTGAGATTATTTTTGAGACTTGCCAAATACAGCCCTGTCACAGAGCCAAATAATAGTTTTTTTTCAGGTGATATGTAGCATGCATATCCTATCTGTTTCTCTGGTTAGATTTACATTTTCCAATCTATCCCTCAGAAATGTGAACCAAAGCACTTCTTTGTTCTCTTTCTAAGTTTGCATTTTGCAAATGTTGTTTTATATATAGCTTCCGTTGGTGTTGCAGTAATAAATATTTTTAGGAAGGTCATTGAACTTTGCATTGGGGAAACACTTCTGTTCTGGCTGTGCTAGGGAAATAAATATTACTGCTCCTCTCTCCAGATGCTGCATTCCAAGTAAGAGTCCTGATAACTAATTAGAAGAAATAAATTACTTAACTGTATCTGTTAATTACTTACATCTCCCTGTCTCCAAATCCAGTAGAGAGGGTGTGCTGTGGGTTCAATTATATAGGGAGCTACATTTGGCAGTGGGCCTTCTCGGCTGCCATGCCTGCATTGTGGAATATCCTTCTCCCTGAGGTTAAGCTGGCACCATCGCTCCTAATTTTCTGAATGTCCCTTAAGAGCTGATTGTACATCTAGCCTGGGGATGCCAGACTATTAGTGGCATCAGGCCTACTAGTGATGTGGCTGTTATTATTAAAATCCCTTCATCCATTATTTCTTTTTAGCTGTGTTTTACAGTTTTAATATTTTTAATAAAAGCAAGACATTTGTAAAAATAGGTTTTGCGCCATTTTATGACCTATCTTGCCACAGTCTTTAAGCGAATCGTTGCAGCTGCCAAGTTAGTAAGTGAGTTGTTAAGTGAATCTGGCTTTCCCATTGACTCTGCTTGACAGAAGATCGCAAAAAGTGATCTGCAGCCGGACACTGCAACCATTATAAATATGAATCAGTTGCCAAGCATCTGAATTTTGATCACGTGACCAAGGGATGCCACAACGGTCGTAAGTGTGAAAAACAGTCATAAGCCACTTTTTTCAGTGATGTTGTAACTTCGAATGGTCACTTAGAAACTGTTATAAGTTGAGAACTCCCTGTAGCCTGCAGGAAGAGGATGAACAAATCTCTCTTCTTAAATCACCTCTTTCCCTAACAGGAAGAACTAAACTTTAAATACATCAGTCACCTAATTAGGCACGTATAATTTGAGTTCATTCAGGCTTTTTACAATAACGTAGCTCTTTCAAGAAAAGAAGCCATTGAAACTGCTGATTGCCTCCAAACCCAATGGGATTCACTCTGACATTTGTTCAACTACCTTGAGGAAATTAGCAGAGTAACCAAAAGAGCCTCTTAGCTTCCTATTCCTGGTGGGATATCACAGGATTTCAGATGCATCTCTGAGGCAACTTTCACCAGGTCTCTAAAATTATCAAAGTGTTCTTGTTTTATCCAAGAAAAGCCTCTTCTCTAGACTTCAGTGGATTTTTCTGTTAACTATGCTTGCTCCGGTCTCAGAAAGGAGACTTTAAAAGGTATCCTTCCAAGTCTGTAATTTCTTCATTGCTTTTTAAATTGTACCTGAAGGTAGAACATACTGTAGAACATAGAATCATTGAGCTGAAAGGGACCTCAGAGATCTGGTCTAATGCCCATCTCAAAGCAGGAGACCTTATACCATCCCAGTCAAATTGTTGTCTAGTCTGTTTTCAAAAACCTCCATTGATGGAGCATCCACAGCTGGCACCCAAGCTACTCCATTGATTAATTGTTCTCACTGTCAGAAAATTTATCCTAACCTATTGATTAGATCCCTCATTAACCAGCTTCTACCCATTATTTTCTGTCCTGCCCTCTTGTGTTTTGGAGAATAAATCAATCCCTTCTTCTCTGTCCCAGCCCCTCAAGTACTGGAAGACAGTTATCATGTCTTTCCCTAAGCCTTTTCTTCCAAAAGCCAGCTATTGTGAGAAGGGTGAGAATTTTTTCCCCACCATATAATGTTTTTACTTCACAGTAAGTGTTGGATCTTAATGTCAATCCTGAACTGATTGTTTACCATAAGGTCACAGAGAAATCCAGATGTTAATAATGCAATCTTTTCCTTCTCTTCTACATAGTACAAGTCCAAGCAGACTGAAGATACAAGTGAACGGCAACCTGATGTCTCAGAGCTATGAATAAATCCCACTGTTTGAAAGGAAATAATTATAGACAAATTTAAAAAAAACGATTCTAAATTGGAAATGAAGATTGTCTTACAATGTTGATAATGTATATAAAATCATTTGTACTATCAGTCAAGACTTAATGCTGTTGCACTCCTAAATGCGTGGCTTTGGTGATATGCAAGATTTGTTAATCTGTGGGCCAGTTCTTAATCTCAATACTCTGGGAATGGATGACCTGAAGTGTTCATTGGAGAAAGCGTTGATCTTTCACTGGGCATAGAAAATAATGTAACCCAAATAATATAATCCTGGACTTGTCGTTTACAATTCTTTTGCCTTATATTTGCACTGTCTATTGTATATATATGTGTGTGTGTGACAGCAAATATATGTTTGAGGTCATAATCTATTGCATATAATCTATCGATACCACCTATTCAAATCCTTGTATACTAACATTATAAACTGGATCTTAGAAAAGATCCAGTTGACTGAAAAGTCATTAATGAGGTTTTAAGATTTGCTAAAATCAAAATTCAACAACTTACTTGATTCCACAGGAGTCATCATTATGCATTTATCTCCCATTACCAAAATATCTCCTATGACCTTCCTCTACTATGTTTTATTGTTTGTTCCCGGGGGGGGGAGGGATGATGGCTTAGCGACATATTTGTTTCATATTAGGAAGCAGACTGACTTTCTTGGCTTAAGCAGTTCTTTTCCAAAATTGATCAATGGCAGTTTTCTCTGGCATCGTACTGTCATCCATTATTGAGTTGTAATATCCCATGCTGAGTTTGCCCACAGGTTGATGATTTTTTTGGGGGGGTAATATTTTAGTATTGCAGTATGTTTTTAAAATATTCTGTCATCAACTATATCATCTTTCTTTTAGGAAGTCATTTCAAGAAATATATTGGTTCATTATGCCAACATTATGTCAAAATATTCATTAGTTTCTGTAATTTCTAGCTGAAGCTCACAGTACAACTGCTTTGATCTAATAAACATATGATCAAAGGGACTTCTTTTTTTTAAAAAAAATTGTTCAACTTCTTGCCTCAAGGTGCAACTGAAAGCTACTTTGGAATTGCTACAAGAAAGGGGGTGTGGTATTAACTTCCTCTTAATAATTGATATTCTGATGTAGTAGAATTTTAAAATGGGGGCTTCGCTTACTATTTTTTCCCCCCTTACTTGAAATATTCGCTAGCACAAAAAGCAATCTAGCCTGAATTATGAGGCAGCTGTGGATGGATTTTACTTTGGAGTCTGCAGTCACTATCTCTATAACACAGAGAATATCGAAAAATATAAATGAACCAGTTCAAGTTGTCCTTTTGGATTTATTTCCTTGTGATGAGAGTCTTGTAGGAATACAGGTAGTCCTCGAGTTAAGACCTCAATGGAGCCCAACATTTCTGTTGCTAAGTGAAGCATTGGTTAAGTGAATTTTGCCCCATTTTGCAACCTTCCTTGCCACAGTTGTTAGGTGAATCACTGCAGTTGTTAACTTAGTAACACCTTTGTTAAGTAAATCCTATTTCCCCATTGATTTTGCTCGTTAGAAGGTTACAAAAGGTGATTTTATGATCTTGGGACACAATAAAGGTCATAAATATGAGTCAGTTGCCAAACAACTGAATTTTGATCACATGACCACGGGGACGCTGCAATGATTGTAAGTGTGAAAAACAATTATAACTCACTTTTTTTCAGTGCAGTTGTAACTTTGAACGATCACCAAATGAACTGTTGTATACCGAGGACTACCTGTGCGAGCTTTCTTGGCATTTGTTCCTAAAATCTGGAACTCCAGAAGTCAGAAGTCCAGAAATTCCAAGATACAGAACTCCAGATCTGGAACCAGATCTGTCTAATTCTCTCTCTAAGTTATTCATTTATTTATCTAACAAAATTTATGAAAATTTATATGGCCACCCAACTCATTCTTAGTGAGTCTGGACAGCTTACAAAGAAAACATATTTCGGCAGAAACATTACATACCCTCTGGGTTTGCTGATAAATTGTGTAAGGTGTTCTGTCCTTTATTGATATTTATTTATGTTTTGATTGTGAACTTAGAAAAGTACTTCACTGCCCTCATTTAGAATGGACTGTTTCTAGTGGTTAACATTAATAAAATAATACTTACCATAATGTTTATAACCTATCAGAAGTATTGAGTAATAGATTGTCTTTTGATAAAGTCTTCAAGTGCTCACTATATAGCAATGAAGAAAAATAACTCTACAATCTCTGTTTCTAAATATCACTTTTCCCATTTGCATGATCTCATACTTACCACTTAGTAGAACAAAAAAATCAGATGCTGTAACACGTACAGTTTTCACACAAGGGAGTGAATCATCCTGACACCATCAAGTGTTGAATGAATAAGTTATTATTTTTTTCTTTTTGCCATCCTCAGATCTGAAGAGTGCTGCTCATTGCTTAATATTAATTCTCTGATATACACGCTTTCCCTAACATGAAGCTCTTTGTTTAGCATACTTGTTAAAATATTTGTATAGAAACAAGGCATGTCAAGTTGAAGGGAGTTAATTTCATTTCTAATTGAAAATAGAAAATATGTTATTTGGGCTGCCTCTCTTTCTTCTGTTGCTTGGAAATAGATGATAATGACTCTTGCTTGAAAATAGTAATATTATATGTGATTGTGCATACTTAACATTTAATAGAAATGTGAAAAATCTATTTGATTTTCCTTTTTTAAAAAAGAAAAAGTAAACTTAAAATAACTATTATTTCATTATACATTTGAGAACTCAGGTAAGCATAACTTGTGCATCAGTAAAACTGACGCTATTAAATCAACATATAGCAATAGCACTTAGACTTACAGTATGTACTGCTTCACAGTGCTTTACAGCCCTCTCTAAGCCATTTTACAGAGTCAACCTATTGCCCCCAACAATCTGGGTCCTCGTTTTACCAACTTCAGAAGGATGGAAGGCTGAGTCAATCTTGAGCCTGGTGGGATTCGAACTGCCAAATTGCAGGCAGCTGGCAGTCAGCAGAAGTAGCCTGCACTACTGCATTCTAACCAATTAGATAACCTACTATCATATAGTGGCTTATTAATGGTGTAATTCTGCTCAGTTTGTTGAGAAGTAGTTCCCTCTGTATTTAAGGATCTACAGTCTCCCATTCATGGATAAAGGTGGGGTAGGAATGGATGAAGCTTTTGTATATGTTTCCATGCAGTGATTTGTTTATTTATGTGGCATTATGTTTTTATTCTTTTTTTTTCCTATTTGAATTTGTGATCTGCCCTCAGTTATTTTGGAGTCAGATGGTAATAAACCCAATAAATAAATGCCATAAATGCAATATTATCCATCAAGCTCAATGTTATCTACTATAGTGACTGGCGGAGATTTTTAGAATTTTAGACCTGGGTTTTCCATATATACTTGATAGTGGTAAGGATTTATTTTCCTTGCAAAGCATATAGGAGTCGAAAGGAAAATCCTTGCCCAATCTTAAAATGTTCTGAAATTTCACTGAACACTCTTCAGTACACCTTATTTGAGTGGTCTGGGACCCCTCGCCTTCCAGAAAGGGCCCAAAACAGGGGGGAAATTCAATCACCTCTGCCAACCTCGTGGGAGGTGATAGGAGTGATTTGAATCAGTTCGTGGAGCCAGTAAAAATTGTCCCTGGTTGACCTCACCCATGCCCACCTGGTCACCTGATCGCCTCTTCTGGCCCCTCGCTCGGTCCTTCTGGTATATCTCCTTTTTGTAGGTCATTATCATTGGTGCAAAGAAGTGGTGTTGACTTGGCCATGCCCACCACCGAGTCACATGACCACCAAGCCACACCCACAGAGCCAGTAGGGAATTTTTTTTAAATTCACCCCTAGCTCAAAAGGTTCTCCAGTGACAAGGTAACTCCACTAGAAGAAATGTGGCTAATAGAAGAGAATATTCATAGATCAAGGTTGAATTATGGGGTCAATGTAGGTAATGAAATATCTGTAAGAAAACAACTAAGATCAGGGAGCATCAAGGACCGCACAGAAGTGGGGCTGATTCTATTCTTCCTCATAAGATGTTGCAATACGTCTTAAAAGAGTTATGATGAGCTGGAAATTCTAAATAGTAAGTAATATAAAAGAAAACCATGAAAATACACATGAATGGGACTCAATAAGAATATATTCTATACACATTCTGTGTAGTCTCTATGTTGTCTTCACGTCTTGGGTGTTCAAAAATGAACAAGTGTTCTAGAAGTTAACCTATTGTGCTTACAATACGATTGCCAAACAGCAGTGGATGATAATTCACTGGGAAAAACAGCAGTGGATGATAATTCTGTCCATGTAGTTCCTTGGTAGTACTGTATAAACTTAGTTTCCATCTACTGCCTTAATAGTACTGTATAAACTGGTTGGAAGTCCAAGGAAGGAACAGAGAGTAAAAATTGGATGGTCTATCTCCTGTTTTGTAGTGGAACTTGAAAGAACATTATTAATTGCAACATGCAATAAAACAAAGGTACTGACAATTTTCTGATCACGTGTACCATACTGTGCATCTTATTTTTAGAAGCTATAGTGGAATGTTCAGGATCATTTGTCTGCACAAGATTCAAGTATCCCACACATTCTTAAAGAGAAGATCTGCTGAAGGTCTCCCTTCAAATGATGGGGTGGGAGCAGGGCTGCAAAAGTATTTTGTCAACTAATCTTCTTACAACATGAAATGTCCCTAACTTCTCAGCCTTTAGGAGAAGCTGTAAGAGCTGGCTGAGCTGTAGAGCAATGAGTATTAATGGATCATAGATAAGTCATAGATAAGTAAGTAGGTTTATATTAAAATTAACTCAGGCATATAGACAAATACAGAAAAGGTTCAATTATTTTATCAACTGATTAGTCAGTTCCTCATTCTTAAGTTGGTTCCTTCAAGCCATTGCCAGAATTTATGACTTGGTGTGAAGCTGGGTGAACAAGACACATCTGTTTCCATGGCCTTCATTCCAGCATCATTCAATATAGTTTGAGCTACTTCAAAGTTAGTATTCTGGTGCTACTCCAAATCTACAGAATCCTAGTTTGTTAAATGTTCATTGATTGACTATGTTTTAATTTGAATTGAGATGTATATAGTATAAGAGTTTCTAAACCAAACAAATCAACAAAGGAAGTAAGCATTCCAATGGTGGGATTCAAACCTTTTTACTACTGGTTCTGTGGGTGTGGCTTGGTGGGCGTGGCAGGAGAAGGATACTACAAAATCTCTATTCTTTTCCCATTCCTTCCCCATTCCCAGAAGAAGGTTACCATCAGTTCTCCAAACTACTGAAAATTTCCGCTACCGGTTCTCCAGAACTGGTCAGAACCTGCTAAATACCACCTCTGAAGCATTCCCCTTGTCAATGTTTTGCTCCAAGAAAGGTGGAGAAGGGACAACTCAGCAACAATAAAGCTACTAAAATAGCCTTGTGGGTCCAAGTACATTATTTTATTGCAGCTGAATCATATCTTCCCTCTCTCTAGAAAAATATTTCTAGACGCTTCATGTTGAATAGTCTTTTATCACTGCAGATCACAATTCATGCAACTATGGAAACGAATGTTGAAATATTCATGCATAGTAATGTAAAGTTGAGCTTAGTGACTTTTGTCACATCTTTGTGTTTTCTTAGAAACATTATAACTCTATATTATGGCATTTTCCAGTCTAGTCTATAATTCTGGTATTTCTAGATGAAGCCCCATCCAAAATTAACCACTGTAATCCTGTTTAATTTCGAAAGTCAGCCAGAGGTATAGGGTATTGGTTAAATATTTTAGATTAAGTTCCTGTGACAACCCTCTAGAAAGATTAAATTGCAAACATTCATCTCATTTCCTTACTATATTACTAGTGAATTTAAGAAAATCCTCTTTTGGGCAGCATGGCACTGAAGTCTTAAGTTTTCCTTCTAAGTAAGTAGGTACAAAATATATAAGTAAGTACATATTCATTTTAAAAAAAAAAGTACTTTCAATTATTTGGTGTAATTAAAATTCACACTTTTTTGGCAGTAAATTCTCTAATGAGTCATGTCTGAATACGAGCCAGCATTATAAAAGAATACTTTTCCCACATTTCACCTCCATATATATTTAGATATGCATATGTCCTACTTGCAAAGGAAAAGAAAATAAGTTCTGATGTAACTTTCATAGCAGCTATAATTTTCATATCTAATGTGGCTTCTTCAAGTCCATCACATTTTATCTTTGCACACAAGGGAATGATCTGGATGAATAATGGGGTTGCTCTCCTTGATTAATTAAAATTAAATTAACCTTGATTAATCAAAATTAAATTAACCTTGATTAATTAAAATTAAAAGCAGTGTTTCAGGAACAATCTGTTAGTTGGGGACCATCTACATTTTTCTAAAAGTAGCAAAACATTTTGTTCAATATGTCTGTAATTCCAAATTGCAGTGACAAACTGACCGATGTGCTATTTGTTTTTCCAGATTAAAAGATACATTCATTCCCAGTAGTATCAATCATGAAATACTTTAAAGCATACAAATTATTGATTTAAAAATAGATATCTGTTCATTTCTATAAATACCTGACTAATTTGAGGAATTTTCTATATTTCTAAAAAGGGTTACATACCTTTTTAGAAAATAGAATAGAAAAGAAAGTTCTGAAGAAAACCACAAAATACAAAGGCCTGCAAACAGAAGTGGAGCAACTATGGCAAAAGAAAACAATGATAGTATCAATAGAAATAGGCACTTTGGGTGCAATTCCAAAACATCTGGAGTACCACACTCTTGGCACTGAAAAAAAAAATCACCATCTGTCAATTGCAAAGGCAGCCTTACTTGGAACAGCTTGCATCCCATAGTAATACTTTTAACACCATGAAATATCAACATCTGCCTGCCTATCCCAGATTCTGAGAACGGACTCAATTGATGGACAAAAATGCCAAATCCAGTCTAAATATCTGGCCTACGGTGCAATGAACCATAATGATAATCCAACACTAGATGGCACTGTCAGAGTGTTCTGTATCTTTTGCTGCCATCTAGTGATGAGTTGGTGTTTTTGCACTCAGATATGGTAGCCCTGAAGACTGCATACAGTATACAACTGCTTGTAAAGGTTTGGGTAGCAATCTTTATCATCCCTGAATATAAGAATGAATTTTTTCAGTGTACTTCCAGTAGTGTTCACAAGAGGGAGCTATTTATCTATAATATTCACAACTGAATCAGTCCTAGGTCAGCAAGTTAGCTCCATATTAAGTGTGTGTGTGTGTTTATTTGTATATTAAGTTCTTTAGAAATGTATTGGAGATTTTAGGCATTTAAAATACAGATTCAAAGGGCCCTACCTTTTAATAGCATATCTGCAACATTCAGCATACAAGAATCTCTACACCTGCAAATTTGTATCAAGTTTTGGGGAATAAGTCTCATTGTCCCTGAACTAACTGCTGAAGAAACCTACACTGGGTTCTTGCCATCTAAGAAAAGTGAATGTTTTTGATTGGAGCAATGTTTATCAGATAATATTTCTAGACATTTATAAACCTAAAGCATGTTGTTTCCACATGCAAAGCAATAACATGTGTTCAAAATATTATTGTCAATGTTGCATGATACCAGGAAACAAAGAAAACCAAATTGCATTTGTGGTAAGTGAGATTTAACAGTTAACATTTGTTCTTCCTAAGTTTCAAGGCCTTGCCCTGCGGTTAAGAAGTGTACTTCGTTTATCAAACAAAAGTGAGACCGTTAAGCCAAAGTGATAACTTGGTGTAGCCCATGGTGAGTCAAAGTCTCATAACGTTCAACGAAATAAAAAGTTATTTATAAAGATAAGCATTTTGACATCTGTGGAATGCCACACATAATAAAAAATGTTCAATTAGGGAAGCAGGATTCAGCATGCATATAGGGGGGAAAATGGCAATTATTTGTTTTCTCTTTCCCTGCTAAAGTGTAAGGAACACTTTGATGGATACTTCAGTAACTCTTGAAGGTCCATGTTGAAAGCACTATAGTATTACCATTTTAATACAAATCCATACGGAAGATTTCTTTGTCAATTTTAAAACAGATTTGATTACTTATTTATTTTTTGGTATGAAGTCTTTTACCTTGTGGCTTTACATCACCTTTCTCAAATCTAACATCTCTAGATTTCAACCCATGGCAACTTTAAATATTTATAGCCAATATAATCATCATGCCACCCAGTGGTGGGATTCAAATTTTTTTACTACTGGTTCTGTTTGCATGGGTTGGTGGGTGTGGTATTGCTTGGTGGGCGTGGCTTGGTGGGCGTGGCATGGGAAGGATACTGTAAAATCTCCATTCCCTCCCCACTCCTGAGGGAAGGTTACTACAAAATCCTATTCCCTCCCCACCCCACTAATCTGCTTTCCAGCTCCATTCTCCTGTGCAGGGCAACAAAAGAAGACCCAACTGATCAGTTGGGACTCGTGAGGCAGCAAATAGATGGGGGAGGGGCCAGTGCCAGTTCTCCAAACTACTCAAAATTTCCACTACCAGGTCTCCAGAACTGGTCAGAACCTGCTGAATTCCACCTCTGATGCGGCCCCAAAGAATATTGTAGGGAGAGTACAGCTTTTGCTTCTCTGTTTCCATTGCCTACTTCCTAGTTTTGGTGCCAAAAGAATGGATGGAAAATAGCCTAGCTGCATATCTTAAATTTGATAATAGTGATCAAGGTTTACAAGCTATTGATGTATGACTACATTTGATTGAATTTTATTTATTTGAAAATGTGCCTTTAAAAGAATATTTAAGAATTGGGAAGAATTTGAGAACTATCAATCTGTTCATGCAGCTGCACAGATTAATTTATTGGCCTAATGCTCCCCGAACAATTTTATATTAATTCTGAGTGTCCAAAGAACCATACAAATTGGAGTTAAATTGTCTAATTAACTGGAAACCTGAAAAGTATTTTTTCAAAGTATTTCACTACTGATATCCACCTTCCTAATACAAGTCTACCCTGTATTAAAGTCCATGTACCCCTTCCTCTACAAGCTATTATTTACTAGAAACACTGCAATCTGAGATAAACTAGTGCCTTTTCTCATGTCAATTCCATATAGCTTATGAAGTGAAATAGTCTTTCCATGTTAAAATGCACCAAAACAAATTCCTTGTGTATCCAATCACACTTGGCCAATAAAGAATTCTATTCTATTCTATTCTATTCTATTCTATTCTATTCTATTCTATTCTATTCTATTCTATTCTATTCTATTCTATTCAAGCATCTATTGTAGTGGTCGAGAGCTTTTCAACTGGCTTTTCCATTTTCTGACTACTATATCCATGGTAATTGTGGTTTAGGGGACCCATTATCCAAAACCAGGGGATGGATGTGCTTCAGCTAAGAAAGTCTGCCTTCAGATCTAACATTCTTGAAGCATAACCATTATTTTGCAAAGAAACAAATAATATTGCCACTCTAAGCAATTATTGCTTACGCCTTTGATTAAAAAAAATCTGTTAAGTCTTCTTACAATTGCTGATCTTATATTGAAATATTGTTGATTTAACCTGTCACAGTCCTATATTCTTTCTGGATAGATTCTTTTAATCCAGACTGTGCAAACTGAAATCCAAAATCGGACTGGAATGGAAAAAAATAAACATGGATCAAGATATCAATTAGATAAGAATCTATTAAAATATAATTAAATACATTGAAAAACATTGAATAGTTTTTCTTCTGATCTCATGGAAATAATGATTTTATAGTGGGACATATTGGAAGGGACTGTATTTTAAGTGGCACTGTTTCAGCAGTTATAAGCTGAAGGAAGGTCACAGGTACCGTCCTTACATCTAGAGAAAGTTACCTGAGATGGAAAAGCAGCACCTCCTGCATTAGGAAGAATTGTCTGTGATGTAATTTCCTAAATTGTTTTTATTAAACACCCACTCATAATTAGTTTGCCTGCCAGGCATAATTTTCTGTGAAACAAGGATTCTTCTAAATGTGTGGTCTCTTTCCTATATTAATGGAAGTTGTTATGTTTAAGACTCTCACATTATTCCTCAGATTAAAACATGAACTTGGGTTAAAAAAATCTGAGCAGGTTTGATGGGAAAGCTATCCATTTTTCTCAATGATATATTACTCTAGCATGTCCTGTCATGTCAATCTTGCCTTTACTATGGCATCTCTGTAGCGCTTGTATGTTTTTGCAAAGCGATCATCATTTTTATCACCTTGTTCTGGCTAAATAACTTTTCAGATACAACTGGGCATTGCAGTATGTCTTCATACATGTTTCTGAGTTTAGACATACTTAGAAGAAGCTAAAAAAAATACCGCTGTGATCTTAAATGGGTTGATCCTGTGGCAATTTGTATTGGCTTCTTTTAAAGACATGTCAATTGAAAAAATTGGAACAATACTTCAGGTGGAAAGGGAAGATGTGATGACTGTTGTTGAAAGATTTATATTGTGGTAGAGCCTCTGAGACACATTTATGTAAATTTGATCTTTGGGTGATTGTATAATTAGTTTTTTTTCAAGATTGTCAAAGAATCTTTTCACTGGGGTATTCATTTATTTATCTTATGTTTTTATGAGCCCTCAAATGCATAGTTTTACCAGACTTGGGAAAACCTTATAGGGAGGCCGAAACTTAGAAGAAACACTTATCACAGCAATAAATAAAAAGGAAAATGCTTCATCTGCTGAATTTGTGTGTGTTGAATTGTGGTGAGCAACTCTGGATCTCAAGACCTTTCTTAGACACATTCGGTAAATCTTCTGGCTAGTTTCTTGACATTCTGTAGTGGGGAATGCGATGACATTAAAACGGAAAGCTTAACATGGGCTAAATGTGTTTAAAACAAACAAACAAAGTCCTGCTTCTCCCATGAGTGTGATGTAGCCCAGTTCCCTTTGCTTATTTCCTGACTCCCTCCTCTCTTGTTAAGCTTGGCCCTCATCTCTTCTTGAATATGTATTCAGTTCTAGCATCCCTTTTCTTAAGTGCCGAAAAAGTATAGAAAAAGGTAATAGAAAGGCATCGGATATGCTATGCATAATGCAAGGCGCATGCAGAATTATAATATAGCTGGTGAATTTTTTTAGCATTAACTTAGAACTTTAAACGACACATTAAAATTATACATTCTGAGGACACCGTTGGGTATATTTGCTCCTCTAGTTCTCTGTTTCATTTGGAAGGCTGTCTTTTTCCTTCTATATTATGTAGCTTTCCTTATCATTTATATCTTTGTGTTGAAAAGCTCTCGAGACATTTCTGGGAGTCATGTATCTGATGGAGACGTAGGCAGTGTGCCCATTAAAAGGTAACAACTGTAAATATGCATTAGTCTGATTTGACATTGTTTTTTAAAAGTCAATTTTCCTAAATCATAAAAAACTAGTAAACTCGAAAAATACTTGACATGGGCTTTGTTCATTGACTCCCAAAGTATAAACTTCAAGATTTGGTCATTTCCTCAACTGCTATGACCAGTAACAAAAGTAACAAAAAAGGTGAATTACAATCTTGTGCAATGTCACCAGGCAAAAATTTTCCTTGAACATTGTGAGAGGTTTTTTTTTTTTTCTGAGCAAATACCCCATCAGATTTGTTATGTCACTGAACAGATTCCAAGCAAGTCATACACTAGTTCCCTAGTTAATGCACAGATAATATCTTCGATAGTATAAAATTTAAGGATTCCTGAACTGGGAAATAGTATTTTTTTAAAAATGTTTCACATCTGCCTTTGCAACTCTAAAGTTTGAAAAAAATATTAAGTTCCTAAAGTTCCTTTTTCTTTACTGCTGTGGTTGAACTGAATTTGAAGAACAGGATCATCAGTTTTACCTGTAAGTGATTTTCAGCTTTTTTCCTGTCAATCATACTAGTGGAAAATTCCTCCATTCATTTAAAAAAGATAAACAGTTGTAACTTTCGAATTTGGTTAACGTGACATCTATTACTGGCTTGAGCTGTCAGCATTCCAAAAAAGGGATATCACCCAGATCTCCAGCCTATCAGGATGCACGAGGCTGAGTCTTGGAAAGTAAACCTAAACATTTACAGGTGTATAAGTACTGGAGCTAGCACAGATGATGCACCTGTCTCAGGGAAAGGACTAACACAGGTGTGTTGGAACTTGGGCTACTGCCAGAGCTAGATTATGAGCTCATTTGATCCACAGATACACTCACCTCCACGCTGCAGCCCGCAATTTCCAAGCATTGGCCAGGAACCACCTGAAATGAACATCTACTATGAAAATTTCTTCCACCCACAGAATGTTCCTAGTCCGCAACGGCCCACCAACTTTGAAACAGGGGACTACTCTGCTGCACCCAACCCTTACTTGTGGTTAAATGGACCTTCCATTAATTCTCCACCTTACCTGCCAGGATCCAATGGCAGTCCATACATCCCACCATCCTATGGAATGCAAAGGCAGCTCTTGCCCAACATGCATGGCTTGACTGGGAATGAAATGGGCTGGCTCCCTATGCCTTCTCAAGAGGAGCTGATGAAGCTGGTCAGGCCACCTTATTCCTACTCTGCTCTGATTGCCATGGCCATCCATGGGGCACCAGAAAAGAGGCTGACGCTCAGTCAGATCTACCAGTACGTGGCAGACAACTTTCCCTTCTATAATAAAAGCAAGGCTGGTTGGCAGAACTCCATTCGTCACAACCTGTCCCTCAACGACTGCTTCAAGAAGGTGCCCCGGGATGAAGATGATCCAGGTAAGAAGTTTTCTTAATACTCACTTTGCTCTTCAGTTTACCATGATTTCAGCCAAAAATCTTCTGATTCTGTCTTGCTCACAGTAAATATAGGCAAGGTCACTACAAGAGACTTTCAGTGTCTTTGAACTCATATAATCATAATTGTGCCACAATAACAAGGATGGGCTTTAGATCAGCACTGGAAAGGCACATTGATGGTAAAAGGCAGCGTAGTGTGGGTCACTGGGGCAAAATGGCTTGAGACCACCTAAACTGCAGAGATGCTTCCTCCTTTACCAAATTTACATGACTTGAAATATAATTCCCTAAGCCACACTTTGCCAGCATTTGATTCTATACCTTTAACAGTTCTGTGGTAAGAAGAAGTTGGCAATTGATCATTCTGGGCTCTGAGAAGCATTGCCTGTTGATTAAAGACACTGGAGCATTTTTCCTGTGGTCAGTTGGCTCATTCTTTGGCTGTGAAATGAACTGTTTCTTCCTTATAGTTTTTTGGTGGATAAAACAATTGCTGGGAGACCCTTCCAAATACCCTCCCTCATTCCTGCTTGAAGTCTTGCCCAAGGTCAAATTCTGCTTTGTTTCAGTAAATTCTCCTGATGCGAATTAGGGGTCTGTCAAGTATTTTGTTGGAGAAGTAAGGGTTTTTGTGTGTTTCTGTTATGCACAAACTGTTAAAAGTTCAGTTTTACCTCAAGGCAACCTGGACAGGGCCTGGCCAGAGTTATTTGAATACAAGCAGCCTCTCCTCCCTCCTTCCCTCCCTTTTTAAAAAAGGGTGTTGCCGAATCTGCTGCTTTTTCTGAATCCAAGCCAAACTGAGCCTTGAGAACCTGCTCTTTGTTGACTTCATTTATATTTATGTTTTCTTGCTCTTGTTCTAACAGGGAAAGGCAATTACTGGACTCTGGATCCCAACTGTGAGAAGATGTTTGACAATGGAAATTTTCGGCGAAAAAGGAAGAAGAAATCTGATTGTAGTGCCAGCACGGTGACTTTGGCTTCTGACAAATCAGAGGACAGTGCCTTAAGTGGCAGTCCCAAGGCTCCAGAACACCAAGATATTTTGGAAAACTCATCTGGTACTGAGAGTTCACCTGAAAAGAGGTCTCCTCCACCACCATCCACTACTCCCTGCCTCAACAATTTTCTCTCCAGCATGACAGCTTACATGAACGGGTCCAATTCAATGAACCGCTCGATGCCCCTGGGACTTGGCACTGATGCTGGGGACAAAATGGGACAGAATATGGTAGGCTTCAACACATACACGCCTCTTCCCAGTCACGGGGGTGGTGAATGGTCCAATTCCATGTCCTCTGGTCATCTTGGCTATAGCAGTTCAGTACTTAACCAGTTCAACACCAGTTTCTACAACAGCTTGTCTGTCAATAATACTCTGTATGCAAGAGAGGGAACTGAAGTGTAAACAAATGGAGGCCTTGTGACAGGAAGAGTATTGTGCAAGAAGTCAGAAAGAGGAACTTTGTTAGGGAAAGGACTTCATGGGAGCTACCTTCTTCCCCATTTTTCTTAGACAGAGCAAAGTTTCTCTATTAACATGTTTCCAGGCAGTGATGTTCACAGAATTCAGTGACTTCAAATCATACAAAGACTTCTACTCCTCATAAAAATTGTAAAGAAAGAGCATATCCTTTTCACTTGCACATTAGTCAATCAGAAATAATTGGTTTCAGACTTTTTGACATTAAAGCAGAACAGAGTGATCGCTTCAGACATAAATCTACCTTTGGAAAATCCACCCTCTTTTTGCTTTCTCTGTATTCCATTTGAATACAAGCAGGGCTTTTTTTCGGTGCCGAAAGGTGCCGGAACGCGCCCCCGTCGTCACGCTAAAAAACCCGGAAGTGATAGCGCGCGATTGGTGGAGGCGGAACACGTGACACGGACTCTGA
>JAOYMU010000098.1:63996967-64010105 GCA_025802295.1 Psammodynastes pulverulentus
TTTCTTTATCTTTTTTCAATTTATATGCCAGCCATCTTCCCGGTTTATTAGCATGTTCGAAATAATTTTGTTTTGCCGTTTTTATTTTTATTGGAATCAGACTGTTACTGTTCTGACCCTTGACATGCTGTATTTCTGACACTGCCTGTATTGGTCAGTGCTTGTAACTAAACTGGCATATGATGTGGGGTATATTGGAATCAGCTGATTCCGAAATTTCATACGCATTCAAAACCTCTTTGCTAAATTGTCCTAAGTCAGTAGCAATGCAGTGACCCATCAATGAGTGTCTAAATTGACCAGGACAAAACCCAGACATGATCTACTCACCTGCATAGCCACTGTTCCAGTGGTGGAATTCAAAAAAAATTACTACTAGTTTTGTGGGCATGGCTTGGTGGACGTGGCAGGGGTAGGATGCTGCAAAATCCCCATTCCCTCCCCACTCCTGGGGGAAGGTTACCACCGGTTATCTGAACTATTCAAAATTTCCACTACTGGTTCTTCAGAATTGGTCAGAACCTGCTGAATATTATCTCTGCACTGTTCTGCTTTTACAGCTTTCGTGAATGTAAAGGTGCTTTGCAATCTGGTAAATTCACTTGCTGACTGCCCCCAACCCTGTCTCACAGGCTCTCTCCAAACTGTGAATGGACTTACAGCTGTCACAATTGCTTACTCAAGCAATAGCTATTCAAGCGTTAATGGAAAGTAGCGAAAAGGCTCAATTCAGTAAGTCTTATGATTAACAAGAGCCTCTAGAAACTCCCAAAGAGGGGCTTTGAACGCAGTCCAAAATTATTCCCAGATGCTTCAATGTTTGGATGTCATGCCAAATTATAGTTAAGTATTAAATACACTCAAGCCTCTGGCTTGGGCATTGTCTTGCTTTCTTTCTCGTCTAGCAGGCTGCACAGCGGATACGAAGCATTGACTTTGGGGGCTAATCTAAAAGATCAAACAGCATACACGAGATCCCTCTTGGAGTCTGTCTTCCAAAATAGAGTCTACTTGAAACAAAGGACAGCATTTGTATAAAACAGAGCATTGCTAATATTTGAAAAGAGAAATTGACAGTATCCAAACTCCATGTTTGCAATTCTGCTGAGCCAGGAAAGAAGTTTACTCCAAATGATATTTCAGTGCAGGATCTTTAACTCAACATCAGTGATTTTCCTATACTGTATATAATTGGCCTTAAGAAAGTTGCCTTAAGAAAGTTCAAGACATTCTTAAAGTTCCATCATCCTCGGCACCCTTTCTTTGAACTATTACAGTACCATCTAGCAGACAGTACAGGATAATAAAAACAAGGACAAAGAGGCTGAAAAACAGCTTCTATCCCAGGGCAGGAATTCTATTGAATTCTATTGTATAGTGCAATATTAATGCAATATCAGGGGTTTTCAATTCAATTGTATAGAATGTTAAGGATGTGTGTGTTTTATTTTTATAGTTATAATGTACACCGAAGATGGCATTTAATTTCGTTGTACAAGGTGCAATGACAATAAAGTAAACTAACTAACTGATTTGTGCTAAAATAGCTTTAAGGCTGTTGGTTAGGTTTTTTTTAAGGGAGAAACATTGGAAAGCTGTTCTGTTTCTGATCATAGGACCTTGAAAATTAATCTTGAAAGAAAGATTCAAATATTAGGCCGACATAAATAAATCATCCTTGAAGAGCCTTAGCCCTGAAGCTAATGAATTAAGGTGTGTTCCCCGCCCCCGCTTATTTTTGGTAATTCAAATATGGCTATAATTCAAATGCACTGTTAACAGATTCATTTGAGTAAATGAATAAAACAATGTCTCTTCAAAACCCTAACAGAAAACTATTTCATATTTGCATACGTTTTGAATGAAGATTGCCAGAGTCATGCAAACTAGAGACTCAAAAAGGAATGTTCCTTTTAGATAGCTATCTTAAAATACAAGATAAAAACTAATAAATACAGCATTTGGATGGTCTTCCATCTCCTTTAGGCTGATAAGCAATTGCATTTGCATATTTCTTTACAGGTTTCTTTTTCTGGGGCCAGTCAGTGGATTTAATCACAACATCTCTTCACATTATTTGGAATTGTAATAGTACATCACAATATATGAGTCTCTCTTGGGATTGAAAATTTGCAAGTCGTATAAAATTAGCAGATGGCCTAAAATTACAAGTCTTCTATCATTCGTCAAAAGTATTGTTTACTCTACCAAATTAACCAACTGTTTGGAAGTAGTTTTTCCTCCCATTTCATTAACAAAATTGGACTTGGATATCTACATCTGTCTCTCTCTTTCTCTCCCACTCCTATGTTTTTAATTGTGGGTCACAAGAAGCAAAACAATAGTCAGATAATGAAGGAGATCAAAATACAGAATAACAGAATACTAGAATTAGAAGGGACCTTGGAGGTCTTCTAGTCCAACTCCCTGCTCAGACAGGAAATAAATTTTTTCTCCCATTTTTCTGACATTGGACATTGTTATCATTTGCTTATTTTCATACATGCCTGCATACATTCAGTTTTACTAATAATTAAAGAATAAAAATATTTTAAAAGTTAAGAGAGAAAAAGAAATTGCTTGGGTTACATATTCTGTTGCATTTAAAAATATGGATGTATATACAGGTAATCCTTGACTTACAATAGTTCATTTAATGACCGTTACAAGTTACAAAGGCACTAAAATGACTTATGACCATTTTTCACACTTACGACCCTTGAAGCATCCCCATAGTCATGTGATCAAGTTCAGATGGTTGGCAACTGACTCATATTTGTGACAATTACAGTATCCTGTCCTGAGGTCATGTGATCACATTTTGCAACCTTCTGACAAGCAAAGTCAACGGGGATGCCCAATTCACTTAACAACCATGCTATTAACTTAACAACTGCGATGATTCACTTAACAACTGTGGCAAGAAAGATCTAAAATGGGGCAAAATTCACTTAAAAGCTGTCTTGCTTAGTGACAGAAATTTTGGGCTGAACTGTGAGAATAAGTTGAGGTCTGCCTGTATAGCGACTGTTTTACTTAGCTAGATAAAATATAGAGTTGGTCCTCTAAATGAATATGTATTATATGTTGGTGAATATTATAATAATTGGATGGGAGGTCTGTGAATGAGGATATATTACTGGGCTTTCCTTTTTTGTGTGTGTTTTTTAAAAAAACATATCTTTTTCTTTTATTCTTTTATGTTGTGGTGTATAATATGACATTAAAGCATTCTACAGCTTCTTTAGCATCCTGGTATCCATATTATATCGAGTAGTTTATGCAATTACAGGGCTGAGAGAGATACGAATGAAAAGCAGTGTGAATTGCCTCTTTTTGCATGACAGTACTGTGATGAATGTAAGGAGCTGCCTCTTTCCAAGTCAAATAAATGATATGTTTAGAGGTATCTGTTGACCGTGTGTCTCCAAGATCACAGTTCACTTGAAATCCTGCAAAGGCAGAACTTGCATTGCAAAGTTGTGGCTCTCTCAAGGTTAGATGGTCAAATCATATATGATGGAAAACAATTCCATTTATCTGCTCCATAATTATACTTTTCTGCTTGCACAGACCTGTCTAATTCAAAGCTGGAAAAGGATCTGTGGTATTCTAAGACAGTCTTAGAATTAGCTTTGAAAGGTTGAGTTAGGAATTCAATGAATTTAGATTCAAGTTTATTATTAGTAAATGTTGGTGCTAATCAGCTCTCCAAAAAACATTGCAGGGCATCATTTTTGAAGGAGGCAGTTTTTAATGAAACAAGATTTTGAAAACATTTTTTTAACCAAATGGAAACTAAATACTTAGAAGTTCTTTTTTAAAACTAAAGATAACATTTACCAGAAAATACGGCTAATAAAAGTGCAGAATTTTAGAGGAAATAATATATAAATAAATATATGAATACAAGCGAGCACACCAGCCCCGTTAGCTAGGTTATAGATTAGCATAAAGCATATATTGTTTTATTTTGATTTACTACTCTAGTTTTTGAGGTTTATGATGCTTTTATAATAAATATATTCTACTCATAATATATTTTATATAACAGGGAATTTTGAAGGGAAATCACAATTCTTCCGACTGGGCGATTTGTTGCTCCTTTTTTGTATTATTTGTTAAATGCTAATACCAAATATTTTCAGCAACTCTGTCACATAGACTTCATATAATGTTACCTATTATTGTCTCTCCTGCAGAAAATAGTGACAAGCCTCTGGTCATATTAAAGGACAGAATCTCTGAAATTGGTATGTAGGATTATCAGTTTCCTGAAAAAAACAAGCATACCAATAAAAATAAAATTAAGGCTAATGAAAATTGAGGCTTAGTTCCCCAATCTCCCTTCACAATATATTCAAAAGAGCAATTGGTAATTGGCAGTTGACACATTAACAAGTTCTATGCTCTCTGATTAATAAAAGATGACGATGATGCAAAAATATAAAGCAATTGTAATAACATGAGATGGCTTCACCATCTCACAACTGCATTGTAAACACTGTACACAAGTATATTCTGAAATTGAGACGTTGTTAATGTATCAACTGCCAATTGCTCTTCTGAATGTATTGTGAGAGCAAGAGCAGTACCCAAAAAATTCTGGAATTATCCTCAACCCAGAAATATAGTTTGAATTATTACAAATTATTACAATTTTTAATATACAATTTCAGAGCATTGTTATATATTAGTTTTCCACATATTTATTAATATGGTTTTGAGACAAGTTATATGTTTAAAGAAAAGGCTGTGGGGAGAGGAGTGGCAGAACCTGCAGAGGGGGTGAGAAGAAGGATCAGCCTGGAATCTCTAAATAGCCACAAGTGAACGGAAAGTCCCACCCTCCTTGAGTGCCATCGACCCCTATCTAAGCAGGTGCTGACTTTTAATTGAGAAGATTCTAGTACATAGGGGATCAGCAACCTGAGGCTCTGGAGCCGCATGTGGCTCTTTCATCCCTCTGCTATGGCTCCCTGTCACCAGTCGGCTCCACAATTGATAGGTATTTCAGTTAGGACAGGTAGAGGAAAAAGGATATAGAGGAGGAGACTATGGTGGAGGAACCAGACTTCCAGTCAGCACCATAATTGAATGAGGGGCTTCCGGACCTTTGTGGCTCCTTGAATGTTTAAGGTTGTTGACCCCTGACATAAGTTATAGCAAGTAATCAGTTTAATTCAAACTTCATATGAGGACCTGATTTTTCAAGCCCAATATTGGTTGGGATTTTGAATTATATACCAATAATTTGGAATAGATCATTCATTCAAGAACTATAAATTTATTAAATATGAACTGTAATACAGATGGCCCTTTCTGATGTAAAGATAATGATTTTCAATGGTGCATCAGTGAGTGCTCATCTCTATGAATGGGCTCACTTCTCTCCATGTGAATGCATTAACACTAAAAAAGAGAAAAAGGAAATAAGGTAAGACTAATACAAATTGTAACGCCAGCCTGGTTTTATACACTGGTGTCAATTCTGGTTACCTCTTTTTGGATTGACCCTGGGACATGAAATCCTGCATGAGAGGGATGTAGCCGGAAATTGTGGCATGATTTATGAAGAACTTGTCTAAATAACCAGTCTTTAATAATTTCACAGTTCAATTGTCCTTATGTCAGAGGTGGCTTAAAACTGATTCTGCTTACTTAGGAGATTCTAATTTAGGTATGGTAATCCTCCTGAGGAAATGTTTAATGGCATTATCGAAAAGAGGTGAGATTTTCTTTTCAATAGTTAGTGTGCAGCATATGCTTCCCAGTTTATGTTAAATAGTGTTTTGGTTAAGATTAAGTAAGATCAACCACTCAACACTGGGATGTTATTTGCTGTGAAGTGATTTAACAAATGTTTGAACAGCTGTTACCGAACAAATGCTGTTGATATAAGTAGAATAATCTTTGCTGTTCTGTCTCTTGTTTAAAGAAGGATATGATAAATCAAGAGGGAAAGACTATAGTTAGAGACCATGTGCTTATAAGAGAAGTATTGCACTTGCTGCATTTGAGGATAAGTTAAAAAAAGATGTAAGTCACAGGCCCAGATATGCTAAGGCTTAGCTGAAGAGCTTGTCCAATCTTTTGAAATCAGTGATTAGCTCCCAGAATCTCCAACCATCAAGGCCATCACTTTGCAGCCTGGATAAATGAGGTAGGGGAAGGTTTGTCAGGAAAAATATCCAGCATTTATGAAATACTTGAGCTTAATTATCTGTAGACCAAAAAAAAGATACCTTATCACTATGTTTGTTTTTAGCCATCCTAAGAACTTTGGTGTTGGCATCACATACTGGTTACCCCTGACTTCAAATGACTATAAATAACTTAAAAACAAAAAAAAAACTGTATCCCCAATTGAAAATTGTTAGAGATTGCATCTTCCATTGCTATAAAGGTTCTTTTATTCCCTTTTTTGTTTATAAGAGCTCTGTTTCTCTTCTATGACTACTAAGTTAATGGACTAGTCTAAAATCTTGTTAAGGCTCAAGTTAGTATCTATCAGATTATTATCCTCAGTGGTCATCATTCTTAAAGTATTCTGAATTAGTGAGACATGATTTGTTTTCAGGAGTTCTTCTTCCATTAGGAATAATTTTACCTAAAGATTATGTTTATTAAGTGCTTAGTGATGTTTCTGATGGCTAAGTGTTTGCCATCTCAGCCTGTATCCAGCAATAAGCTACAGCATTTCTGTGGTCAGTTTGTGTTTTCTTTTATCCTGCCATTCATTTTATCTATCCCCTCCTCTTTCTGTTTCCCTCACCTTTACAGAACATGCTGTCTAGTACATTATCCACTCACATCCATATCCAAGTGATGCGACTTTCTGATTATGGCCTCAGTCAAGCAGTCAGTTTTTATTTGGTTCAAGATGTAACTGGTTTGTTCTTCTTGCAGTCCATAGTATTTACTGTCTCCAGAACCATAATTCAAAAGTGTTTATTTTCACACTCTTGCTGTTTCTCAATGTCTAGTTGCTTTAACTACTCAATCTCTGCTGTCACAGAAACACCCTTATACTTCATGATCCTAAGTTTGTTGTTGCCTTTCTCTCTTGAATTAGACTGTTTACTTCATCAACACCCTATCCATCTTTATCTAGTCGTGGGCTCAAAAAAACAAAACTCTTACTTTTTTCACAACTTTGTTGTCAAGTTGTGAAAAGTGTACGGGTTGACATTACTTCCTGGTATTTGTTTCTAATCTAAATGTCAATTTCTTTTTAGCTTTTACACAATGAACTCTTAAATCTTCTTTTAAGTCTTCTTTATTTTTTAGCTAACAGAACATCCCAGTATTTGAGTTGTTAGTGTATTTTTATTCCGGTTTCATTTTTTCTCATTCCTGATGTTGTTTTAATATTTACTGTATCAGTTAAACAGATATGGCTTGCCTTTATTTTTCTGTTATTCTGAAATTTGTTCTTCTTGGTGAATTGCTCCTCTCTTGTATGTAAGCTGTCCTCAGTATATATTATATATTATTCTGAGTTTATGATTTGACTTTAGCAGGTTCCTTGTTCCTGGTGGCATTGCTCCCAAGATCACTAAATTTCCTGTGGTTCCAATCATGCCAGGATGGAAATCATATAGGGAATTTACTTATAAAGGATTTCAATTTTGGGACATTAGTTAATATGTTTTTATATACCTTTTTTTGCTTTTATTTGCTTTTATTGGATAGTTGCTTGCTGCACTTAGTCACTTTGGTGAGATAGGTAGACATATGAATTTGATAAATAAATGAAGTCAGATAAAAATGGCAAGCTTTAGTTCACGCAATTATCACAAGCCCAGTTGAGTAGCAACTGTCTATCATTAATTGGAGAAATATGTTGTATTTTTCTCCAAAATAGCCTGTTTTGTCTCTGAAAATTAAATCCCTATTGTTGTTTTTTCCTTTTGAAAAAACAAATCCCTGGATACAAACAACAAAGCTTTGAATACCTCAAAATGTGTTACTACTGGTTCTGTGGGCATGGCTTGGTGGGCGTGGTATGACGTGGTGGGTGTGGCAGGGGAAGGATATTGTAAAATCTCCATTCCCTCCCCACTCCTGGGGGAAGGTTACCACGGTTCTCCAAACTACTCAAAATTTCCGCTACCGGTTCTCCAGAATTGGTCAGAACCTGCTGAATACCACCTCTGACCTCTTGTAGAAATAGGATAAGATTGAATCAAAGTTAGTCATGCTTTAGGAACAAAATCAGGGAAACACGTCTGTTTAATATAGCTTTTCCTTATAAGATAGTACTATTATCAAATACATTTCAGGCTTTTCTTTTTAAATCTGTGGGTGTAATTTGACAAATATCGCTTTACTGCTAGGAATGTGCAATCATTGTAAAACCTATATTTAAATTTATATTGCTACTAAAAGTCCTGGGTGCAGAAGATGAAACAAAGCAGTCCAACCAATTTATGAATAAGTTTTGGGCCCTGCCGAACTATAAGGAGACTTTTAGCAGTATGTTTTTATTTGCAATGGAAGGTAAGAACTGTTGCATCTTTCATGAGCAGCTATTGCATTTTCATGATGAATGTTCTGCTCTTACTTTCATTTAAACACTTCCTCATTTATTCTGATAGAATTTACTTCTAAGTAGAACTCTTTAGTATTTAAATTTTCTTTGTGTCCTTCAAATAAATACAAAGGTGCGGTGGCTTAGAGGTGGAGCTCTCGCCTCACAATCAGGAGGCTGTGAGTTCGATCCTAGGTAGAAGCAAATATGTGGAATAGACTCTCCTGCTCGAGCAGGGGATTGGATTAGATGACCTCCAAGGTACCTTCCAACTCTGTTACTATATGAATCTAATCTTTGAAATAAGACTACTGCCTCTTAAGAGAGACAACTTTGAAGGGTGTGGAAGTTTGGGGGTGTGGTGAGTTGCAACAAGATTGCATTTATCATTCTGTCAAGCAATTTATACATTTTGTACCTGTATCATCCATATGAGAAGACAAATCATACAGAAACAAAATATGATCCTGTTGCAATTCAGAGCGTACAAGTTGGGCGTTGAACAAGCCAGGTAAATCATATTGCGTTATAATTAAGCCTAGCCTAATTCTCACTGAAATGATAGACCCCTGTCTGGGTTGTATCACTTTAAATCTCATCTGCAACTTACTTAGAATCATAAAACTGGAAGTGACCTTGGAAATCTTCTAGTTCAGCCCCTTATCCATGACAAAACACTTTTTAATATTAGATCTATCCAAAGACTAGAAGTCAGGGAGTAGAAGAGATTTTTGTATATTTGTTTAATATGGTAGCCCAATATATAACAGAAAAGAAGGAATCTATCATAGGGGAACCTGAATATTGTATCTTGGTTCATGGATCAGATCTACTGACAAACTTGTATGGAATCCATGGATTCTTGTCATCAGTGAGAGGCTTGTAATCCAGCATTTTAACTGGGGTGGAGGAAGAATGGACTTTATCTAATCCTTCTTCCTATTCCAATTTCCTAAACTTGAAAAATTTAGTCCGGAAGGTAACAAGATCTTGTGAAAAAAGTTAGGAAATGGTACTGGTGGCTTTACATGAGGTAGGTGATTAGATTAACTTTCCCATTCAGAGGGTTCCAACTAATAGGACTAGGGAGCAGACATAAAAGACAATATCCTAGACGATAAAGACAGAGAATCAGTATGCTGTGGTGGTTAAATGTAGGGTTTTATGCCACAAAGTAATTTGATTTATACAAACCAAAGCGGTACTGCAATGTTTTCCTATAATTTTCACTATGTAAAACTTGCTATCCTAATTTATCCTATAAATAAGTCAGGGAGTTTTGGGTCTCTTGTAGTTAGTTGTTAGCAAGGTATGTGATACCTGACTATATATAACCAACACATATAGAATTATAAGCTAACTATGTACAATACAATATTTATAAAGCAAAATAAAATGAAGCTTTCCTTGTCTTTTCAATGAGCTACTTCAGTGACAGGGTAAGGAAAATCAACCATTCCTTTTCCTTTGTTAATAACTATGTGTATTGTTGCTTATCCATGGAAGGAACGAAGTTGGAGCAATTATAAAATGAGAGAAGTGAAGTATCTTCACAAAATTACTTGTCCTGGATGGGTCTGGTTCAGTCAAGATTTCTACCCAGAGGAATTCATTTCCTGAAAGCCTTGTGACCAGCTCACCAGCATCTTTCAAATCTACTGCTAGCAGTGGTCATGTGTACCTGTCTTATGTTGCAGGTGGATAACCACTGATCATTTGTTGATTGCTTAACAATTCATTTTCAGTAGCAATTAAAAGCAGGGCTTGCATCCAAAGCATTTCCCTTCAGGCAGGCCTGATAAGGTAAAGTTGGAGGAGTGTACATATTGTATTCATGCCAATTTTTGAATCAGTTTCAGAGATCAAATTAATCTAACTATTGAGAAATATAAGAATTTAGGGATATTCTATTGACATAGCAGAATTATTACTTTCTTCTATAGTCATTCACTACTCATAGAATTTGAACATTAATGTGGGTAGACTCAAAAACTAATACTTAGGCTACAGGTCCCATGTTATAACTATATAGGTTTTTCTTGGTAGAAGTAGGGGTTTCCTGTTTCTACTTAATCCTTGGAAGTTCAGGAAGCTGTGTCTATCACATGCTGAAGTGAGATATAGCTAGCAATGGTTAATTTCAACAAACAGTGACATGGTCACTTAGAAGGTGAGATTGGCTTATCACTTTCAATATTCAAGAAGGTCTTTAAAAACTTCTTGTGGTAATAGGCCAGCAAGTCCCAAGGGAATGATAATCTGATCCTGTGCCTTCACTGTTCATAATTTGATGTTATTTCTTAGCCTTTTCATAATAATGTTTGCACTTTTTAATTTTTTTTTTATTTTTATGGTCTGTTTGTACATCACCCAGAGTCACATTACATGAGATGTCTGACCATATAAATACAATAAATGAATATAAATTAATTTGCAGTAGGCTCTTGCAGGACTTTTAAAAAGATTGTGTTCCATTATTGTGATAATGAATTATGGTTTTACCTTTCCTGTATCTGCAATCTATATTATTAAATATTCCGGTGCCATCATTTTTTTTTCAGTTGGGCTATAGCTGATCCTCTTTCATTTCACTGAAGACGAAAAATGTGAAAGCTGCTAACAATAAAATTATTCACACATGGGGACTTCCTCTCCTGATTCGTCCTGGAAACACCCCTGAAGCCCTCATGCTACTGGTTACAATTTTGCAATAGAGATATTTGCAAGAAAAAAAATGTAGTTCTTGGTCATTTTAGTGAAGATTGATTGGATTAGCAACTGTTCTAGACAAAGTTTTCAGAGATTATAAATAACTAACCGCATTTGCACAGTTGTCTATGGAGATTCTCAGTCATCCAAGTCATAGTTGTTCCAAAGGTGCTTTGTCAAGAGGCAACTGGGCTTTGTTTTCCTTTGAAGATGTTTCGCTTCTCATCCAAGAAGCTTCTTCAGCTCTGAGAAGCGAAACATCTTCAAAGAAAAAACAAGAAAGTCCAATTGCCTTTTGAAAAAGTACCTTTGGGACATTTGTACAGATATTTCTAGAGACTTTTTTGTTATTATTTAAGTCTCAATAGATCAATATTCTCTACAATTTCCTCTGTGTGTAGGGAGAGAGAGGGCATCATGATCAAATTTATTCTTTCCTAGTGCACCTATCCTTTAAAGCTGCAGCTCTAATGCCTCTGAAGAGCATTCCAGAATAGACAGACTGATGTGATAGGTATCACGTCACAAAACAACACATGGTTTTTTTTCCATTAGAGAACCGATTCATTCTGGAACTAACCATCCACCGATTACCTCTTTAATAGTCACCTTGTGCAGGATGGCCACGATGCCTGTAACAGGACAGCAACTGGTAATGAATGTAATGACTATGTTTGAGAATGCAAACTGACCATAAGGCCATGGTCCTGTCATCATTTGACAAAGCAATACTTGTTCTAGGAGACCCAGCAGTTTTCTTGAAAGTTCACCTTTAATTAAAATCCTCCAGGACAAACTGGCCCATTCAGCTGTTCAAAGTAAAACAAATCCAAACTTTGCATATTCTGGCTTTATGTAAGAATTCAGAGAATCGAGGCAAGGATATTCACTGCAGAACTTGCTACTTTTGGAAACCCACTTTTCATACAAGTTATGCATGTTTTTTGATTTTTTTTTTTAAAAAAAGAACAAGCGTAGAAAGGAAAGTTACTTAAGTGGATGAAATATGCGCATTGAGTGAGGAAGTTAAAATGTTCCATCTTGAGATTGCTTTGGGTGAGACAATTTTTATTATAACTGCAGCAGTGGGAAAAAGAATCAATTTCTCTTCCCATTTCCCAATGTCAGGGTCAGCTGGGATTCCTGCTGTGCAAAATTTAAAAGATCATGGAGTTTGTAAGGACATATCCATTTGGGTCTGCCATGCAAGAAGCTGGGCCCTTTAAAATAATTCAGGTTATGAATCCAGTAACCGTCATGTTGAAGCTGCCACCACATTTAAAGCAACTACACCCGGTGTTTCATGTTAGTCTCCTAAAATTTGCGGACCCCATTCCTGTACAACAACCTGACCACCTTCCCAGGCCTGTCCACACGGACCACTACGAGATAGATGACATTCTGGACTTTAAACTGAGGGGGAACGAATTGTATTATCTCGTCAGGTGGAAAGGTTATCCTTTGGCAGATGTTTCCTGGGTTCACCATACAGATATATCTGCTCCTCGTCTTCTTCGACGATTCTATAAATTACATCCCAATAAAATCCAAGGAAGGGATAAGAATATAGGTGTCTAAAAACTGTTGTTTGTATTACAGTGGTCCTCGTGGTAGAGAGGGAGGTATGTCAGCTCCGGAGTTCAGCAATCTAGGAGCTGACATGACGCCGCAGCGTTACGTGCTCCCAGATCCCCTCACGGCTTGCTGATTGATGGAGAGGAGCCTCCAATAACAAACACACAGTCCGATAATGAAGCCTGACCTGTGGGAGAACTCCTGCTTTGTTGACCGGTGGCTTCGGAATGAAGTTGCAAGACGGGCGGAGGGTGCACGCTTCTGTGGGGGTGCAATGGGACTGCAATGTTGTATTTATTTTTATTTTTGGATTTAGATCGG
>JAOYMU010000098.1:64021595-64031649 GCA_025802295.1 Psammodynastes pulverulentus
CTGATATTCTGCCTTAGTTGTATGTCCCTCTTTCCATTTTTTGTACTTGTCCTTTTTTTCTTTCAATTTGTCAGAGACATCTTTGTTCAGCCATGCTGGTTTCTTCTTGGATTTCTGGTTTTTCTTTCTCAGTAGTATTGTGCTAGTCTGGGTTTCTATGATCGTACTTTTCAGGGGTTCCCAAGATTCTTGAGTTGTTTTCCCCTTTAGGATTTTCATCCATGGAATCTTTCCCAAGTTCTCTCTTTTAAAATCTAAGACTCTGGTGTCATTATGCTCTATTGCTTGTGTTTGTATTATGTTGAATATGTTCAACATATTCAATATTATGTTGACTATAGTAAGAAGTTGGCTGAATCAAATGGAGGCTTCCATGTAATTCATATTAGTGAATCAGATGGGTCTTGGATGTCTAGTAGAAGAAACAAGGACAAGAGAATTCTCCCATTATTGCCAGTAAAGCATAGTCCACAATTATTGTATTTTGCTATTATAACTAGTATAGCCATGGTGATGGTGATGATGACTACATTTCATATCTGTATAAAGAAAGTTAATATATATTTTGCAAGAAAGTTTTCTAGGTTAGAGATCCCAGAATGCATAGAATAGTGTGAACATACTTGGAGTAAAACTGGACTTTGGTTATGCTTGCTGATGAATATTATGAGAGAATAGCAATAGCAATACACTTAGACTTATATACCGCTTTATAGTGTTTACAGCACTCTCTAAGTGGTTTTACAGAATCAGCATATTGCCCCCTCTGGGTCCTCATTTTACTGACTTCGGAAGGATGGAAGGCTGAGTCAACCTTGAGCCTGGTGAGATTCGATCTGCCAAATTGCCGGCAGCTGGCTATAAGCAGAAGTAGCCTGCAATTACTGCACTCTAATCTCTGTACCACCGAATGCTTCACATAGGATGAATACTACTAAAGCTAGTAACCTAGTCTACAACCAATTAAATGCTTGATTGATCAAAGCCACATAGAAGACAAAGGTTAATATGTAAGGTCTCATCTGGTAACATATGGAAGATTGTGACTTGGAATGCAAGAGCAATAGGTGGTTAAAACATAATTAACTAATGAAATAAAATTGATATGTGTCTTTGAAGTTAAGAGAAAGGAGAAGGGCAATAGATCTCTGTAAAGGAGCCTGAATTTGTGGAATAAAATTGATGAATCCATGCAGGGAAGAGAGGATATATTAAATTATGATTTAAAGGGTTAAAATCTGTATCAAACATTTAGAATATCATTGAGATTGTTGCCAGTCACTTGGAAGTAAAAAATTTGTAGGTTGGTGGTTGATATTTCATTTTCCATGAAACTAAAATTCAAAGGTGGCACTGGGAAAAGTCTTTTAATATGCTGAATGAACACCAACTAGGGAAAAAAAGAGACAGTAGTGTATTAAGTAACATAAGGATGAAACAAGAGCGCACTGGAAAAGTCATTGAATCTTTTGGAGACTCAGAAAAAAGAGAACAGTAATAATATAAAGATGCCTGTGTAGAAAAATGAATACTTTTTTTTTCAAAACATGGTTTGCAATTCTAGATCATTTGTATGGACTCTTGATAAAGACATAAATAGAAATCTAAAAGCAGAATTATTTTGATTATCATCAAAGATTGAGACATTTAGAGAAGGATACAAGGATGATAAGTTGCTCATAATATGGGACCAAGTGTTATTTAGTTTGATCAAGGATGGATCTTGGCAAAAAATGAACATGGGAGAAAAGCAGAGTGAAACAAACTGAAGTAGAAATTATTGCAGGAAGAGAAAGAAGGAATTCTACTATATGAAAGTATTAGAATATAACTTCCTAACAGAATGAATGGTAGGTAGATGAGCCTCTGGCAGAATGAATGAATTAAAAATTAAAGCAATGGAATGATTTAATATGAAACTGACTGATGGATTTATTGGAAGGTATACAGATTATTATGAATTTGTATGAGAATTATAAACGGAATGGAAATAAATATTTTTATCCAAGTAAAAATAAATGAAGGCTTGTCATGTATGCTGGAAGAATGTTGAAAATGGCAAGTCTTCAGAAGTAGATGGAAATATGGGAAAAATGTTAAAATATGGACATGGCATTTAAACACACATATATGGATTATTTTTGTAGGTTGATAGCTATAGCAATAGCACTTAGACTTATATACACAGTGCTTTTACAGCCCTCTCTAAGTGATTTACAGAATCAGCATATTTCCCCCCAACAATCAGGGTCTCCTTTTACCGGCCTTGGAAGGAGGAAAGGCTCAGTCAACTTAAGCTGGTGAGAATCGAACTGCTGAACTGCTGGCAATCAGCAGTCAGCAGAATTAGCCTGAAATGCTGTATTCTAACCACTGTGCTACCACAGCTCTTTTTGTCCTACTTTACATGTAGATGATACTGTGTTGGCTGAAAACCTAAATGATTTATAACAATGCTGGATTGTATGATGCAACGAAGAATATGGATCTGAAAATTACTATATCAAATATCAAGGTTAGTTGCATTTGACAGCTTAATGGAGTGAATGACACCAAATAGGATAGGGAAAGTAGATGAATTTGTATACCTTGGCAGAATGTTTTATAAAGATGAAAAAACAGATGGAGGAATTTTAAGACCCAAAAATATTGGCAGAATGATAGGGGGATGCATGTAATGGGTTGCTGGGAATGATTTTTGGAAGAAAGAAAAATGTCTCCTGCAGTTTATTATATGGAAATGAGAACTGGATACATCAGGAGAAACAAAATTGAACTGAAGGCAATGGATAGATACTGAATAAATGAAGTTTGTAAAGTTCTTTTTTTCCATGATCAGGAATTCTAACTATCCCTATTTTTCTTATTTTTCTCTGGCTTAGCAATATAAGTAATTAACAATATAATTAATGCTAAGTTTATTTAAAAGTTGCATATGACCGGTATCAAAGGCTTATAGTCATTAAACATCTTTGAAGGGTTATCTTCTATATACTTGATAATTTTATGTAGTAATGCTTCTTCCAAATTTATCCTTTACAGATATTAGGATAGCCATTCTATTACTTCTTGAGCGAAATCAACTGAATGGGTTTTTTTTTAAAGTAGTACATAATTATTTTTCAGTTCTGTAGTTGAGATCAAACTTATACTTTTAATCTGTTTATGCCTTCAAAACCCAAGAGCTAATGTGCCAACACAGAAACACTTAAATGATATTGCATATTTATTAAATTAACTGCCAAATCAGCTCATAATTTCACCATGGAAATAAAGCAAGAATCCCTCTCACCAAAATATTTTGGTAAAAGTTAAATGTGTGTTGGGGATAGATATTCATACCAATTCAAACACACTGGACTAGGTTGATTTCAAAAGCCTGCTAAACAGAACTTGTTTTTGCCACATCTGAACTGTTATTAATTAATTTTATTAGATTTATATGGTCACCCATCTTTGCCAAACAATTCAAATTAAGTTTGAAAATGACAATTTTTAATCATTCCTTTCTTGGAAGGCAAACAGAAAATTATATGAAGTTTTCAAAAACAGCAGTCAAGGAAAACATGTATGACATGAAGAACTATTCATAATTTCAGCAAGATGAAAAATAAATGGGAGATCTACAACATATGTGATGTTGTGATGACATTGGTCACAAACCACCCTTTGTCTTGTAGATGCAAAACTTGTATTTTGCAACAAAAGCCAACATCTAACAGAGAGGAGAGGGAACATATGAGCAAAATCAATTTTTTTCCATGGCACATTTCAGGTATATAATTCTCAGGGGGGGGGGGGAATCCCAGAATTCCGTCAGACAGTTATTATGGGGATGTTTCAATTAAATTGTCTGCACATAAAGAAAAAATGCCTTTAAGCCAAATCAATTCTACGGAATTTATGGGGTTTTGTAGGCATTGCTGTTGTTTTCTTCAAATAGATTGCTCAGCTTCCTAGAATAGTCTGGAGCCTAGGCTTTTTGGTGATTTAATCAAATTTAACTGGGTTTAGCTTTATGGAAACAGCCATGATTTAATCAAATTTAACTGGGTTAAGCTTTTGGGAATCAGCCACAACGTTGTTTATATGTATACTCAAATTAAAATTGCTTAATCCAATGTTTCCAAAGTAGAACAAAAACTATCTTATTGATGGGATGTATTAATGATGGCCAGATACTGGTTTTGTTCAGATTTCAAGGAGTCTTAATTAACAGATAAACTAAGACGTTATCTGCAAAGAAGGTTAATAAATAAAGACACACTTTAATTAGTTATAACCAGGATCAAATTTATTATTTTCATTTGTAAGGCTTCTATATAATTTTGATGTTTAATGCTGGCTAAGAATGCAAATAGAACATATTTCCAAAATGGTATTCCTTGCATTAATTTGATTTGGCTTTGATTTATTAAATTATAATTTCTCTCTCATTTTCTTCAATATGACAGACATTTAGTAAATTGATATTACATTAATTCAGATGTTCCACATAAACAATAACAGAGTATTCATTAATCTGAACAAAAAACCCTGAACAACAGCAGACAAATTGCTAATTCTATCACACTTGGTTTTGAAATTTCAAATAAAAGTCCTTCACAAGAAACTAGAGTTCTATCACCTTGTACCATTACATTTCACATGTTATTTGTATAATGACCTTGGTGTGCTTTATTTCCTAAGGATATATATACTTAGGGGGAATATTAAAACAAAATCCCTTGAAGACATGGATTGATGGAATAATTTTTCTTCTTTCATTTTGAGTGATATCCATGAAGATGTAGCATCTGCTGCCAGCTTGTACTAACAATTACGAAGAAAAACAAATACGCGTGGTAGGCAGCATGTCTTAGGATGGTTTGAACAGGACTGGTCTGCTTCAGGTTTCAGCTTTTTGTGTGTGTTTTTTTTTAGGATAACAGTGTGGAGCACTTTCTTGTTTATAGGATAAACACAAGGAATGGAGTGTATCTGTATAGCATTAAGGAGTGGCTGCCAACCCATAACACTGTGCAGAATGCAAAAATTCCAGAGCGAACTCCCTCTGAAGAGCTACACTGCAATCTACTTGTATGGGTAAACAATATTTAAGTTGTCAGAGTAGACAAAATGCCAGGTATATTTGGAACAATATCCCGGTTAGGCTATTTGCCTCTTCTCCAGCTGCAGGAACATAACTTGAATGTATGGCATCTTTTCAAAAGCCAGCTTTTATATTTTATTCACAAAGGCTCGGTGAAAACCCTTGATCCAAATGGGTGCTGCACAGGCTCATTTCCAGTTAAAGCAGAAGCCTTCCTTTTTAAAACTCAAATCGCTTTTTTCCATCAAATTAAGAGTCAGAAGGTGGGAATAAAATGGTGGCCTGGGGAAGAGAACATCAGGAAGGAAAAAAATGTGGGCCATGCTCCTCTTGAAGGAGAATAGAATCAGATTTTAGGTACCAACCATCCTAAAAGTAGCAAGAGACACTGTATACTGATGTCTGCTTAGAATTGATAGATAATCGGGAACTCCTTCAGACAAATTATCCTTCTCTGGATTTGACATAGAAAGATCTTTGATTGTGCAATGGGAAATAGATTTCATCACATTTTTCTTTATTATAGTCTGAGACCAATGCAACATAAGTTAAAACATCCCAAGTACAATCTCAAAATATAATAAAGCTCCCTAACTTAATGATCACAATTGTCCCCAAAATTTAAATTGCTAAGCAAGACAATTGTAAACTGAGTCATGTCCTATTTTGCAACCATTTTATTATAGTTGCTAAGTGAATCACTAGAGTTGTTCAATGAATCATATGCTTGTTAAGCAAATCTGGCTTCCCCCATTGATTTTTTGCTTGTCGGAAACTCCCTAAGAAGGTTGCAAATGACAATCACAGGCCCCGAAGACTGCAAACATCATCAATACATCTCAATGGCCAAGCACCCAAAACCAGATCCTGTAACAATGGGGATGCTGCAATGTTCATAAGTATGAAACTGGTCATAAGTCACTTTTTTCAGTGCCATTGTAACTTTGAATGATCATTAAATGAATGGTTGTAAGTGCCTTCTGAAGAAAGCACAAAGATAAGTCATTAAAAAGCTGGTTTCAGGATACTTGTCATTTAAGAAAACAATATAGGTAACATTGACTGGGGCCCCCAGAAAGTCTATCCATTAGATGGTGAATTAATTGAGAAAAATTAATTAGAAAAACATGTTCTAGTGTTTCAAATGCATTCATTCATTCATTCATTCATTCATTCATTCATTCATTCATTCATTCATTCATTCATTCATCATATTTATATAGCTACTGCACAGCCACCCATCTCACAAAATGTAAATCTGGGTAGTGCACAATTAAAAAAGCTAGATAGAAAAACAATTAACGTGTCAATATGTTAAAATATGATTAAAAGGTGAGGAGAGACTAACATATAAGAGCAATGGAGCCACCTTAGCAACTCTTGAGACTCCCAGACCTGATGACATAATCACATTTTGAGGGATTTACAAAAAAGATTTACAGGTTGTAGCCAACTTCACTCAGGTGAGATTATTTTCCACAAAGTGGACACAGCAGCAGAAAAGGTCCATCTCCTCAGTCCCACAGGATGTAGCTGTTCAGCAAGTGAAACCCAGACCCAGAGCAGAATTGTTCTTCTGTTTTTGATGGAACCAGGAAATATAATTGAGGAGTAATAGTTCCTCAAATTTGCCAGAAGCAGATGGCCATTGCCTACATGATGTGGGGATTCCTTTACCTCTGCTATCCATTATTGCAGGGGGGAAAAAGATGGGGAAAACAGAGAAATAAATCATGGACATCTAGTGGAGCATGACTGCTGGTTAAAGAGGCCAAAGCGTTATGGGGAAAAGTGCACACAAGAGACATTTCAAAGGAATGCTATGTATAGGCTTCTCTATGCCAATTTTAAAAGCTTTATGTGTGGATTCCAGCATGCTGTCTTCCACAAAGAATTATGTCACATAATGTGTTAGACCTGAAAACATGTCATTGCTTTTTCTGACCAAGATTTTTAGGGAGAACGAGATATGACAAATGAAATTAGGAGTTTTCCAGTGCTAAAAATGTTGGGATAATAGCTGCTTTCATGATATTCTCATAGACTGACATTAAAAAGTAACATTGTTAGGAACTTGGTTAAACAAAAGATAATAGATAATGGAAGAACTGGAGGACAATGCACCTTGGGCTTAATCTAATGTAAAATGTAAGCCCCCCCACATTTCTTACAGATAACCTATCAGGAGTAAAAACACAACCAAAAGAGAGCAAAACCCACCCATTCATTGGGTGGATCTCCCTGGAGAGTTGCAAAAATAACTTTCCAGAGTTCTTTATAAGGGAAGAAATGGGGCAGAGACAACTATTCCTCTAAATCAGGATTGTCAAATCTTGGCAACTTTAAGACTTGTGAACTTCAACTCCCAGAATTCCCCAGCGAGCGTGCCATGATTCTATGCAATGTTGTGTTACACTGCAGCCTTTGGGAGATCTCTGTGAAAATAATCAATTTTAAGTCATGTGGTGTGAGGATAGCCAGTATATTCTAGAGCAGGGTGTCAAACTCGCGGCATCACGTCATCATGTGACGTATCATGACTTTTCCCCCCTTTGCTAAACCGGGGGGGGGGGCATCGCCAGCATGTGACGTATCTGGCATGTGGGTTGTGAGTTTGACACCCCTGTTCTAGAGGTTATGTTGCTACAAAAGACTAAGGAAATGATCAGTAGACTGTGTGATCAAAATATACGATGTACCAACCTTCATGTGTAACCTTACAGACAGCAAGTATGCATATTTACCGATTTTGATTGAAATGTAATATAGCTTTGGACTGCAATTCTTTATATAAGTTATTGAGGAGTGAAACAATGAAGCCTAGTTCCATGTGCAGGTAGCATAGCATGCTTCTAAAACTGAGATGGGATCAGTCCGTCATAGAATTCATGATTTAAAATAGAACGCAAATGATTAGTGCAAACAGTTCATGCTATTTTTCTTATCCATCTCCCTCCCCCTCCCCCTCCCCCCCAAAAATCTTATTCAGTCATCAGTTTTAAGTATTTGCATAGTGTAAAATGTAGTCCTAGCCTCCCTGAAGTTTCCTTCTTGGAAAATGACAAAAAGCATTTTTTTCTGTTACCACAACAGCCATATCTCTTATATCTAAGTTATTACTTTTCTTGTTATGTCAGTGTTTTTAAAAAGGAAGGCATTCTAAAAGAAGTTATGAGATAGGCAACTCTTAGAGGGGGCAAAAGCACCTGTTGAAACCTAAATTTCATGCTGGCTTTAAGTTACAGCTTAACTGCTGAAGAAAGTTTAGATGCTCATCTATTTAGTTTCATGTGGTCTAAACTAACCAACAACACTTCTCCAAGGTTTGGGGAAGGGTCTTTCCCAAGCATACCTAGTGATGTCAGAAAGATTTTATACAATAATGTAGTGGGGAAATTAGCTTCATAAATAATTTTAATAAATAACATGTAAGACAGTTTTATCAGAATGGTTGGCAGAAAGTGATTGATTCCAAAGCATTCAAACATCCCATTAATGGAATAGCAGAAAATCAAGAAGGAGACAAAATGGGTGTGAAAAAAGACAGGGCCTGAGAAGCTAAGCCTAACAAGAGAATAGTTTAGAAGCAAAAACCAGGACTTATGAGGGCAGAATGGATTGAATTAAAGTAGGAGATGAAAAAAATAAGTTACAAGAAAGAGAAATATATCTATTTTTATGAATCCGCTAATCCTCTCAGGCTATGTTGGTAAATGTTTGGGTGAGGAGATCCAATAGTTGGGTTGCTTTTTAACTCTGGAGACTTCAAAGATTGTATAAAATGGACTGAAACATGCCATTTTGAATGTTTTGTAATCTGCTTGGAGGGGAATAATAAAGAATCAAGAAAACTCAGAGAAAGGTGGCAAAAAGTATATCTGTTTCTTTGCACTCCACCACTTCAGTATGAAGAGGATATAGTTGTTTTTAGCAATTCAGACAGGATACAATACCTAAGGTTACAACCTTAAAAATACAACATTCACACAACTCTCTGGCTCAGGTATTACTGAGGCCATGCTGCTGACAATCAGGTTGAATATTTCCTTATGGATTGCTCAAATAATATGCCAATGTGAAAATCAAAGATGCATTGATGTACATTCCTAAGCTTTGTATATGGTGGGCAGCCTTTCATGATAGTCAGGGAGCTTGAGTATGCCATCCCTATACAAAAAGTCATCAGTCTGAATGTCCCAACAATATTTCTTAACATTATTTCCCCCGTGGTTTCTTACTTCCTTTCCTTCCCAAATCACGGGAATAGAGCACATACTCCAGCTTTTGAAAATGGTTCATGCATAACTAGATTTTGTGGCATTATTTATTCTCTTCTCTAGCTGCTTTGCATCTGGATATCCCTTATAAATTCTGTGTCTACGTTGTGGAAAAACTTCCCTTTGGAAACTATTTTCAGTTTGGTTAGTGCAGACTTCTCACCCCTGGGACCTTCCAGATCTGCTGAGACAGAAACGCCACTCAACTCCATACAGATTAGGAATTCCTCCCAGCAGATCTGGAAAATACCAGATTAAGAAAAATTAATGACTTCTTCTTCAAGGTATCAAGTCGATAAAAATCCCACTATTTCTGAAGATACATCCCAGAGGAGGAACATCATCTACGATATGCTGAAGATACACTCAACATTCAGATGGTCTTTTCAGCCTTGAAGTACAGGTTATCTTACTCTTACCAGAGTTCATTCAATTATTAACTTGACCAATGATACAAATCTTTGCATTCTTTAAGTAAATGCACTGCTACCTCATTGCAGTCTCCTTTTGTAGCATTATGCTTTCCTTTTGGAATACATTATTGTTAATCTTCCAGTTCTATCACTTCATTCACTGCTGCAAAATTCTAAGCCTTGAGAAAAATGCTGATGATTTCCCAGCTGAGCTGAGAACAATAAGTCCAGTTCCTCTTTGTTGAACTGGTAATCTATAGTAGTGTTTTACT
>JAOYMU010000098.1:64090131-64100999 GCA_025802295.1 Psammodynastes pulverulentus
AATTGTATTATTATTTGTTGTGTTGTGAACCGTCCCGAGTCTTCGGAGATGGGGCGGTATAGAAATTAAAATAATAATAATAATAATAATAATAACAACAACAACAACAACAACAACTATTATTATTATTATTATTATTATTATTATTATTATTATTATTATTGGAAGGGATTTTAGAGCAAATCATGTGGTTAAGGGAGAAAGTTGATATTGAAAACAGAGCCTATGATTAATCAGTATCGAAACAATATATGATACTAAGCCTCTTAGATAGTTTTGTTTTGATTCTGGGTAACCATAGTTTCAAAAGATCAAATAACAAATGCAGCACTATGTTGTGATTTCCACCCCTTCTGAATGTGTACTGTGGCACCACATCCAAGTATGAAAGGGGTGGAGTTTGCATTGCAATGATGCAATGCTGTTTTCATCTTTTTTGAATGAAAGCCTTCAATCCTGGGCCTGCCAATAAAAATGAATAGAGTAGAGAGATAAGTCTGAACCATGAACAAGATGCAAGTTTTGTAAACAGTCCTGCTTTATTTATCTGTTCAACTTACATGGCTTTGGTGGAAGCCCAAACTATGAATGGGTTTATAGCTGCAAAACAGGAATCCAGTTCTTTCTTTTAATATGGCATCAAATGAGAAGTAGAAAAAATGTTTCTAAATTTTATTTAACACTTCGGCTCTTCAACTTTCATTGTTTTAAAATCCATTATTATATATCAAACTGTTGGCTCCAAGGTAAATTGATTTCATTTATTTCTCTTGAAAATCATTTAAATTAAACATCATTTTTTAACATTTTGCATTGATTTCTGTAACATTGAAGTATAACCAACATAGCTCAAAGCCATACCATCAAGTAGGAATATTAAAAAAAAGAAAGAAACTGGGTTACCAGCATGAAGTCTGAATATTGGTGCAAAGTGAATAGGCATAACAAATATTTTTACCTGTATGTTCAGGAGATTTCTGTGTTCTGTAAAATTAGAAGAGGAAATAAGCAAATTAGTGTTTTAGGTGATGACCATGATAAGAAACTTGGGTTATGAGTGGTAGAATTTCCAGCTAAAATGTAGGGAGTGGGCATTCCTGAAGCCTTGTCTTTTGCTCCCTTCTTACTGCAACCCATTGAAGCTAATGAGACTAAGAGCCTGAGGCACTGAAATTAATGACACTTGAGTCAGAACTGGAGTTGCTGAAAACGGAGGGCCATATTATTTCTGCCTTAAGTTCTTTGCCCTTGAAAGAAGATCTACTAATTAGCAATAAAATATATGACATGACACCACTAGGCTGTGAAACTCCCTAACACTTCATTTCACTCCTTGGGTGCTGTTTGCAGAGGCCAAAAATACTCACAAGCATTCTGAGGGTTGCATTACATTTTGCAATGAAGCACATGTCACTGATTTTCAATGCCTACTTCCTGCCTCCGTAGGAAAAAGAATCTAAGCCCTTGTAATAAAATAAATTTACAGAAGAAAATAGATCATAAGTGAGCCTTCTCAACTACAGTTACATAATATTAGTGTCAGACTTTCCCTGGTCAGATCCCTTAGGAAAGAAAGACCCTCTACTCCATTTGGTTGAAGTGATAGGTTCTTTTACTAAAAGTTGCTGGCTGCAGTAAAGTTAGGCTAGAAATAAGGTTCCCATGCAAAAGGTTATGTATATTTTCCCCTTCAATCCAGCCCTTCCCCTTTACCAGTTTGGCCAATGGAGAGCTGCATAGGTGTTGTGAGACTCGCTTGGATATTTGGAGCAATCCATGGTCCATTCCCAGGCCGTTCAGGCATTGTGGCCTTGAAGATTGGCACAAACTAGTCGTGTGCCTCTCTGGTCTTCCTCGCAATGTTAATCCCCCCTCTCTACTTTCCATCATTTCTCTATACATGTTTATTGCCCATTTGTTGTTATCCCTCCTCCCCCCCCCCGTAGCTTTTGATGGCAAGATGCCAGCTAGGCACCAGGCCAAAAATGGTAGAAATTAGATTTGAAAAGAAAGTCTTCTCCAATGAGGATGAAGAAGGTATCAAATTTCTGTTTTAGAAGCTGGTTTTGGAATCTGCTGGTGAAACTGAAAATATTAAAGCCTTTCAGTGGGACTTTCAGATTAACTAATTCAGTACGCTAACCAAGAATGAAACTCCTGGTGATTTCTCCCTATAAGCAATAGTTGTATAGCTGAATTGGGTAAATAAATCCAGCATCTATTGAAGAAAATGTAAGTGCCAAGTCATACACTCATTAACATAATAGTTTCTGCTGGTGTTTAATAAAATGTGTTCTGTTGCAATATGTTAATGCTGCTCATATTGAGTTTTAAAATTCAATTTCTTGATCCATGCTGGATGATTTGGGCTGAACTAAGTTTGCTTTTGCTTTTCCTTCCTTGGATGTGGTTTGGCAATTAATACTGTATCAAGCGAACACAGCTGAAAGCGGTTCCATTCATCCTAACAGCTGGATTTGCATCCTCTCCTGCCCTCTAATGGCAGCAAGCAACTGGAAAGTTTTTATTTACTATTGTTACAACAGAAATACACTAGACTCTTCCTACCTTTTCAGAAAGATGCTTCTTTTTTCTTCATGCCGGTTTATTTCTTGACTTAATTTGCTTAAAATGCTGAGATGAGAAAAGAAACAAGGAGTTATTAATAAAACAATCACTATATTAAACTGGATATAGTATGTTAAATTTGGTTTAACATACTATATCCAGGATCTAGCTCAACATCAACTGGATTTATTTCATTATTATTTTTTAAATACAGTCTTGAACAGAAAGTTTACATGAGTTCTTGCAAAAGAGTACAAGACAAAGTCAATATGCTGTTATTATATCATATCATATCATTTTATATATTAGGATTGGGTAAATTTTAAACCATGTACATACAATGCAATTATAATACTTACTAAAAAGTATGGCAAACTTAAAGCTTTAATACAATAAGAAGGAAAGAAAATAATAAACACATAAAAGTTCCATGTAATCATAGAACTTTTAGTGGTATGTATAAAGTAAGACATATTTTGTTGAGGTACAAAATAATTTATTGATAGCACTAGAGGCAAAAACAGTCTTAACAAGAGGAGAGGTTACTGTATTTCTTTGTAGACTAATGTAAATTAGTCAGTACACATTGTCCTGTATCGGACTTTTTTCTTTTTTCCCTCTTGCAGAGAGGGCAGATTTCAGAGGAAGGGGTTACAAGAGAGTAACTGGCACACATATACATAAAAAAGAATGTGGTGATTACGTAGATATAGCAGCCAGATATTTAATTGTATATAACAGGGTGTCAAACTGGCAGCGTCACACACAGGGCATGCCCATCCCAGCTCCGCAAAGGGGAAAAACATTATGATACATCATATGATGGCAACATGACACTGAGAGTTTGACACCCATGTTATATAACATATAATATGCCTAATGAGGTCAGTGAGCCAATTATAATATACTATGATATAGTAGGGTAGGACCACAAGGAGTTGTGAAGGAACTAAGAGGCAGAGTCCTTTTCTCGGCATACCTTGACCTTCTAAATTTTTAACAACTAAATTAACAGAATTTTTTACCCACAAGTAATTGCTATAAGATGCCACTAATATATTACACCAGAGGTGGTATTCAGTAGGTTCTGACCAGTTCTGGAGAATCAGTAGCAGAAATTTTGAATAGTTCAGAGATCCGGTGGTAACCTTCCCCCAGGAGTGGGTAGGAATGGAGATTTTGCAGTATTCTTCCCCTGGAGTGGGATGGGAATGGAGTTTTTACACTATCCTTCCCCTGCCATGCCCACCAAGCCACACCCACCAAGCCATGCCCAAAGAAGCGGTAATGAAAAAAATTGAAATCCCACCACTGCATTACATAATACAAATATTAGCAGGGAACAGTGCTATTTATCAAATATAAACTGCTTATATGTTTAAATATTTAAGCTATGATGAATTTAGATAAGTTAAACCTTTAAAGATAAAGAGAAAAACATTTATGTCAGTGTGTAATATGAGTTCTAAAATATTAATAAGGATGCCCTAATGGTACACCTAAGGGGAGTATTGATATACAATTACAAAATGATTGAAAGAATTTAAAATATAAAAAAGGTTTGTAACTGAGAGTTTAATGCTCAATACTAAGGTTGGTCGGTCGGTCGGTCGGCCGGCCGGCCTGTCTCTGTGTGTGTGTGTGTGTGTGTGTGTGTGTGTGTGTCTGTAACATATAGTGACAATCTATATTTTTATGCCCATATGAAAAAATAGCTAACTTTTTATTTGTTGGTTCACCCTTCTTTACACTAGAACCAATATTCAGTATTTATAAACATTTAGACTCCCTTAGAGAGCTTATTGTATATGTTTGCTGCATAATGTATGAAATCCATTATTGCCTGAATTTGGTTAAACTTCTGTTATGGCTCTTTGTGGTTTAGTTATGCCATTGCTGCATGTTCTCCTAGTTAAAGTTCCTGGATAAAACAGCTGTTGTGTCTTTCTTCAATATTCAACAAAGTTCATTCTCACAGCTGTAAATGTGCTTCTCAATATATTAGAAATTAAATTTGAAATGAAAACATATTTTAATCAGATATTCCAGAATGCATTAACAAGGAACATCATATTTACTGAGATAACCGTTTTAGTTTCCTTAGAACTTGTATTTGGATTTTAACTTTTTGACTCCATGTAGACATACTTGTGCTAGGAAGATATTTGGATTAGAGGTTTTTAACTGCCACTGCCCAACAATATCCTGCAAAATCTAGCCTCATAAATATGGATCATATTTAATGCAATAATTTTCCAAAGGGCTCACTGTTGATTTTTCTTTGAAAAATTAACCAGGTTTCTGGAGAGGATTGCAAACAGATATTTATGTTTGGATATGATCTTGGCTTGTAAAGACAGTAACAAGCAAGGATCTATAGTTGGAATTAGATGGTAAGCGTCCAATCTCCAGTAAATTAAATGGTGTCAGATAAAAAGAGGCAGAGGTAGCCGCAGTTTAAAGGTTAACCTCCTACCTTCTCAATAACTACTAACTCTTACAGTATATCTACTGTATATGTGAAACTGAGCTTTTAGAAGTTTCTTTTCCTGTCCATTAAACTAATTACTATTTTAAAAACCACTGTCACCTTTAAAAAAAACCTCTCAGATTTTGGGTTAATGTTATTTTTGCATAAGAAGGCTAGTCAAAATATATGCATTAAGTAATCTTTTAAATTAAATTAAAAATATTTTTTTATAAAGAAAGAACTGGTAAGACTAAATTTCTCTTTCAGTATTTTCTTTTCTCTTTAGCTTGTTGATGGTTTATAAAGTGGCCATAAATGCAGAAGTATACATTTATGCATGCATTGTAATTGTATCATGACAAGTCAAGAGATTATTGTTTATAACCTTGTGAACTCTCAAGCTTCCTCTTTCCATATGTATTCAAGATGGACAGTGATTACGCGCGCACACACACACACACACACTGTATATTTAAAGGTATGAGTGTAGGTATGTACATATGTGTGTGTATATAGTATGTGTATATGTGTGTTACAGTTTTGAGGGTAGGCAACAGAATTTCATTTTTAATGTGTGTCAGTGTGCCCACAGTAAAAAAAAAAAAAGATAATAAAGGTTATCTATATAGTTCAGTTTTTACCACCGCACATTAATGCTTAGAAGATATACATGAAGAATGAACAAGTTCCACTTCCCTCTCTAAGCTTCTTTTGAGGTTGGACTCCAGAAAATAGACTTGTCCAGATTCATGTAGAAATAGCCCAAGTAGAGTGATTTGAATCTGGGCTAATTTTTCTTATGACAAGTATGTGTACTGTATTTATCAACTTAATTATTGTCTTAATCTGAGTTTTATTGGGCATCCTTTAGCTTATTGATTTTCCAACATGGAAGATATATGTTGCTCTAGCTTTTCAAGCTAATTTTTGCTAGCAATCTAGATTCAGACCTTCAAAAAGAAAAAAGAAAGAAATCAAGCAACTTCTGTAAGACTTGATAAATTGGGGATTCATAAACTATGCATCCTGTCAAAGTACCCATATGATTATATGGAGTTAAACCAACACAGAGCTTCCTCCCAGGCTTGTATTGACAATATTACAGAGAAAAATATAACATTCCCCTGTCAGAATTTCATTTGAACTTCAAGAAATTGGCTCTCTAACCCACACCTCACTTCATTGCTCTCTTTCATTCCATAGGGTACTGATCAAAGGTTCCATCATATGTTATATGAAATCTTGTACACTAGGACCATTATCCCTCTATCTTTTTATCTCCATTAGATTAGACAAAGGTCTTATCATGATTTAAAACAGTAGTGGGGAAAAAACAGTAAGGCACATTTACAGAATATCCCAGTAGCAGATTGAAACAACTACATTGAAGCTTAAATGACTAAAAGAAGAAAACAGCCTTGTCATTTACTCTCTTCAACTCAATCAATGTTACCACATGTATTCAGAATTCAAAATCAAGTCATCTAAAGGATTGCATAATTCAGTTTTGGTGAGTTGCCCATACCACACACCCAACATTTTTTTTCAATCATATAAGTCAACAAAAAGAACTCAGCATCCAAGGATTCAAATCATTTTAGGCTGATGCCACATATAACAATGACACAGCTAATTCTGGAATTTTCAGTTGGGGAAAGAAGCAAACCTGTTCAAAATGCAGAGAAAAAAAAGCAATACCGATGCAGCATTATCAATGCAAATTAAAAACAACAAGAAGGGTTTTATACTGCCACTTGGCATTGATTGATTGATTGATTGATTGATTGATTGATTGATTGATTCATTCATTCATTCATTCATTCATTCATTCATTCACATCTCACCTTTATTTTACATATGTATACTCTTGAACATCTCCATAAATGATTTATACAAAGGGATAGAAGGGGAACTCATCAAATTTGCAGATAACACCAATCTGAGGGGAACAGCCAACACTTTACAACATAGGGTCAAGATCCAGAAGGATTTTAACAGACTTGATCACTGGGCCCTATCCAACAAAATGCAATTCAGTAGTGAGAAATTAAGGTTTTACACGTAAGCAAAAAAAAAAGGCATAGGTATAGAACTGGTGGTTCAATACCTGGCTCAATAGCAGTAACTGTGAGAGGATCTAGAAGTTCTAGTGCACAGTCACTTAAGCAAGTGCCAGCAGTGTGTGCTGCAACTGCCAAAAAGTCTCATGCAGTCCTAGGCTGCATCAACAGAATCAGGGTATCAAGATCACACAAAGTGTTTGTATACTGCTTTGGTAAGACACATTTGGAATACTTTGTCCAGTTTTGGTCACATGATGGGGATCCTGTGATCCTACCAGTAGTAGAAATGGCCCAGAAAGATAGCAATGGAAAACAGTCTCCTACTAGCAATAAGAAAAGGCTGATGAACTTTGAGGCTGGATGACTAACAAACATACAAGCCGCAAAAGAGCAGAGGGAGAGAGGGAATTAAAACAAAAACCTACCCACCCACTGCATCCTGTTGCATGTTCTTACCAGACTGGCAATCTCATTCTTTTCTGCTCTTACCTGAGAGAAAGCCACCATACAACAGTGTATCAAACAAAAGTCAGGTAATGTCAAATTCACATTATTGGGCCTTCACCCGATCAGCAAGACAATGTGGTTATGCAAAAGAAAACCTGTGTTGTTTCTACTTGCATTTCCTGCCTTGCAAAAGTCATTTGGCCTCACTGAGGCTTTTTAAAAAGCAAAAAACTTTTTGAGATCGGAGAGACTGATGAGAAGCAACAACTTTAGAAAGTTGCCTCTGTTAAGATTACAAGAGCCCGTGTGGGGAATCCAAATCGAGGGTTTATATCAGAAGAATGACAAAGGAAGATGTGCTTTTGATTTTCCTGGCCCTGAAAAAAACTGAAGATCAGCCAAGGAAAGTATTTTCCAGTGAGAGAGAAACAACATAATCTCTCCTCTAGCAAGATCAAGAGTGGCCATGTTCTTTTCCCACTACCTTCCAATCCCTTTTCTCTTACATCGTGTTTCTCATTTCATTTCTCAACATCTCTACTGCCCCGAGAGGAAAAATCTAGGAGATTTATAACACAATAGCTTATATCATGCCCAGCTGCTATGTGTTTTTACAGTATGTCGTTTTATATTATGTGTTTTATGTTTTTATTTGTTTTATTGTAAGCCATCTGGTGTCATATAAAAGTGAGGTGGGTGGCTATATAAATCAAATAAGTAAACAAACACACACACACACAATATAAAGCAAATGATAAGAGATTCCCCCCCCAAACATTTCATAAATCACTGTCGATCAAGACAGACTTGATAGCACCACAGCAATGGTTGGATGATGTTGTAAATTGATATAAATCCCTAGTGAGGAAGCTGCCAGGATCAACCACTTACTGAATCCAAGAAGTTTTCTGAATTTTTGGAGTGCTGGATAGGTTTCAGTGGTCTAATGGAAAGAGCCCACAATGCTTTTTGAGCAGTTCAGAAGCATTTTCTCAGAACTTTAATACTCAAACTTGAAAACTGCACATAGAATATGACTCCTCACCAGTACTAATTAAAAGCATGATCTGGTAAAATTTTAGAATCAGCAGGCTTAAACTAGAGGCAATTCACTTAACATTCTAAAGTTAAAACACTCAAAAACAGAAATGTTCAATGGAGAAGTTTCTCCCACTTCCTCCAGTTCCTCTATTCTCTACTTCCTTTCTTTTGTATGCCTTTAGATCTTGGTATAGGGGGAAAAAGCAAGTATAAGGAAATGAAGTCTTGTTTACATCCTAACCATGCTGTCACTTACAATTCTGCTATAAGGCAACTTGGCACATAAAAATTAATTCAACAGCCATTATAAAAGCAGGTAAAAAGATAAAAAGCCATAGTAATAAATATCATAAAAACCAAAGTACTAAAGGGAGGATTAAAAATAACCCCCTCAGCCATGGAGCCATCAAGACAAATCTCTGATTCCTGGGAATCCCAGACCTACCAGCATAACCAGTCTTTTGAAAAATCAAAAGTGATGGGACCAGTCTAATTTCAGAGGAAAGGAAGGCATGTCTTCTGGGACCCACCAAATTTAGGTTCCCTAACTAATGCTACCCATAGTATGCCTTATTTGTGAGATCTAATGGGCAGGCTGATGTCACCTGATGTCCTTAGGCACATACATTTCAGACTCTACCTCTTGGATTAGTAACTACTCAGTTCCTAGCTCACCATGCTTCCGGACCTTGCAATTATTTGTTTTCCTGCCCTCCAGATAGCCTGCCTTTGGAACTTCATTTCCTAAGAGAAGCTGAGAGAAACATCTATTTAGTAGTTGCCATCCATCCAGCCATTCAGCAGTTTCCCATTAGAGAAGCCAAGACATCCTAAGTCAAAAACAATATGCTCACTTGGTCTTGAAAACTGGAACAGTGATTAATACTTGGATAGGAGATCATAGAGAACTTCAGGATCAGAGGCAAACCATGAAGTTGAAAAAGAACCCTACTGTTGCAAGAAAACTGCAAGGATGTGTCTAAGAAGACAAGAGCAGTTGAGCTAAACTTAATAAGACTCAACTCCAAGACTTTTCATGGGCATTAGCCTTTTCAAGGCTACTTGATACATGAACTTCCCTCTTCTGAGTGGTTTCCTTATAGGAAATTGTATTTTTTTAAACTTAAATCAACTTTTAGTCTCTGCTATTTTGACTGAAAAAAGAATGGCTTATAATATGTCTGTACATATAGCAACAAAACTTAAAATTGATAATCAAGATAATCAAGATAACATTTGCCTTTAGAATCATGTAAAACTAAAGGAACCAGCAATTTTTTTTAAAAAAAACCACAGATCAGCATTTGGTAGACTCATAATGAAGACCTTGAAAAAAATATTCAGATGCTGGGATGTGTTTCTACGTACAAAGATCATAATCATACAAACAATACTTTTCTTGTGAAATTCTATGGAATTAAAAATTAGACTTTGAAACAGTAAAATAGAAAGATTTTTGATTTTCTTTTGAACTTTGGTGTTGAAGAATACTCCTGAAACCAAGCAAATATATCATAACACAAATCAATTCAGAGTTCACATTGGACATGCAATGACCAGGCTCAAATTATTATATGTTTGATACATTATGCAAAGACCTAGCTCTCTGGAGAAGTTCATAATGCTAGGAAGGGTGGCATGAAAAAGAAAAGGCACGATTCGACTTCCGGTCCCAGCGGCAACAGGACGCTGAGAGGCGAGCTCTGCCCTCAGCACCTGAAACCCACTGCCTGGGAGGCCCCTTGGGGCTGGGCACCCTGGTTTGGGGGTGCCCACCCTTTTAGGGTGGCTTTTGCCAGGGGTCCCTGGCCGAATTCCAGGGCCGGGCGCCAATGCTGGCACGCCTGAGGCTCTCGGGGGTGAGGTGGCTTTTGGCAGCGGCCATTTCCAAGGCTGCCGTCCGTGCCATTGTGCCCGGTGGACTCGGGGCTTTTTTCAAAATGTCTAGCGGCTTCTGAAGCTGATCGGAGATGAGGGGGTGACCGGAGAGGAAGGAGAAGGCTGAGGTGCGGTGAGTGTGGAATCGAGTCCTGGAGTAGGAGGGGGGTGACCCCCCTTGTAGCTGGAGAGGGTGGAGTAGCTGAGAAGGGAGAAGAAAAGGAAAGAAAAAAACACTTTACCTGGGAAGTCTTTGAACAGAATGGCTGAGATGGGATCGAAGGAGGAAGGCTGGAGACCTCCCCCCCCTGGGAAAACATGGCCGGGAGCTGGCTTCCTGCTCCATTGTAAGATTTTGATGACATCACCTACCTTTGGTTTCCTGTTTGACCTACTCTACG
>JAOYMU010000098.1:64119133-64132353 GCA_025802295.1 Psammodynastes pulverulentus
AATTTCTTTTTCTCTTATTTGTATCCATTTTATATATTCATAATTATAATTATGTTTATACTTATATGTATATCCAATGTATGTATGCTTGACAAATAAACAACCAAACAAACATTTAGTGTATAAGATGCACCCAAATTATCACCCACTTTTGGGGGTGGAAAAAGTGTGTCTTATACTCCGAAAAGTACGGTATTTTAATTTTTGTATTTATGATGGGAGTTTTAATTTATAATTGTTGTTTAATAATTTTTAAATTATTTTAAGATTCTTTGCCCAGCAAAAAATCTTAAAATAATGCGTCGCATACAAACTGAATAAAATAAAGGGGTGGAGCTTCAGTTGCATAGCTGCAACTGCCATCTTTACTTCTTCTTTGTGGCCTTTCTGGGTTATTTTCCTTAAAGCCATTCACTCTCTCAATTTTAATGGTGTTGTTCTTATTAGTCAATAAAAGAGATCCCTTCGATCCGCAGGTAATTATTTGAGGTAAAAATAAAATCCTTTAGAAATAAAATGTAAGCCATATAGCTGTATATTATACACTTTCTGAATCATTAAATGCTTCTCTCACTTTACATAAAGGAAATAAATGTGGTTTAAAACAGCTATGGGACAATTTTAGTGAATGAATGAATTTCTAAACTGGGAGTTAAACTTCTGTCGACAACCCACATCCTTTGCACTGGGTCAGTCTTAAAATACAGTCCCTGAGAATTAAAAATGCCAGAATAAGTTTAGTTTAGGCTCCAATCCAAAATTCAACATTACAAAAACCAACCAAACCAATAAATGGATGCACCCTAAATCTAATAGACAATTTGCATTCTGTATGTTGAACTGAGTCAATACTGTTTTTTATATGGGTGATCTAAAGTTTACTATTTTTTAGAACAGCATCTGATAAGCCTACCAGCCAGATTTTAAAACTAGGAAGCTGGAGTTTTCCATGGCAAGCAAGAAGGCCTGGAAGATTCTCTTGTTTTTTTAAATCTTAAGATGAACGGAGTCCCTTGTTGGATGTGTTTTTGTCTGTTTTTGTATCGAATGACTGGATCCTAGCTTCTTTTGTTCTGTACTTGCTGTTATTTATACATAGTCCTCGACTTAACACCACAACGGAGCCCAAAACTTCTGTTGCTAAGTGAGACAGTTGTTAAGTGAATTTTGCCCCATTTTACAACTTTTCTTGACAAGTTGTTAAGTGAATTGCTGAAGTTATTAAGTGAATCGCTGAAGTTGTTAAGTTAGTAACATGGTTGTCAAGGGAATCTGGCCTCCCCATTGATTTTGCTTGTCAAAAGATCGCAAAAGTGATCACATGACCCAGAGACACTGCAACCATCATCAATATGAATCAGTTGCCAAGCGTCTGAATGTTGATCATGTGACCATGGGGATGCTGCAAAGATCCTAAATGTGAAAAACGGTATAGATCACTTTTTTTCAGTGCTCTTGTATCTTGAGAACAGTTGTAAGTTGACGGCTATCTGTATTATTATTTATGTGTCATAGATGACACTGAGCATTCAGGCAGTGCCTAAATTTAGACAAAGAGAGACATACAGTCTGATGTTCAATGCTTCTGTTGAAACATAGTCTGGTCTTCACAAAGCTGAAGCTGGAAAGATAGAAACAAGAACTTCTCAGCCCAGACTGATTATCTCCGGTGTATTCGAAGAACCAGTGAAATATCCACTGACTCCATAGAGTGGAAGGAAAAAGCTTAAACTTTTAACCCTGAACACGATCATATAAGGTTTGATTGCTGTAAATTACAGTAGAAGTAGGCATTACTTTTTTGTTCTCTGCAGTTAACCACTTAGTTAATTTTGCTGGGCCTGCTGTTAGCTCATTACAGAATGCAGAGATGAGTTTTTGGAAAGTAGAAATTGGCATGAAGTCTGAACGTTATGTGAAACTATTCAAATAAGGCATGTTTTAAATATGCTCCTTTTAACATTGCTCTAATTACTGGCACATTGGACACAATACATTGTGATACTTACAAATCTTCTACCTGGAAACACATAAACAACCTTTAAAGAAGGTGATGCAATTTCCCCAATAGTCATTGGTGAGTAATGACTATGGTCTCTGAACAAAACATTTTTCTTTTTGCAGGAGGAAGAAATAAAAAAAGATCCATCTAGAAATGCACAAGAAGGATAAACTAGAAATAGGCAATGATAAACCATTTGATTAGAAGACCAAGACCATTAGACTTATGATCCAGCCCTGATCAAACAAAGAAGGTGCAATTTTTCTTCATGGGTTGATTATGCCATCTCAGACTGCTGAGCAGAACAGTAGATCACAAACAATTGTAAAACTAGGTCTCCATGTGTGGCTAAAACAAACCATGTATCACAGATACCGACGCAGAGAAGTTGAGCAAAAGGTAAATATGCCCTCAGATCAAGAGGTAATAGTGATGTCCATGTAATTTTCTTGGCAACAGAAGTAATTTGTTTTATTTTTTATAGCACTTTCATCCACATTAAATTCCTTTGTTCAGATAAACTCTTGTGCAGTTCTGACGCTCGCTTTAAGTAATGGATAGGAGGCACTCCAGTGAGATCCAATCAGGCTTACTTTTCCACATTTACTATTCTAATAATAGGAATTGGTATCCAAAATTTCTTCTTGCATTTTGCTTTTGGAAATGGAAATTTGGTGAGGCCGCTTCAAATGCTGTATTACCAGATCACTAAAACTATCTATACTGTCTCCATTTGCAGACACCCCACATAATAACTCCACTGTTCTCTCATCCAAAAGAAACTAAAACCAATAATCCTGCCTGGCATCCTTACTGCTTGGGGAAATTGGGAATAATTAACAAAGTAAAAGCAAGGTTGAAAAAAAATGCAAAAATAATACATAGGGTAGCATTGTTAGCAACCAGCTAGAATAAGCTATGCTACATTGAGAAATCATTGAGGCTTTTTTTTTTTTTACTATATCCCAAAAACCTGCCCTTGTCCTATATGAAATAGAACAAAATGTTTGAAGCTGCTTGCAAAGTATGATACTCAAAGGCACTCAAATGACCTTATTAGTTTGCATATGAGTTCACCTTCATTGAAAATGCTTCCAGAAAACCAAAGGTTATCAAACTGTGTTTACTTTCTTACTGCCAAAGGAATACGAAGATCATCCTAAAATCCTATAAATCTTGATAGTTAAGCCTAAAGCTGGTATATGGGAAGTGGGGAACCAAATAGCATCAGGAGTTTAAGGATAGGAAAGACATGTCCAAGAAAGAAAGCTTAGTACAAAACAAACTCTCCTAGAAAAAATGTACTATGTAGCTCGTGGCATACTGTTCTTATTAGTATAATACATGATCATTGATGTAACTTTAATAGTATTTAACTTTATTTTATGGGAAGCTAATTCAAGCAAGGTAAAAGGAGGAGGAGTTTGGGCTGATTTGTAATTAAGTAATGATGTTCCCCGTACTTTGCATAGGTGTCTGAAAGATGGCAGGGAGATTAAATCTTCCAGAAGTTAATCCCGAAAACAGAGTATGGATCTATGCTCTTAGCAATTTTTATTTATCTTGCTATTTGTGATCTCCTATATTACACCTGAGGGAGACGGTTGGTTTAGAAATATGAAATATAAATACATGTTGTAATCCTAAACACATTCATTTTGCAAAAAGCTAGATCAACACAATGGGACTTATTTACAAGTAAACGTGCAGACCGTGTACCAAAATATTGTTACTAAAAGTCAATATATAGGTCCTGAATTTGTACTAGATTTGCTATTGCATTTAGGGTCCTAAGCTGGTTTGCTTTAAGGACTATACTGACCCCCCCCCCCCCAGCTTCTATTGGTTTCTTCAAGCAAACATGATGTTGTGGATGGCTTTACATATAGTGGTGACTTCTAAAATGTCATTCTCTTTCTTAGCAACTCATATGCAATAAAGCCAAACCACCTCATGATCTCAAAAACCAAACTGATTTACTGCTAACCTTCTACCAATTTAAAGAAATTCAAAAGTTACAGAGGCATTTAAAAGTTTCTGAACCCTTTTGAATGTTCAATAAGTTTGCACAAATATGACATGAAACATGATCTGTTCTCTACCCAAATCTTAAAACGAGATGCAGAGTTTGGTCTAGTAGTTAAGATATCATGCTAGAAAGCGGGCATTAGCCATGAAAGCCACTGGGTGAATTTGGGCCACTCTCTCTCTCTCTCTCTCTCTCTCTCTCTCTCTCTCTCTCTCTCAGCCAACTCACCTCACAGGATTGTCATTGTGGGGCAAATAGGTGGAGGAAAGTTTGTTGGATATGTTTGCTGCCTTGAATTATTTGTAAAAATAATAAAGGTGGGATATAAATAAGTAAATAATATAAAAAAGAATCCAATTTAAACATAAGAATCAAAACATTTTACTTGTTCATTTATTTATTGAGGAAAATTATATCTTAAAATAAGTCCCCCCAATTCCCTTTCTCAATTTTCAATTCGCTCTCTGTCACAGATGTTTCTGCAGTCTTGATCTCATTTAAGGAACAATAAATATATGGAAAGCTTACATGCTTCCAAGTAAAATCTGTGTCTCTAAAAATAATTCTGAGCTTCAAATAGACATCCTTAGAAAATAAAAGAGTGTTTTCTTTATAAGTGTGATACTGATTCAGAAAGAAGGAAAGAGGAATATAAACAGAGGCAATAGGGAGGCCCTTGAAAAGATGAAAGTGATGGTTAGATTATTCAACTTATTTCTGATTGGCCATGCCTGTAGAGATAATAATTTTCAAATTCCCAAATCAGTACAAATAGGTGGGGGATCCCCACTCTGAAGTTTCTTTTTCCGAATCTTTACAGAACAGATCTTTTGAGTCAGTTGTACTAACCATCTAATTGTATATAAGGCATTTTTCAAGTAAACATTTTTTCCTGGCATAATGTGTACTCAAGATACTAAATCAGAATGACAGCTGAAATTTCCAGATGGCCATTAATATACTCACTCAAGACTGTTTTTGCTGCTGAAGTGAGTCATCATCACTTCTCTACTTAAAACAAGGTTTTTTATTGAAGGACAAGAATGGGAAAATTAATCAGTACTTTCTTCCACCTTGTAGCCTGTCTCCATTTTGTAAATGAGGTGACTCTGTTTTCATTTTCCCCACTTTCAGCTCTCATCAACAATATTATGATTCTTACCAGAAGATATAGTGCCTTGCTGGGCAATTTTCCTGTTAAATTAATGGCATCTTCTCTTCTCTTCTCTTCTCTTCTCTTCTCTTCTCTTCTCTTCTCTTCTCTTCTCTTCTCTTCTCTCCTCTCCTCTCCTCTCCTCTCCTCTCCTCTCCTCTCAATCATAACTGTTTTTCTATCAATGACATTTCCTCATCTGAATATGCCATTTTGGTATTTTAGTCATGATTTGCCTTTGCCCTTATCTTTCTCCTCAGGGCATATTATTCCATAAATTATTTGGAAGTTGTGCCTCAGTTTTCAGAACTGGTTTCATATTATTTTTATTTCCCCCTCTCTTGAATTCACAACTCAGTCTTTCTCAGACTGGCACTGCCTTGCTCCGTCAATTGGCAGCCTCTTAATATTCCTAGGCAACAATCTCCTTCATCTGAAGGATGCCAAGTCGAGGAAATCAGCTCTGACTGAAATTCAAAAGGCATAAATCATATATGCCATTTCCAGTTGGAGAGTTGCTGAGTTTCTGGTCGTTTCCCCCAACAAGAATTTGGATGAGAAATAACTGTGCAGTAAACTGCCCATTCATCTGAAGCTGTTATCCAGTGCATCAACAAAAAGCTTATAATGTTGATGATTTTATTACATTTTAAGCAATTAATTAATGAGTATTTGTAAAGAACATATATGTCGGGCTATATAGAATTCTTTTGTATAAGCCTTTGCTCTAATTTCTCTGATCTGTTCCAAATAAGAACAGGTAGTTTCATGTACTGTGCTAAACAATGGTTCATTTTAACCATGGGCCAAGGTTTTTTAAGGCAAAACACATTGTTGAATGCGAGACGCTGATTAAAAGACAAGGATTCAATATTTTGGCAAATATTTGATCTTCACTTTATCTCTAAATTTAACTCAATGGTAGACAATGTTTGCTTACATTTCTACGTGCCAAATCTGAATGGCTTAAAAAAACACCACTGTGAATTGCAAATGGGATTATTTTAATTAATCTGTGTGTTATGTTTTGATTTGTATTGTAAACCAATCATTATTATATAAATACAATTATGGATGAAGGGATTTCCCCATAATTATCTTCTTAAAATATGAGAGTCTGCATAGAAACATAAATGCCCTGCAAGAGAAAATACATGGTGAATTCTTATGTTGCCATTTTTACTGAGACTCTTGAGATTCTTCATTACAAAGTTTAAGAAAGTTTTGGATTAAGTTTGAGCGCTATTGTCTTGATATATGCATGCATCTTACAATGTGTGCAAGACTATTTCTGATTCTGAAGATTAAACTCTGATTCAATCCAATTTATCTTTCCAGAAAGATTTCCCTTCAAAGTAGCACTTATTATCTCTGATAATTACTTGTAATGTCAAGTGTAATTTTTCCACTCTAAAATATAAGGAATATGATCTCCATTTTCCTGAAACTAATATAAGGTTAAGATAACATAGACACATACTTTTTAAAAAAATATTGTTACTAGCAACTGCTGCCTCTTTTGAGTTTCCAAATTAATGACTGCTCATTGCTCCAGATAAAAGTTTATATAGGCATAAAAATGATCTCATACAACATCTGAAAAGAGAAGAATATTAATGATTCTAGCAACATACCTTCATCTCATAGAATTCAAAGTAGATATGCCCCTTATAAGGAAGTGTGATGGTTCAGCAGTTAAAGATGTTGAGCTTCTCAGCTGGAAAGCTGATAGCCCATGTTTGGCTTGGCAATCTCCCTTATATGCTCATCTAGCAGTTCAAAAGCATGCAAATGTGAATAGATAAATTGGTACCACTTTGGTGGGAACGTAATAGCGTGCTGGCCACATGACCATGGAAGATCTTGGGACAATGTTGTCTACCTCAGCTAAGAAACGGACACGAGCATCGCCCCCTAGAGTCAGATATGACTGGAGAGTGGAAACTTTTATCTTTAGCTTTAATGCTCCTTATAATTCCTTATTAAAATTAACCCCCCCAGCAATTTTATCTCAGTTCATCAACTGCAGTTTCTCCCACAAAGAAGGATAAAATATACTTAATTTTCAAGTTATCTACCGTATTTATCGGCATATAACACGCGCCGGCGTATAACGCACACCGTCACTTTAAGAGCGAAGTTTACAAAACAAAATGGTGGCCGCGGACGAACAGACCGGTATGTACAATTCTTGTGTGCTTTATACACATATCGGCGTATAACGCGCACATGCGATTTCCACATTCGTTTCACGACGAAAAAGTGCGCGTTATACGCCCATAAATATGGTAATCAACGTTTGTTTTTTTTAAATTAAAGTACCTTGAAACTGACAAAATATTTTTTCCCCATAAACTTTATATGAGCAAACCTGCCTAGAAACAGAATTTATTAAGAAACATAACCTTTCCATCAGTCCTTCTTAAGTGATATGGAAATGTTACGTTCCTTCTTTTGCCTCTCAGGAGACATTGGGAAGTAAAAAAAATGGCAGTATTTGAGCAGCATAACTCTCAGATAATAATTTTTTTTTAATGGAACAAGTATGGGAAATTTGCAAAGAACAAAAAAAGGAGACTGTGTTCCATAATGCTAGAGGTACCAGATCAGAGTGGGCACCTAAATCCCCACTAGGTTGGCCTTCATTTGTTGCAGTCAAATGTCTGCATAAGGCTACTAGCTCTACTACAATCATACAGTAATACTGAGTGTAAAGAATATTCAGAGGAATTATTTTCCAATGATTAAGAGCTAAAGGTTTTATAAACCATCAGACTGCACATCTTAGAATCATAGAATCCCATGGCTAGAAGGGACCTTAGAGGGCTTCTAACTCAAGCCCCTGTTTAACCCAGGAGACTTTATACTATCCTGGACAAATGGCTGTCCAATCTTTTCTTGAAAACTTCCAGGAATGGAGCACCCACAACTCAATTGATTAATTGTTCTCACTATCAGGAAATTTCTTCTGATTTCAGATTGGATCTCTCTTTAATGAGCTTCCACCCATTGCTTCTTGTCCTGTCCTCAAGTGCTTTGAAAATAAATTGACCCCATCTTTTCTTGACAGCCCCTCAAGTACTAGAGGACAGTTGTCCTGTACCCCACAATCCTTCTCTCTGATAGGCTTCATATTCCTAGCACCCTAACTGTTCATAATACAATTTAGCCCCCAAACACTTTGTTGATCTTCTCCGCACACTATTCTATAAGACCTGTGCATTTGATTTTTCTTGCCTAAATGCAGAAGCTTAATTTTCTTACCACTGAACTACAACTTGCTAGACAGGCCCCAATGCTTAGGTCTTTCAAGGCCCTTCTGAATCTGGAATATATATTCCAAAGTGTTAGCAATCCCCTCTCCCTCCCCAGTTTGATATCATCTGAAAATTTGTTGAGTTTCCCTTCTATACCCTCATCTAGATCAGAGGTCTCCAATCTTGGCAACTTTAAGACTTGTGGACTTCAACTCTCAGAGTTCCTCAGCCAGATCACTTATGAAGAGCACTGGGCCCAAGACATAACCTTAAGGTATCCCACTGCATACTCCCCTCCATATAGATGTATTTCCAACTGTGAATTCATCTGAGGCTGTGGTCTACTGTGTCAAATGCCTTACTGAAATCCAAGTATTCTATAGCCACTGCATTTTCCTGATCGCTAATTTAGTCACTTTATTAAAGAAGGCAAAAAAGTTTGTCTTGCATAATCTGTTTTTAACAAACCCATGCTGGCTTCTAGTAATCACCTTGTTTGTTTATAGGTGCTCACAAATCCACTGCTTAATTATCTTTTTCCAGGATTTCCCCAGGTATTGATGTCAAGCTGATTGGTCTATAGTTTCCCGGATTAGGTTGAGAAATACTGATCTAGACACTTACAAACTGTAAAAAAAAAATGTATAATTGGGTATTAGCTTGAAAGCCTGCCCAATGTTTTATCATTGCAGTTTTCTGATTCTGCATGAGATTTTATTTTTAATAATGTTTGCAGGATTGTCAGTGCTGAGGTTTTACTGACTTTACAGAACAACAACAATAATAGTAATAAAAACTGGTGCCATATTTGAAGAACCAGGAAGGATTTGAACAGTAGTTCAAAATAATCATTGTAAGGGAGGGGGGTGAATAAAAAATATGTTCCCACCCTCCCTTGTCTTTGTGTCTCTGTGTGTGTATGAATGTTCCCATCCACCACCATTGTATTTTTGTGAATGAAAACAAGCAATGGAGATGAAGAAAGCAATTGCAGCACACCCAGCCAAGTTTGTGGCATACATAACACAGAAGTTAAAGGCTATTCATACAGATAAACTTCATGATCAAAACCCTAAACTCTCATTACAATCTCAGCAAGAGGGGAATAATTTAAGCACAGCAGGTATCCTTCAGCTTCTGTTGGTTTCTGCCATTCCACACTTTGCTTTGAAACAAAATAATAAAAACTCAAGTGGAAAATAACTAATTTTCAAAATGGAATTTGTGGGGCTTTAAACCCAACAACAGATATATTGTTGAGAGCTCAGTGTAATGAAATTGTCCAATGAGGGGAAACAGTTTCATTAAATGCTTGCAAATAACCATTCATCATTTATATGTTGATTCTTTCTTCCAAAATATATTACATATGATGAAAGAGTGTATCTATGTCGGAGAGAGAAAGACTTGTGCAATGTATCCATTTGTATCTTTACAGAATCGCCTTATAGGGGAGATGGGTGTATAAAAAAAATAATTAATAAATAAATCTTTATCAGGGCCACACAAATCATTCCAAAGAGATACTTTGGAAGGTATTGGCATTTTATGAGGCCCTTTTTTTCTGAATAGTTTTGAATACTTCAAATGAAGAGGCTGTACAAACAGGGAGATGAAGAGGACACCTGACAGCAAGCAGCTTCTAAATCAGGATCAAATTATTTTAGTAATTCAAAAAGAAGTTCTTCAAAAAGAGTACTCTTTCTATGTACCACAAAGGATCTATTTCAAAGGATTTTCACAGATCTATCTATCTATCTATCTATCTATCTATCTATCTATCTATCTATCTATCTATCTATCTATCTATCCTATCATTAACAAAGGACATTTTTGTAAAGTGAGATTTGTCCCTTGCCATACTAAATATTATAAATGAGATTAGAGGCATAAGAATGTGGCATTATGGCAACGTCACGCGCTGTCAAACTCCCGGCCAATTTAGCGAAGGGGGAAAAAAGTCCCAATATGTCACGTGATGACACTATGAGTTTGACACCCCTGGTATAGGTAGTCATAGAGCATCATGCACAGAGAATACGTTTTTACTTAGAGCTATGTATTTCTAATTCACAACTACTGCACTAATTTAGTAATATGTATTTAGCATTTGGAATGTATTCAGTTACCCTCTCAATTCTTTTGAGACATGTCCTGTAGTCCAAAGTTCCAAAATGGAATATATGCCTTGATTCCCGCAACCCACCAATGTACAGATGCTCAACTCATGCATAGTCCTATTGCCCAGACTACACAAGGATAAAAAGAAATGGTAGATACATGCCCAACATTTTAACTTAGAATTATTATATATTATGCAGCTAATGTTGAGACATACATATCAAGATGAAAATTAGTGCAGGAATAATGAATTGAATAAAGGTTGGGTAGCGAATATACAAGACAACTAATCTGGTTTTAAAAGGGGATTTAAAAAAACCTCCTAAAATACTCTCCCCTCTAACATTTTTAAGATCCACAAATTCTTAACATCACATTTTGTGCTATATGTCTTTACCCAATAACAGCTTGCTATTGTATATTAATAATAGCAATAGCACCTAGACTTATATATCACTTCATACTATTTTACAGCCCTCTCTAAGCCGTTTACAGAGTTAGCATATTGCCCCCAGTAATCTGGGCCCTCATTTTACCAACCTCAGAAGAATGGAAGATTCAGTCAACCTTGAGCCAGGGAGGATCGAACTCCTGGCAGTGAGCTGAATTAGCCTGCAATACTGCACTCTAAATGCTGTGCCACCACGACCCAATAACTAAGCCACAATCAGCAGCATTTGTGCTATATCAAGTGTGACCTGTGCATGTAGTAACTGCTTTTTTCTTCTCAGTAAAAAAAAAGTGTGTTAACAGACAAACTAATAAACATTTCCCCCTAAAAACAGGGGCCAACAACTTTTTATTAGAATGAGTTTCAGCTATTATGTTGTAAGGTGTACCTGGATAGAAGAGGTGTGTGCAGGAATGTATCTCTCTGTGGTATGTGTGGAAGGAGAGATTGCTTTTTACTGGAACTCAGGTATTCGTATAAATTGCATTTGGAATAATCTGTGAAACCCACGAGCAGTCCTGAGGGAAAAGTTCTTTATTTTAGCGTGGTAAGATTGCTCTTGTTTTTGCATGCAGCCAAAAACCTTAGAAAGTTGATATGTTTTTTTAAAATGTAATGCATTATTTTAAAAGCACACACAAACAAACAAATACAGAATAGTTGTATTCATTTTAACTAAAACCCTTCCCTCTGCAGCCTTTGTAGAAGCACACGAGCTGTTCTGAATAAAAAATTATCATGGCGGGCCGCTCCTGAGCTTGGAGGGTAGAGGAGCAAAGTTGGCTGAATACTACAGGCTGCCAGCCCGAATTATGGCTGAGTCGGGCTGGCGAGTGAGCGGAATACCCCAGCGGCTCGGCGTTATCTAAGCTGAGCCGCTGGGGTGGATTTTTCTTCCGTTACCAGGCTGAATGTCGTCCGGTGGTTGTTTGATGAGTGCGTGGGAGTGGTCGGGAGGCAGCGGACGCCTGGAGAGGCGGTCGGGAGGCTACGGACGCTTGGAGAGGCGGTGGTGGCGGCGGCGGCGGTAGCGGACGCCCGGAGATTTTCGGGGGTGTTCGTGGATGCCCGGGGGATGTCGTCCGGCTCGTTCGGCGGATTGGCAGGAGTATAGGATTCCGGGAGTATTGTGGCGGCGGTGGCGGCGGCGGCGGAGGCGTTAGCAGCTGCGGACTGCCGGACCGGGGTCACCGGATCATCGTGGAAATCTGGAAACCGGATGCCTATAAGCCTGGAAGCCCCTGAGGCCGACCCACTGAAGCCTCCGAGCTCCTGACCGCTGGGGGCTGGGGCTGGGGGCGAAGGAAAGAGGAAGAGGAAAGAGGAAGGAGGAGAGAAGTATGAGGAAGAGCTGTGTGGACTTTGGAGGGTGTGGTTGAGGGATGATGGAAAGTTTTAGATCGTGGTTTGTGGATCCTGTGGATGGAGATGGAAGTTGGAGAGGAGAGTTGGGTCAGAAAGGTGGATTTGGATTGTGATGTGCACCCTGGATTCGCCACCGGCCTAGACTACATCCCTGCTTTGCTTCTCCCGATGGAAATGGGGTGCTGGACTGTTAAGACCGATTTTCCACTCCCCCGCACCCCCCGCACTCACCTCACCTCGGAGGTTTTAATTAGAACTTTTAGTAGGCCTTGGCTTTCACCTCACTATTTGGACATGAGTATTATACTATCGTATCAGCCGTTTTACTATTTGATTTTAACATCTAGCCATTTATATATATATTTATGTGTATAGTAATAGGCATAGCCTATATTTATATTTGTCTATGCTTGCTCTTATATTTATATTTATATATATTTTTAATTATTTAAACGATGTCCTACTGCCAATATTGCTCCTCTATATATACATATATGTAATAGATATGCAACCTATGCTCCATTTAAGAAAAAACATCTACAGATACTCAAGGGCGGACCTATTAATCTGCCGGGAGTCTCCTCTCGCGCACATCTGGCCCTCTTCGATAACAAGGGCGCACCTCAATGAGGGGTTTTTTAACCATGAGAGGTGGCGGAAGCGCAGTCTTAGGGGGTTTTTGGCTAGAGCCCTTAGCGTAATTTTAGGGGGTTCCAGGGTGGGAGTTTTAGGGGGTTCCAGGGTGAGGGGTGGGTCCCTTAGGGCAGTTTTAGGGGGTTCCAGGGAGTGGGGCGGGGGACGGGGGGTTTCCGGGGGGGGCAGGACTTAGCTCAGGTAGCTGG
>JAOYMU010000098.1:64155586-64170070 GCA_025802295.1 Psammodynastes pulverulentus
AAAGAATAGAATAGAACAGAACAGAATAGAACAGAATAGAATAGAATTCTTTATTGGCCAAGTATGATTGGACACACATGGAATTTGTCTTTGGTGCATAAGTTCTCAGTGTACATAAATAAAAAAGTACATTCATCAAGAATCATAAGATACAACATGTAGTGATAGTCATAGGTTACTAATAGGCAATCAAATCATGCTAGGGAACAAATAAAACTGGTGTTTTTTTTTTAAATCTGTATGGCAGGTGCAACACACTGGCAAGTATAACTTCCACAGGAGTACTATTTCCAGAAATAACTCTATCGATGATATATTGGCGTATCAAGAGTATCTTTTCCTAATAGAGATAGCATACTAACTTCAAAATTAGTCCCAGGCTAATTAATTCCTCCCATTGTATTGGGAGGGGAGGGGAAGGAAATCCTTTTGCTTTGGGAAAAACAATAGCACTTAGCACTTAAGACTTACATACTGCTTCATAGTTCTTTACAGCCCTCTCTAAGCAGTTTACAGAATCAGCATATTCCCCCTATCTATCATTTCATCTCCAAAGGATGGATAAGTGTGTAGCCTGTTATTTTGGAGGAGTGAGGGGTAGGAAAGGTATATTTAACTTCTACTCTAGCAGAACTCTTCTGAACCAAAAGCTAGAGAAGTTGCCAACTTTTTTTCTTTTTTGAAACTGCAGGGTGGCGCACAGCAATCTTCTGAGGTGCTCTTTTCCTGAGGTGAGAAGATGAACTTCTGCAGAGACCAGGGCAACATCGATGAGGGGTGGGGGGAAGAGAGGGGGAAGGAAAGAGGGAGAGGGGCAGGGGGAGGGGAAGAGGGAGGGAGAGAGAGAGGGAAGGAGGGAGGGAAAGGGAAAGTCAAGCACCAGTTGCTACTTTCCCAATCAGCAGTATCAGAAGCGTTAACCCTGCGGGAGCCCGCCAAACCTGCAGCGGACGTCTGAAGCAGAGCTCTCCGTGGGCTGCTATAGTTTCAGAAAAGAGCCAGCCGACAGGCTCGCTTGCTTTCCCTACGAAAGGTAGCAAACCCTTCCAAGCACAGTCTCCTCTTCGAGAACAGCTCCCCTCGTTTGTGAGAGGATAGACCAACCGGGAGGAGTAGCCAAAAACTGGCTCCCAATCGGCCGTTCCTCGCCCCCCGTGCCGCCTCCAAATTCCTTGCTGCGTTTCCACTGCCCCAGAGAAGGTGGTCGGCAAAGCGCGGTGCGGCAGCGAATTCCTCGGGCTGCTCAATCCTACGGGGCATCCATCCTTCAGCTAGCGTGGAAGGAACCCTACGAGGGCAGGAGAGCAGCTGCGCCTTTAACACGGGGTAGCGCACACGCCTCGGCTCTTCCCATTGCTGGAAGCTCCGCGTGGGAACCCGGCGTCCGGGAGCAGAAGCGAAAGGGACGAAAGAGAGTTTGGCGCTCTCGGAAGTTGACGGGGACTTTTCGGGCTTAGCAAAAGAGAACCGGGCCTTTCCTCGGGAGCCATGAGTGGGTGCTCGAAGCGGTGCAAGCACGGCCTGGTGAAATTTGTCCGCACCCTCTTCAAATTCGTCACGGGCACGCTTAGCAAAGGTAAGGCGAGGAGTGGGCAACGCGGGAAACGGCTGGCGAAGGAGCAAAGAGAGAGGCAAAGGAGCGAATAAGCCAGAGTTTGCCAACCGTTGGGTTTGGGGGAGAAGAAGGGTTCCCGGTCCCTTCGGAGAAGGCGTTGCGCTGTCGCGTTTTTGCTGTGCCAAGGAAGGTGCTAACTGTTGGTGGGTCACTTCTGGGCAATTGGTGGAGCTCCGGACCAGGCATGCGTTTTTGAGTCAGCTTTTCCAGGTTGCCCCTGCTGTTGCTGCGGCTGTCTGGATGCAGCAGCTCCGGGAAATCTTTTGCACCGTAGTCTGGATCCCTTTCAGGGTCGGGAGTCCCGTTTTAATGTCCAAATGAGGGCTTGTCGATGAGTGGGTTTGCAGCAAGCCTCGTAGGAAAAGGCTTTGTCGGGACATGCTTTCCTGCTTCCGAAGCTGCGATTCGTCCTGTACATTTGCAGCAGTAACGGCAGAGATTGGAAGGCGGCGTGAAAACCGGTCCGCGAATCTCTTGTTTCTGGTGGGAAGACTCAGAGCCCCTTCTCTGTGCTTCTGCCTCTGTTTTTCCCCCTCCCATCACTCTCGATTGATGCCCGCCCGGATCAAGGTTGGCAAGCTGGGAATGGAATGAAATCGATGCATCCCCCCCCCCAATCTATTCTCGTTTTGATTAACTTTCTCTGAAGTTTTAGTAATAAGAAATGCTTCTTCAGTGTTCTTTAATTGCCTGAAGAATTCTGTGATTTCACACTTGAACTGGTTGATGATGGCTAATGGAGATATTTTAAAGTTTGTTTTTTGTTGAGCTCAGTCAAGAGGAATGCAGATGTGAAGTCGCATTAGGATTATCTGGTGAAATTGTTTCCTTCTCTCACCTTTCTTCTCCCAAAAACCCCCAGTAGCTTTGAAATACCCTCTAGGAACATTATAAGAAATTAAGGCTTGTTCTTGTGCAGTGTGAAATCTCAGGTGTGCCATTGCTTTATTTGCTGTAATTTTTCTGGGGGTGAGAGGGATGAGGTCAAGCTTTGGATGTTATGCCTTTCCCCAAAGACCTGAATGTGTACCTGGAGACATTGGGCATTTGTGATCAGCTATGCAATAAATAGCTGATTGGAAACTTAATTCATTACAGTAGATTCCCTCACCTTTCAAACAGTTAGGTTAAATGATTCAATAACCGGCATCTCCTGAGGAAAATATTCTGCACCAAACATAATAGTTTTAGTGGCATTTCTTAATATATATTTTTTAAATTGCTTTCCTTTATTTGCGTCACCTGAAAAGAAGAAGAGTCCAAGTTGAGAATCTGAAGCCAACTATAAACGTCTAACAACTGTCTAGCCTTAGTGGCAACTTTTCATTATTGCCAAAATGGCTTGGTCATGAAGAGGCTTTGCAAAAATGGTTGAAGGACAAATAACATGCTGGGCATCTCAGGGCTGAGTTAGAAGTGATGACATTCAGATCTCGGGCATCCTGGTGTGCTAATTCCTACTGCTGCTGTAAGAAGTACCACCATTTGTGTGCTTGAACTTTGCACTCTGAAGGAAATGATGCTTGTTAATCACATACATATAGACAGGATTTTTTTTGTTGCTGTCTTTTGGTTTAGCTGACCTCTTTCTGGATACCAGCATCATAGCAATACACAACATCCTTTATAGCTACAAGCTGTTTATTTCTATATCATTTTAATTGATGGGCACCACTAAAAAATAATTATCTTTATTTGGATGCAAAATTAGCAAAGTTGGAGAAAATGTTGTGCTTCCCTCATCAGCATATAGCTGCAGAAGATCAAACTGGATTTTAAATAAATGCTTGATTCTGAACATGTTTATTTGTGAAATCAGTCCTTTTGAATTAAGTGAATGTATTTTTCTTCCCTAATTAATACAGTAATATTTTTATCCTCATAAAACGCATAGAAGGGAGCAAACATCATGAACTTCAACTATGGTAGCATTATATACGGTAGCTTTCAAATCATTCTAAAAGTTACAATTTCCCCTACAAGATATTCAAGGATATTAGTTTTTCTGACTTTCAAATTCTATTAGAAAAATTCCATGCAAACTGTACCTCCTTGCAGAATGACGACTTCCAGAAAGCCCTGGGATGAATGGATCATTTTTTGTCAATATTGCGATTAAAGGTTAAAACTTGCTAAACTTCCGTATATAAGCTCTTCTAATTAGGTTTTGAATGCATATGGTGATACATATTAGTTAAGCATGGCAAACCTGGTAAAGTATTCCAAATAGCATAAATTGCTAGCAAACTTCTCATGAATTATAAAATACTGTTATTGGCACACTGCCATTATTTTGCTCTTGGGTGTTTTGACTTACCTGTTCCTTTTCAATAACAGTTTCTCATTTCAGAGCTGCAAAGATTAAATGTTTGTGATCTCTAAGGAATTAATTTAATCATGTATTTTTTCCCCCACTACATGACTTTCAGTCTAGAAGTCATGGACTTTGGATCGTGTCAACAGCAGGAAGAAGTTGCTGCTTAAAATGCTGTTAGTATTGAATATTACAACAGCTTAAGTTATGAAAACGTAAGCCTAAAGTCATTGCTTCTTAACATATTGGACAACTTAAAGAAATGTACCTGTCTTGAGTAAATATTTCTTTTATATTGTGTTTTTAGTTCCTGTAAGCCAACTGGAGTCACTGTGAGCAAGTAGGTGGCAATATAAATTTTCCAAATAAATAAATAAATAGCCAAACTTTTTTTTTTAGTCATAAGAAATGGTGGTGGTAAGAAATGTTTCGCTATAGTCATTATTTATTCTGTTTTGGACTCCAAGACCACTTCTGACACAGCATTTGTTTAAGGGTTCTTTCCAGGACTTCCTGTCCCTAACACAGATTTGGTACTCTCTTTCTTTGGTTTGAACATTCTTTCCCCATTTTTTTTTTACAAACACAACATGTAATTTGTTAAGAGAGATGCATAAAGCACAGTGTGGCATATGCCAGTAATATTCTCTAACTCAGCAGTACTGTAATGGTAAAAAAAAATACCTCTACACCCATTGGAATCACTAAAGTGTGAAGATTTTTATCCCTTTCCCATATTGACTGAAGGTTATAGCTACATGCAGCTGTGTGGATTTTAGTCCTCTAAGAGACTGAAAACTTATACAGGATTTCTGAGATCTTGGGGAACTGCAGTTGAATTCAAATGAACAGAAGTTGCATTTGCTATTCGTATCTTCCACATCTATCTACTGGGAGGAGGAAGTTAGAGTATCTTGACTTCATCATTGATATATTTGCCAGGATTGTTCAGAAAATATTGGCCTGATCTAATTGTGTAAATAATTTCTGTCCTTGTATAAAGCTGCTACCTAAATAATTTTCCATGCAGAGTAAATAGTTTGTGGTCCAAAGGTGGGATGTTCAAAGCATTTGAGAAGGTTTTATGCTAACCAACACTTGATGTCTAATGTATTTGGCAATCATTCCTTATTTGGTGCTATTACTGTGGCTTCATTTCAATAAGATCTGTCTGTTTTTCTTGTGTTTTCCTGTTTGCCCATAGCACATCATGCTTTGTTACTCAGTGCCTCTCCCTTTCAACTTTTTATGTTGTCCTCTAAACATTGGAAGTCTAAGGCTGAGCTAGCTGTGTATGCGTGTCTTTGTGTGTTTGTGCACTCATGTCAGAGAAAGGTACCTGGTAAACTAGAGAGGGATCTGTGCTGGGGGAAGAGCATACATATTGTCTGGAACTGTAATGTTAATGATTTTGTAGATCCTCTTGTTCCCTACAAATAGAACCATTTATTCATTACCTAGTTCACACATCATCCTAACACTTGCTTTGTTTAAGTATGGTTAGTTGAATAAACCAGTGTTGAGTTCAAACATTAAATTAACTCATAAACCATAGTTTTCATATCCCAGTGGAATGATATATACAATATACATTGATAGGCGGCATATACATTTAATAAATAGTAAACATGCTAAGCCAAATCTGAGAAAGCCATAAATATATAGAACCAATAATGGAGTCTTGGAAATCCTCACTTGATTTTTCCCTCCAAAGGGTAAGTATCCCTTAGGTCTGGGTCTTCAGTCAGATAATGATCTGCTGAAATGCAGTAGAATAGCCTGGTTTATTCACTTTTCCTTTGTCAATGAGCTGTCACAAGAGACTGTCAAATGTTCTTCTGAGCTCATGGTGTATTTTATTAACAGCGTTCTCCTGATCTACCAAATTAGTCACACATTTCTAAAAAGTGATAAGGTTGGCCTGGCTCATGATTTATTCTTGACAAACCCATCCTGGTTCCTTGCACTGGAAACTTTCTTTTCGAAGCGCTCCTAGATATTTGCTTGGTAGTCCTTTCTAAAATTTTGCTAAGCGCAAATGATCTTGTGTTTTTCCCCCCCAGATTACCCTCTTCTATGAATGTGTTTATTTTTTTCTCAAGCTTTAGTTTCATTGCCAATTCTTCTCAAATTTTCATAGATTAGAGTCAGCACTTTTGATGTCTCAGCTCTTTTAGCATCTGAGAATTTGCTTAAGATAGAAATGTGGGCTTTTATGCTCCTTTTATCAAACCTGTGTTCCCTCTTCCCTAGTCATGTCAGAAAGGCCTTATTTCCCTCTTGAGGGACAAGGCAAAGAATGTGTTTCAGTTCTGCTTTCTACCTATTCCCAATTATTATTTCTCCACCTCCCTGTGCAACAACTAACAGCTTCTTCAACATTTGGGAGCTACTATCCATTTTCATCATGTCTTGCATAAATTGAGCCTTTGGGGTATTATTCCTATGGAATAAAACTACTGATTTGTATTCTTCCTTCATTATCAGCCCCTGCTTTTATACATATGCTTTGCCTTTTAGCTGCTATTTCTTCATATATGGACTTCATAAAACTTTTTCTAGTTTTCCTTCTCTGGAAATCGTTGGTTTCTGCACTTTCACTCTCTTTTTCAGGATCTCCATCCTTGTTGAGCTGGTTTATCTTTTAAAATATGAAGATAGATTAAGCTGCCTTGCTTTCATTTGATTTCATGAAAACTTGCTCTTTTGAAGCATAAGATACATGATATAGTTCTGTCAGATTTTTCTTCTATTAGTTATTTTGAATTCCAACACAATACATGGTGTTGGACATTTTCAGACCATCAACTAATTGCTCTCAACTTGTCAGGATTTTGTCCAGGGTAGCTTCTTTCACTTTCAGAAAAATGAAAGTCACCACAAGAGATGTTTGAAATCTGAACCTTCACTCTTAGGTGACCGATTTCTCCAGCAGATATCAGAATAGTAGAAGATACCAGTTTACTGGTTTCACTTATCTTTTGAAAGTTTGATTAATTGATTTAGAAAGGTATCCTGGCTAGGTGGCCTAAAGTAAGCTTTCACAATGGTGCTACTTTTGGGTTTTTTTTATGCCTTTATACTTTTTTAGCTGCTGATAAATATAAAACTTCAGTTTTACATGTTGCAAAGAATCAAAAATACGGAAGCATGCCTAAAAGGGAATATGATTTATAATATTAAACAGAAAGCATTGAATTCTAAGCCAGTGCATATGCACAGCATTCAGCTATGGCATTCAAAATAAAATAAGCCAGAGCAAATGGAGCTGTGGGAGTTGAAAGAAAAAAAAATCTGGTTATCTTCCAAATACAAATTAAATTAGTGGCCTTGTGCAATTGTGAGCATTTCTTTTTCTTTTTTTAACCGGATGAAATTGACAAGAATTCTGCTAGTTTCTCCATTCTAGTTCAAGAGACAGGAAGAACTGCAAAACTGCAGTGTTTTCCTGTTTTCCTAGTAGATGCACCAGAACACAAGGTGTTAAGTGTAAGGGTGAAATAACAGAAATCTTCCAAGGGCAAAATATTGATTCTAAATAGTAACCTATGGAAAGGAAAACAATGTATGTTTGATTTCCTGGCATAGGTAGAAGGAATAAAGAAGCAGGGCAATCCACCAACAGGGCTTGGTAACCATGGTCCCAGCAGAACAGCTGATGAGCCTTTTTTTCAAATCTGAAGAATAGCTTCATATCTGGACATGCTTTCTTAACCCAGCTTCCTTTCTAGCCAGTTTCTGCACAGAAAGCAAGCATCTTGAGATTTAAGATAAGGTAATAAAGGAGTTTGAATTCTCAAAATAATAATCCTAGAAATAATAATGAGCAAACAGATGTATGAATTTTGTGGAAGCAGGGATGATTTGCAAAGGACAAGAAAGGTAAGAGTGGGATAATAAATGAAATTGATGAAAACTAGATCTAGTTTGATTACCTTTTTCTTTTTACCCACCTTTAATTGCTCACCCTGAAAGGGAATACCATAATATATATGTGTGCAACTGTGTGCGTACATAAAAACAATTACTTCTTTGAATAGGCATTGAGCTAGTGTAACATTATTTTTCAGGCCTAAAACATAAGAAATAAAAAAGAAGACAGGCTGCTCAGTTAGTTTAAAAAAAATATGTAGGGAAATACAAAGCTGTGGGGTACAAGAAAGCTACAACTGGAACACTGAACACCAAATTACTGTAAAAATTGGAATGACATTTAAAGAAAATTAATGTAGATGAATCTTTCCTTCAGGAAGGCTCATACCGATTTAAGGAAGACATCTTAAAGAAGCTTGACCAAGATATTAAATAAATCATAAAAGCATAGGTAATACAATCATAGGTTAAAGGCCATTCAATCCAACCCTGTGCTCAGTGTCAGATCAATTACATAATCTTTTAATAATGACCATCTATCATCTTTATCTAGCATTTAATGAAAGAAAATCAACCACTTGATATTGACAGCCTCTTGAACTATCTGACAGCTGTAGAATCTGGACATTCCTTCTGAAGTTTTCCTTGAACTTGCTTCCTTGGAGTAATTTTTTTTTATTATTTCCTTTAATCTATTGGTTCTGGTCTTGCCCTGTGGGGCAACACAGGGAAAGTTGACTCCTTCTTCTTTGTGGCAGCCCTTCCAAAACTTAAAAACAGCTGTCGTATCTCACTTCAGCTGTCTCTTCCATAGGCTAAAGGCATAGGCATAAGTTTGATTTGCAGGCATCTTAATGTGACAGCCCTCTTCTGAACTCCAGTTTGTCAGTGTCCATTTTTATCTCTGGAGCACAGAACTGGACAGGGTACTCCAAGTGGCGTCTAACCAGAGCAGTATAGTGTGGAACGGTTACTTCTGTGATCAGGACTGTGTGGTGTCCAAGAGAGGATTTGCCTTTTTAATATCTGCATCAAGTGGCTAGATTCATATGGTCTACTAGGATACCCATGAGGCAATCAGCCAATAAGACCCTCCACTGTTGCTGGCATATCCATGAAGCCAGGATGAATAGATTTACTGCTCTACTAAGGCTGCTGGCCCATTCCCATAGCTGAGCTGTAGCACTCTGACTTTACTAGATAACATGCTAAGCACCACTGACTTGGAGAGCTGCGAATTTGGGATTCTGGGTCTATGGGTCTATAGTTTTTGATGGCATTTACATTTTTAAACCAGAATCGGGAGCAATCTAACCAAGCAGAACTTACTGGATTTGAACAAGATGATGACATTTGCTAGAAGATGATGTAGCCTATCTGTTTTGTATTTCATCACAAATAGTGGCAGTAAATGAAGCCCTTTGATCATTGAGCTTTCCAGGAGTCCCCCTCCCCTTTGTGAGTGAAAATGCTTGCAAAAGCAAAAAAATAAAAATAATAATAAAAAAATTAAGTGCCCCAGGAGGGAACAGAATGTAGACAGTTTGAGTTCATCAGCATCTGTCTCTTATGAAATTTAGAACTTGACTGCAGGTGATGGACCTCTTTGAAACTGGGTTGGAAATAGTTGTCCAGCACTTTTTCTCACTTTGTTCTAATGACTTTTTCAGCCTATTACAACTGACATTGATGGCACTGTGCTACTCTTAAGCAACATAAGAAACTTTCTTTGGCTTCCTTAATGAACCTTACAGATGTACAAATTGAATTCTGTTTGAACTCCTGGCGACATTGAGTTCCATCGATTACGATGTACTTGACTTAAGGGCTGGACACCTGTCTTCTTGTAGACTTGGATTTGGTTCTGAGTGTGATGGTCTTGTGATAAATCAGAATATGTTTCAATATTTCAAATTAAGCCCCCAGATAAATATTGAGTATGTTTTTTAAAGAAACATTCATGTGGAAAAAATCATATTCATGAATTTCACATTTAGCATTTTTTTTTGTACTTGTTGAGCTGATACTTCCATCTGTATTTTATTGGACTTTTCACCTACTGATACTGATTTCAAATATTTCCTTTTTAAAAAAAAGATTTTTAAAATATGTATCCAATTGTGTCATTTGATAGTGGGCACTTCCTATAATCATTCCTTATAAAGATTCGGAAGACGGTTTTATAAATGGGTTCTTGCAAGCATTCTTATCAGTGAAGTGACCCACTGCATGGGTGATTTGCAGAAAGGCAGTAAAAAAAATAAAGGTAAAAGAAGACTTCACCCTGATGTACGGTAGGGATGAAATATCTGTATCCTGGAAGATATTTCAGGTGCCAGAATATTTTCTATCCACATTTTTGTAATCCTTCCTAAAAAGACAAGGTGGGAATCATGCATAGAAACAGAATTAGTTTCAGGCAGAGGCCAAAAGCCTGACAGTGGGGCAGTGCAATCTTCTCATTCATGTAAAGCAGGAATGTCAAACTCAGGTTGTCATTGTGGTGTAACATGACGTATTGGGACTTTTTTTCCCTTCGCTAAACCGGGCAATGGGCGTGGCCAGCATATGATACATGAGGGCCTGGAGTTTGACAGCTCAGATATAAAGCAAAAGGGTCCCCCTTTTCTGCTCATAGAAAAGCTGCCCTTTACATGCAAATGAGGCATTTGCTTCAAGACATCTCTTGTTCAGGAAGAAAGGATTACCATTTTCTGTAATGTGGAGAAAGCTCTACATAATTGACATAGGCAAAAATTGAGTCTATATGAAACTCTGAAGGCACTTGGGAGCTTGGAGTTGAAAAGCTTGGAAAGATTTTCTAGATTTATAGCCCCCTATTTCTTCCAGGGATTGGGAATCCACTTGAGAAATATTTGGGAAGGTAGGTAGTGAAGAGGAAGCCAAAGACATAGACTTGCATAACATAAAACACACCAAGAGAACCGGTCTCACAAATTAAAAGAACTACAGGTAGTCTTCCACTTACAGCCATTCATTCAGTGATCATTCAGAGTTATCACAGTGCTGAACAAATAGTGGTTTATGACCAGTCCTCAGAATTCCAGCTGTCCAAGAACCCCTGCAGTCATTTTTGATTGCAATCTGAGTGCTTGACAGCTGGCTCGCATTTATGGCTGCTTGCAGCATCCCACAATCAGATGATCATCATTTGCCATTTTCCCTGCTGGCTTCCTCAGAAAGTTGCAACCAATCCCTTGCACCCTCCTGCACCTCTCCCCGAGTCTCTTTATGCCTCACTGCCACTCACTTACCTCCACCCACCTTACCCGAACTTCATTGTGCCTTTGTGTCACTACTGCACACTGCTTCCTTCCCTCACCTACCCAGGAGCAGTCACCTAGGCGTTGCTGCACGCGCATCAGTCCATCTACCTTTGCACCCCTGAATGCCTCATCTACCCGCCACAACCACTTGTCTGCCTGCTGGCCTGCTTGCAAGCCACCTGGGACATTCAACTTCCTGTCAGCTTCCCTATGTCTTTGGTTGTTACTATGGGGGTGTTGCAATCTTGTGCTCGTCTAGCGACCACTGTGATTAAGTTAAGGATGGCAATTGGGACTTCAGGGACTGCTGTTGCTAAGCAGTGTGGTCTTGCTTTAAGACCACATTGCATATTGATGGAAATTCTGGTCCCACTTGCCATTGTAACTTTGACTACCAGTAGAGATGTTTTAACAAAGGAAGCAATATAAATGTAATTCTTGATATGCCTTGTGCTTATTTCAAGAAGCAGTTATAATCTGCTTGTTTCTGACAGGAAGTGATGTTCAGAGGTGTCTCTTATGCTTGTCTTTGAAAAGTTTTACTTGTTTTTACCTTGTTTTCTCCTCCACAACACACAGATTGCACACAGTAGTTTTCAGGGAGGGCTAAAAAAGAAAGGTGTGATCTCGGGGTTGGTGAACATTTGACAAAGGTCTACTTGGATAAGCTTGTGAAGGTTCTTCCTGATGTTTTTTTCCCTAGTCATTCTGCCCCTTTCTTATCACTTAATAAATCAGGTAAAAGGTTCTGGGTTAAAAATACAATTAAGATTCTTCACATGTAGTTCTCAACTTTATTTAGTGACCATTTGAAGTTACAATGGCAATGAAAAAAGCGACTTCTCATGACCATTGTAGCAACCTCATGGTCATATGATCAAAATTTCAATGCTTGGCAACTGACATGTATTTATGACATTTGCAGTGTCCCAGGGCCATGAGATCATGTGATTCCCATCCAGCTTTCAACAAGCAAAGTTAATGAAGAAAACCAGATTCACTTAACAATTGTACAGTGATTTGTTTATCAAGTATGGCAAGAAAGGTTGTAAAGTGAGGCACCACTCACATAACCACTGCCTTGCTTAGCAACATAAATTTGGGTCTCAGTTGTGGTCTTAAGTTGAGGAGTAACTTGGTCTAATCTCCTAACATATTGGCTTTTGTAGCCAATTAAACTAAATAATGTAGTTGGAAACAAAAGTTTATGAAGTTTATAGTGCATAGTGTTTGGGTAATCTTTACCCAAACTGACTGTATTTTTTGTTTCATTTCAAATGACTCCAGAGCTCTGAGTTTGTTCTCCTGGCAATGCAATTTATGCTTTAGCCTCAGAGAGTATGAAAAGTGTTTATTTTGTTTTTGCTGCCACTTCCTTTGATGCTTCCTCCCCTTCTCTTCTAATTTATCACCTCAATAGACATTTGTCATGATCTCCCCATAGTTTTAAGGCATCTTTAAACTCTGATTTGTAGAAGGAATGGCTGAAAATAATACAATAATACAATAATACAGAGACACCTAGTATAAATCTCATGAAACAAGACATCTCAGAATATTACAACTACTTCTTTGTATTTATTTATCTATTAAATTGGATTATTTTACATTAAAAGTTATCATGAGTTTCAGGAATTGTCTTGTACAGCTGATTGTCTGACACTGAATTTACATAGCTACTTAATGTCATGACAAAAATAGTTCCCTTTCTGTAATTAAAGGAAATAATGACAATAACATAGTATCTTCATGAATGTGAATCCTTTGTCTTTTAGAGCAACTGTCCTCCCGCTATATACCAACTGGAATTTCATCATTTCCAGAACTATGCAGTATTTTATTTTGCTTTAATGTGACCAATACTTTAATTATTTGAAAGGAATAACCAGTTCCCCTTTTCCTTGAAGACAGAAGGCAAACACCTATTAACAGTAAACCTATTATCAGCAGATCGCTCCAGACCACCTAATTTTAGTAAAATGAATAGTATACCAGAGGAATTATTTCTGAATATATAGTTATAACTAAAAATGGCAGGTCCAAATTTCTCATTATAGAATTTAAGTTTTCAGTGTAATATTATAAGCTATTCTAAATCTTGAATTTTTGAAACCATATTAATAATAATAAATATGAATATAAATAAAAATATTGATTTAGCACCAGAAAAATTGAAGATTTCATTATAAAGCAACAAAGTACAGCGATACATAGGAAAATTGAATACGAATCTTCCAAGTAAAACAATATCAGTTACTTCAGTCAGTTCTACCAAAATATAGATAGCAATAGAAATTCTGAAAGGAAATTCAGAACAAAGAGGAAACAATCCAGTTTTGGAAAGATCAATGGGAAACTCAAAACTACAATAAAAATACTAGCTGAGTAAAATAATTTGAAGATAAATTTAGTAAAAGTCAAAAGTTAGAATTAATAATAACAGCAAAAATGGTTAAAAATTCAGTGAAGAGATTAAAAATTGAACCTTTCCTAGAAAGATAAATTGCTTGACTTTTGGCTCAAATATTTGACTAGCTTACATCCAATTATAGATAAACAGCTTAATGAAGTATTGCATAAGGGGGAAATCAGTGACTGCTTAATAACTAGGCAAAAGATATCTGATTTAAAAAAAAACGATGTAAGGGACAACACAGGAAACTTTAGATCTTGCCTACAATGTTTAGATTACAGACAAAACAATGGATAACAACCAAGATTACTTAGAAGGAAATATCATTCTTCCAGTAGAATAGAAACAAAGTAAAAGCAGAGGTATAAACTATCATGTTCTAATTGATAAAATGATTCTGGAGAATTGCAGAAGCCATGAAAACTCCAAACAATTTACATGTGGTCTGGATTGATTCTAAAAATCAATCCCATAGTTAGATCAAAGGTTTGAAAACATCTTGTGTCAATAAAAACATTAAGATGCTTATAGAAAAACAATGAAACGGTAGAGAAAGGAATTGGTTGTTGGAACTGAAAAAATATGGGCTTGTCAAGATTAGGAAGGGTATCTTCCAGGGCGATTCATTATCACCCTTACTATTTGTCTTTTCTATGTTCTTACTTTGTGAAGGAAACAAATCTTAGCTATCAAAAATGAAAATAATATCTCACATTTGCTTTATATGGATGATCTGAAGCTTTATTGAAATCAGAAATTGAATGCCAGTTATTGAAAAGTATTGTAAGCATTTTTAGCACAGATATAGCAATGGCATTTGGCTTGGAGAAATATACTATAGTAGCCAGGGCTTTTCTTCGGCGCCGAAAGGTGCCGGAACGCCCCCCCATCGTGCGCTAAAAAACCCCGGAAGTGATAGCGCGCGATTGGTTGAGACGGAGCACATGACGACAGCTCCGAAAAGGTTCCGGAACGCCGTTCC
>JAOYMU010000098.1:64200759-64210776 GCA_025802295.1 Psammodynastes pulverulentus
ACAAAGAGAGAAGCAACCTAAAACTAAGGAGAAACTTCCTGGCAATGAGAACAATCAACCAGTGGAATTGCTTGTCTTTAGAAATTCTGGCTGCTCTCTCTCTCTCCCCTCCTTCCTCTCCCTTCCTCTCCCCCTCCCTTTCTGGAGCTGAAGTCCAGCATATCCTGGGGGAAAGGGGGTCAAAACCTCGCCGCGCAAAGGAGCAGCACCCCACGGGAAACACCAAGCCGGGGCAGAAAGGGGGGGAAGGGATGGAAGGTCGCGGGAGAACGTGGGAGCGATCGCCAGCCCAGCCGTGGCTCAGGCTTCCCCTTTGTTGCCGACTCGCAGGAGAACGTGGGAACACGCAGTAGAGCCAGGATCCTCAGCGGCGGAGAGAGCGGGGAAGGAATCTGGCCAGCCGTGCTGTGTGAGCGCCAAAGCACAGCAGAAATCTCGCCGCCCGTGCAATTCACAGAGCCATTCGCGCGCCGGCCCCTTGCTTCAGAAGCAGATGCAGATGCCCCACAGCCGGCGCGCGAATAGCTCTTCCCGCGGCTCCATGAACTGCACGGGCGGCGAGATTTCTGCCTTTGTAAAAACAAGAAAGAGAATCTTTTTGAAATAAAATTGATGCCATAAACATTGGGATATATTGGAGTTTCAAATTTTCTGTAATATGGATCTTCAATGAACTTGGTTTGCTGGCTGGATCCGAAAAGGTTGTCCCATGCCATCGTTCTGCACTTTTGTTTGGGGGCATTAATTATAATAAAAATGTAATGTCGAAAAGGATAGAGATCTTAGTTACCATAATTTATCCCTAACACATCGAACTTTTTATAAATGTCTATGCTGTTCGCTCACAGTCTCTGAGAGTCACTGAGGGACCCTGTTTGCTATTTCGCTGATGTCCCAGCTCAGAAATCACTCGTGTTGGCCTCTTTTCGCAGCAGATTCGTGGGTTGGTTGGTTGGTCAGTCGGTCGTTTCGGAGATTTCCGATTCCAAACTTTTTTGCCTGTTTTTTCCCCTGTGGGAGGTAAGGTGCGATATTGGATTTGAGACAAAATTGCTGCTAATCAATCCCTGTTCCTTCGCTCACTTCGGAAGGGAAAAAAGGTGGAGGTCAAGCGGAGATTAAAACCTTGGAAGAAGGTCTGGAAAAAACCCACTCCCCCATATATGACTCTGGCCAAGACCTCCAACTTCCTGAGTGCTCTCATTCTTCCTCTTCATTTTCAATGATTGCTTCCCCCGGAGGGATGCGCAGAGAGATTTGGGGAGAGAGAGAAAGAGAGAGCAAGCGAGAGAGTGCAGGGGGCGACTTTTCTTGTTGCTTTACATTTTTTTTTGCTTGCCTTGCCGTTGGGTTAGCCGGCTTCCCTTCTCCTGTGGGGCTCGTGTGCCTTTAAGAGCCCTGGTGGATTGGAGCACATAACCACATTGTCTGACCGGCCCTGGCCAAGGTGGAGTCCCCTCTCAAATCTGAAAACTCTGGACAGAGGCAGACTGGAGAAGGTAGAGTAAGAAGGGGAAGAGGAAGCAGACGCCGAGGGTGGTATTGCTCACTCCTGCCTATCCAAGTTGCCCGCGAGCTGCGCCTAAAAGTTTGTACTGTACGTTTTTGTAAGCAGCCCTGATTCCACCACTCTCCCGAAGAAGGGGGCTATTTCGCCCGCCTCTCTCCCTCTCTCTCTCTCCCCCCACCCCGATTTCCCCCTGCCTTTCAGCCCCAAGTTTGCCCCGTTTTCAATCGGCCGCATACCGTATACCGGCGTATAAGACGACCCCCCAACTTTGGAGCGTGTTTTCTAGTTTAGAAAGTCGTCTTATACGCCGGAAAATACGGTATATATATATTTAAATACACACATATATAGTACATATATGTATGGACTCTAGCCTCTGCACTCATCCACTGTAAATCTTTCATGGTAAAGACAACTGTATTACTCTAACAATTAATGCATCATTCAATGTTGTTTAGAACAATCCCTAAATTCTCAAAATGTTGCTTTGACTGTATGTAAGAAAGTCTACATAATGGTCATGAATCAGTCAGTGCTTTGTGCCACCCTGATTTGTAAATTAGTACTCTTTGGGCTAAAGCATTCAGTATACTGGGCAAAAGGAATGTTAAATGTCATTGTGACAACCCAATATTTAATTTATCTTCATTTGTATGGTAGTTTTGGTGAGTACAAGTCTTCTTACCACATACATGTACTACATGGAAGAAACAATAGAATCATATCTATTTATTCAGTTCCTCTTTTGAAGTACTTCTTAGTCCCTTTGATGGTGTGCATGTGTTCCACATCATATCTTTAAAAAGTTCATTTGCAGATACTATAAGCTATCAAGAATCTTGCAAGGTCATGTTCCGTTGAATAAAAATGGATACGAATGAAGATATTCCATTCAAACAGTATCATATAAATCATAGCCCTTGGAAGGGAAACAATAGAAGAATGACATGAAGCCATGCCAAATAGATACAGAAAATATATTTGAATGTGCCTCCTAGTTCTTGTTGCCAATCAAGTTCATAAAGGTAAGGGAGCTTGAAATAATTTGGTCCTGAATATGGCAATCAGAGATATTTTGCAAGATACCAGGATCATGCTATTCTGATGTTGAAAGACCTGTACTGGCTTTACAATTTAAGGACTGCTGCTATTATAAAAAAGTCAGTTTGATTTAAGCACCTGATTATTTTGGTAAGAATCTGTGCAGAAACTAAATAATTGTGTAATTGTAATGGCATCCTTGTTCTTCCAGAACTCCCACCAAGACGAGAATTTTAAAAAATGCAGAAAAAATTGCTGCTGTATATAAGTGTCAGTTATGCTGCTTTATGTGACTGTCAGTTGAGCAACACATTCATAGACTTACTCTTCATGTCTAGAGATTCACTGGTAAGATACAGGATCTAAATCCATAGCCTTATGTAATAAATTCTTTATCATCAAAGTGATGTCTTCAAAGACAAACATAGACAGACAGGGTTAAATGCTTGAGAGAAGCAAGTATGCAAACAAACAAACCAATGAAGGATTTATCAGTCTTTTCCACTATGTTAAATGTAACATAATGGAAAAGACTGGGTATTATTTCTGACAGATTCCATAAGTTGCATCAACATGGATTCATTTTTATTCGCAAAGGAAAATACTCTGGTTTCTTGACCACGATCATTGACTCTGATCTCATTATAGATTACCCCAAGTCAGAATGATTATTTTTCTTACATACCTTGCCATAATCATACAGCATGAAAAGTCACATTTTACCATGGACTATCAAGAAATGTGAAAAATTCATAAAATACCATGATTAAGAATCATATTTGTTCCATTGGTACATTGGAGTTAAGTGATTTCTTAATCATTAGTACAGTTATTAAATTATTAAAATTATTAAATTGTATTACTTCCTTCTTCCATACAAAGATACATGCCATATGTTCAAAGGTTTTGCTAGTTTTTTCTCGATATTGCTGTTCCTTGTGGAGACCTTTCTCCTACACACTGTATATAGGAGATCTGCAAAAGGTACAGCATGAACTCTTTCCCTCTTCCCCAGTTCCTCGTGGCTCTCAGCTGCTCAGGTACAGCTGACTATATTCGATTCTCCATTAAAACTTCTGTCTAAAGTATAGAAATGAGAAATGTATAGTTATGAGCTGCAGATAGTCTCTGAGTTCCTTGAGGGGAGTTTTTCAAAACATCTGTTATGTCTTTAGCTGTACATATTTATTTTACTAACAAATAGATTTCACTTGAGAAATATATTTTTTTGTGGAAGGCTTTGAAACTATTTCAGGGAGCAAATGCTCATTCTTCTCTCAAATGACATTTATTATCTATAAGTAAACTATCCAGACATTATGTTAGGATTTTCTGGGCATAGGCTATATATTTTAACAAAGGATATAGGTAAAGACTTTTTTGAGTTGACTTTGAATATGAATATGTCAATCTCATGATGTTGTCTTCTTCTAAGATGTCTTTCAGCTTCCCTATTGCCTCACTATTCTCTAGTGATCTCCCATCCCAATACGAAACTGGGCACATCCATGATTAGCTTCTGAACCTAGACAAAGGGGGTTGGACTAGAAGACTACAAAAGTCCTTTCCAACCCTATTATTCTTTGTTCTCTGTTCTAAGTAGCTAAATAACAGGTAGTCCCAAAATAAAAAAAAATGTTCTGCTGTGAGTTGACAGAATCATGAGCAATGTGTTTGCATTAATCAAACTAAGCATATATTATACATAACAAAAGCACTGCATCTTCCTATTCTTTTCTCCTTTGAGTTATTAAGTCTCCATGGTTATGGGAAAAGGAAGCAATATATCCTGTGTTGATATCGCTACAAAAATAAGGAAGATTAGCTTTGCAAGTCTTTAAGCTTCTCTTCAATATGGGCTCATCAGTTTATGCAAATTGGGTTTCATTGTCTCCCCCCCCCTTTTTGGTAACTCAGCCAATACTGCAGCCATTTCTCACTTTCTTCCTACAGTGCTGCTAAGATAATTTAAGAATGTAAAACGCCCATTGTTAAGAGCTTCAGTGAAATTAAAATCATTCCTTTTAATTACTGCTAAGAATATTCTCTGTAGCCAGCTGACAAATATGAAAACCACAACAGAAGAAGATTTTGGGGGCAGGACAGTTCTTTGCTGCAGTCTTCACAATTGTGAGCTAAGATAAACAGGGGATAGAATGGTAGTGTGAGGAAAAAAGAAGCAAGGTAAGTGTTAAAAATATTATTGAAAAGCATCAATTTAGTTTTAAGTGAGAAGGAATTGTAGTCAGGTAGAATATGTCCTCAGGTGTATGTCTTGAGATGTGATAGCTAATCTGGTTTTCAGCTGGCCACAGCAACAGTGGAAAAGTGAACACCCCTGTGACTGATTTCAATGAAAATGGCAATTGAACATAAAATGGGACAGCACTCTTGAGTTCTGCAAAAACAAAAGGTACAGTATACCTGTGTGTAAGAAAGATAGCTGTTTAAACAAATATACGTACAACAAGGAAAGGTTTCCGCAAAAGGTATCTCATGCTCGTGTTAATTTTTTTAAGTAAAAAAAACAAAAATACCAGAGATGAACTTTTTGAGATTTTTTTTCCCCAACAGAATCAACAGTAACATCTTAAAATCATGTTTTTAATATAATCCCAATTCTCAATGATAAACATTTTTTAGCTTTGAAAAAAATCACATCCCCCTTCACAATGTTGACTTTGGACAGGTCATTTAGTCTGCCGTGTGCATTTTTGTCCATAATTAAGGCATCCATTATACAAGAGAAACATTAGATATAGAATTGGATTGTGCACAATTAAATCAATGCAAAATGGTTTCCTCTTGCATGAAAAACTTTTTAGACCACATATTGTGTGTTCTTTGGCCATTATTCCCAGTTCCTAAATTCATTAAATTGTATATTATGAATGTAATCTACTTTCACAGTGGTGCACAAGTCACTCCCTGTTTCTACAATTTTTTGTTCCCAATGTCTGGCTTTTGTAGAATATCATTCCAAAAGGTGAAGAACAATATTGTGTCACTTTGCTAGTGATTTTGCTGCATGGACAGCTAACATGTCACTTTCAAATTTGTTGAATATCAGAATAATGCTCATATCACAGTCCAGTTCCAATATTTCTTATGAATCACCTTGCTTCTGATAAATTTTAAATGATATGGATTTTTTCTTTATATTCTTCTTTAACCTTGCCATTTTTGATAAATAAAAACATATGCTAGTAATATGGAAGTAAAGATTTATGGAAGTAAAACATACACACAAAGCTTCACTTGCCTCAGTATAACACACATGCAGCAGCAGATACTCCAAACAAATTCAGAATGTGGATTGCACAATTTCATATCTCTATGAAATTTTAATCTTTTCTTTGTAAGAGTTGCTGCAACTCTATTCAGTCTTGTATTTATCTTTTGCAGGACAATATTAGTACTGCATTATGTTTTTATCCCCAGCAATTATCCTGATATTTGCATTCTTCCAATAATCAAGATCAGTTTCAAATCCATTACAATACTTACTGCTGTTCAATAGTTTGCACACAAATCAGTATATTTGATTTACTAACTAGAACCTTCCCATTTCCTGAACGTCTATTAATTTTTCCTTTATATTTCTTGTCGTGGAAAAGAAGCAATACCAAAGTTTTGAGATGGACTGACGTTAGCAAAATCAGATCTCAGATTGACGCAATCTTCTTTCCAAGATGCAAGCTCACTGGGCTCTTAAGCCAACTAGAAAAGTAGGCATCTCATTTTAGCATGAGAGTTTCGGAAGATAAAATATGTTTTCAGAATAACTGGCCTATTTTTATTTGATCCCTCTATGACAAAATACGTTTCTACTTCTTCACAAAGATCACTATCACTTTGACCTCAATTGCATCATTAATGGTGATGTCCATTAGGATTTATGCACCTTGTCCATGAACTTCAAGGGAGATGCCTTGATCGCCTTCAGTGCTCTATTCTTTTTTCATTTCTTCATCTTCTGTTTCATGTTGTAATTGCGGTCTCTCTTTCTTCATTTTTTTTTGCATTCAATAATGTTAATATAAAGTATGTACAAACAAGAGTATTAAATTGTTATGCCCACTTTAAGTATTTCTGTTGTTAAGTAAAAAAAAGAAAAATTATAATGAGGCTCAAATAAGCTTTTAAGTGTTGGCACATATGGTGATATTTGGGTATCAGAATGATAAACTGTGGGAAATCTCTATTTCATATCCTCACTAAACATTATCCAACATCAAATATCCATTCTAAAAATGGTGACACATACTAGTGACCAACAAAGTATAACATTCTTTTACAAATACTGTATATTATTATATCACATATATAATTTTGTTTTGTGATTGAGATCATTTTGCTCATTCATACAGTGAAACAATGCCAAAAAGCTCATGGACCAGAAATGCTATTGCTTACAAACATCTTAGTAAATCCTTTCCTGAAAGATTCCTATCCAACCATTCTTTATTTTTTGTCTTCATTTTTTATTTTATTTTATTATTTTGTCTTTACTATCTATATTCAAAACCCAGACACAAACAACCATATTTTTAAAGGTAGACATCTCCTGTTTATTTAACAATAACTTATTTGACTAGTCATTTACAATATATTGAAGTTATTTTGAATGATCAAAGAACTGCCCGGAAATATTTTTCAGGAATCTTTTTCCATCAGACTTCTGCTGAGTGTCACCATGAACTAATTTCCTGTTGATTTGCAGTATTGTGTATGGGAGGAAAATCATAGTTGGATGCAAAGCCAGTGAAGGATCCAAACCAGTGAAATCTCTCCATAGGAAGGAAAGATTATTGATATCCACATGACTTTGGACTGAGAATCAAAATTAAACTGTTGACTTGTACAATACAGCCTTCTGCAGACATTAAGCTCATTTCTTAATCATTTTCTGGATTTTTAAAAATTGTTATACTGGAGAGATTAATAATCTTTGGATTGGCAAGCCTTTTCTGTATTTATTGGGTAAATCCTCACTACATCAGAGAAAATGTACTTTAGAGAAAAATACAAATTTATCATTTTTTTAAATTGAAATACATGGTTTTTTGGATTACACCACAAAAGGATGGTTAGAATATGAATTTCAGAAAGTTAATAATGGTTTAAGGGTGCATATTGATTTGAAATTATAGCTTTGATTTAATTAGGAAAAAAAATCTCATGAGAAAATGCCTTTTTAAAGGTTTTTATGACAAGGGGACCTTGAAGGTTGAACACTAGAGGGAGCAAGAGAATGAAGAAAAGAATGAAGCAAAATTCTGTAATAGAAGCAATTGAACTTTTGTCAATCATTTCTGAAAATATAAACTTCTTGATAAAATGAACACAGTGTATTGCAGTTAAATTACAGAACAAGAACAAGCTGAAATCAATCAATTTAAAATTATTTTGAAGGGGGACTTAACTATGATAAACAATGATAATGGAGAAAAATATGGATATACAAATGAATTGATGGATTTTTTTTTCTCTAAAGGTGATGTATAGTTATTGAGCCAGGAAATGGATTTGGATTTTTTTTCCTCATTAGAAATACTAAAAAGTTAAAGTCTTGAAGGATTTAACTGGACAAGGACAAAAGAAAAAACAAATGTTACAAAAAGACACGTGGCATGACATATTTGCCTTGAATTATGGGATGGGGCAAAACAAAATTGCATTTTGTTCCACTCCACATGTTTTTGTAAGCCAAAATGTGACATATCTAGGTTTGGCCTTTCATATTGTCTTAAGTCAATCGTTGTGGTGTTGCTTTATCACGATTTCCAGAGTCAGTGAATTGATTGAATCTTAGCTAAAAATTAAATTTGGTCTCTTCAATGAATGATAGCTATGTTCTGTGTTCTATGGCTCAGTGCAACATGAGGATTAATCAATATTTCATTGTGTATCAAGATTATAGCGAGGATCCATCGAGTTGGAGTATTGATCTGAAAAGAGTCCTTTTAGTTTTATTATACTTTCTTCTCTGTAGTAACATCAATACAATTGAATTCTGACAAAGGGAGACTATATGATCTTGGTGATGAGTCTAGCATAGGTGGCTCTTTAAAATTATACAACAATCTCCTGAAGCATATTCACAGTTATGGTTATTTCTGGTTTCCCTTTTCTGATACTACAGTTATAGCTTCTGTCTCAATTTGCTTTGGCAGGAAGGATTTGCTATGATCAGTCCAGATATTTATATAATCTTCTCTTCTCCGTGACATTTTCTTGCCTTTGAAATAGACCCCAGTTAAAGCAGGGCACACTCCTCTCCACAACATTGCACACAGATTACATCAGTGGGAATGGATAGAAGAAATGCCTGACCTTTTTTCAGATTATGTAATCACTGTGATGCATCTCCTTGTAATACTCTACCCAGGGGAAGATAAACTCTATCATTTGCAGAACCAAATTGCTGCTGGAGCTTAATGCCAGTCAGGTAGCCATCCCTTAAAAATTCAGGCTGCATTTAAGGGGCCTCCTTCTGTGCAGGATATAGCAACACTTGTGCCAAGGAATCTCAAATATTTGCTTCATAAAGCAATTAAGTTAGTGGCAGCAGCAGATGCTTTCCTGTTTTATCTAAATACCCACTGCTAGGATGTCCTCTAGAATGAAGATAACAGGAACAAAGACAAATGCTTTTTTGCCTGTTTCGTTCATGGATTGTGTATCAGAAAGGCTTACAAAGGAGAAATCCCTGGTAACCGGTTATCTGTACCTGTTTGAATTTTTTTTTTAAGTTTCATCTAGCTTGTACTACAATTTGATTAATAGCAATAGCAATACCAGTTAGACTTATATACCGCTTCACAGTGCTTTACAGCCCTGTCTAAGCAGTTCACAGAGTCAGCATATTGCCTCCAACAATCTGGGTCCTCATTTTACCCACCTCAGAAGGATGGAAGAATGTGTCAACCTTGAGCCTGGTGAGATTCAAACTGCCAAATTGCAGACAGCAAATCACTGCAGTTGTTTAGTGAATCACACGATTGTGAAGTAAATCCATCTATCATTGACTTTCTTTGTCAGAAGCCAGGGAAGGTCACAAATGCCAATCACATGACCACAGGATGTTGCAAGCATGGTAAATACATGTTGCTTGCCAAGCACCCAAATTTTGATTACGTGACCATGAGATGCCATAAATGCAAGGACTGGTTATTTTTTTCAGTGTTGTTATAACAAATAATTGTATTTCAAGGACTACCTGTAATTATAATTTCTGTGGGAGTTTACAGTCACTTTTTGCTGCATCAGGTCTGGGAACTTTGTATTTGTTATTCTTGGCTTGGAGAAAAAAAAATCATTTTGATCAGGGCTTTTCTTCGGTGCCGAAAGGTGCCGGAACGCTCCCCCCGTCGCACGCTAAAAAACCCCAGAAGTGATAGCGCGCGATTGGTTGAGACGGAGCACGTGACGACAGCTCCGAAAAGGTGCCGGAACGCCGTTCC
>JAOYMU010000098.1:64249588-64262546 GCA_025802295.1 Psammodynastes pulverulentus
CCTGGTCAGATTCGATCTGCCTAATTACAGGCAGCTGGCTGTTAGCAGAAGTCTTGCAATTACTACAATTACTGCAACCATTCCTCTGCGCCACCAAGGCTCAAGTTACTTGAGGGTCTGCCTATAATATCCACCTGCCCACTTTGATCTTATAGGGTTGCTATGCTTCAGCTTCCTTTGATTAAGCAATGTCATCTATCAGGAAGTATACCTTCTCTGTACTTGATGTCTGGGATGAATTCCCAAGGTTTGAATGCTCCCTGGCGTATTGGTATTTCAAAAGGCCTCAGAAGTGTGGCTTTTGCCTCAGGCCTTAGACAAGGATGATACAGCAAGTCACTAAGTGTAAAGTCACAGTGATACATATATAAGCTGTTGTGGTGATGTTGTCTTCTCAAAGGGCAAAGGAAACCTTTTCCACATGCTTACCGAAAGATAAACATTGGGAAGCAGCAGAAGTGTGGCAAGGTTGTTTCTAGATTGTGGCAAATGGTTATGAATATTAAGATTATTGTAAGGCTATAGTTACCATTGGTGAAAGCTATACATATTCATTATTTACAGTAGGCATAAAAAAGATTTGCAAGTTTTGTATTGTTTCTTTTGCAACAAGTAAAATAATATTTTTTTTTAAACTTTGGGACATTAAATTGACAATTGATCTAAGTCCTGCCTTGATTCATGTCATGCTAATTCAAAATTGTATTTTATTCTACCATTTCTATAAGCAAGCTACAAAAAGAGAATTGAAGTGTTTTCAGTGGTATCTTAATGCTTTCTGGAATGAAAACTGAGCTGCCATTAATTAAGACATAAAATCACCTCCTAGAAATCTTGTTCAAATTGATCTGGTCTAAAACAGTCAAAAAGAGCAGTTTGGTGTAGGAGACCATGACTTATAGTCCTACCTTAGGCAAGAGCCTAGCTAGGTGACTTTGGATTGATCCTTCTCAGCCCTGGGAAGAATGCAAAAGCAAATGACTTCTAAAATTTTGGGAAGAGGTAAAGAATAACTTCAAGACTCAAAGGAAATGAACAACAACAATAACCATAATCTATTCTGTTGTATTTCCAAAAGTGAGACTTTGACTACATGTCAGCATCATCTCTGAACTGTTAAAGTAAAATCAAAGAATCGAGTAACCTCATACTTCTTTTTTTAAATTTTACAAATAATCAGCTCTTGTATTTGATTGTTACTTATTAAGTAGAATTATGACGTTTTCCTAGAATTTGTTTCCATGTTTTTGTTTAGGGCAGTTTTTGTTAAGGTTTGGTCAGTTTCCTATGTTAATATGTTAGTTGTATAAACTTGGATGATTGATAGCAAACTTTGAATTTTAGTTTTTCAAATATTGTGAATTGTTTGATAGGCAAATGTTTGTTTAAAAAATCTTAAATTGTACAATAAACTTTGTGCAACACCCAGTTATTTTCCAGTTTTTCCTCTGAGAAACCCAATATTTTGCTAAGTAAATTAGACACGAACTGTTTTCTACCCTGCAATCAGCTCAGAATAAATAATTTGTCACGTTAAAAGTTTTTAAGCAGCTTCTCTAGGCAGATTTAGCACACTATGCCTTAAAAGGTCTTTTAAAATAAAGAACAATTAGGACATTGTCATATTAGTGCATTGTATTGACATTGTGTTTGGAATATATGAGTGGTTGTAAAAGGGAGGCAGAAAAATGCCTGTTCCTTTGGTTAAAAAGTTAAATGGCATTTGCAATATATATTCATTCAGGAGGCAGGTATTTAAATGGTCAAACAGGAAAGGCTTTTCCATTACAGACAGTGAGTTGGCTGCCTAAACAGCAAACATGAGAAGACAGCAATGAAGTCTTGGAGAACAAAGTGAATCTTTCCTGAATCTTCTCAGCAATCTTGTTGTTTTCACATGTGGTCGTGGTCACAGTATTGCATAAACAGACATAACTTCTCCATATGTGAAATGTATGTATGTATGTAAAATTTCATTTTGATCTTCATTTCGGGCAGAAAAATATCTTGTGTTGATCTTGACCCCAAGGATGGTAAGCAACTGTCTGTCTCCATGTATAAAACTTCATGACTGTAGGTAAAACAGATGAGTCTGTTTTCAAGCATATGATGAATAAAACTAAAATCCTTTAAATATTTTGGTAAGTCAAAATGTGCTTCAGATAGTCTTCAAATTGCATAGGTCTTTCTAAAATGGAGGATAGCTACAAAGATAGTTGTGATAGAATAGACATAGTATGGAAAATTCAAAGAAAGAAATATATTTAAAAATCTATCCTAGTGAACTGGAAACTCAAATAAATCTTCATATCCCTTTTCACTATACAGTCCTATAGCACCTGCAATGGCTTACCAATAGACATATGGAATGTTAAAAAAGCTTCCTCTGAGAAGCGGGAGGGAGATTCAGTTCTGGAGAAGAGACCTCAATATGATGTTCCATCTGCCTTATCACCACAGCCTACTAAGGTTAATATTCTTGAAACCAGGAAAATGTATAGTTGAAAAGATGTTGAGGGATTGAGAAAACCAAGACTAAAGATTCCATTCCATTTCTGAGCTCTTCTGCCATGCTTCTAAAAGGATAGCCATGACTTTTAATTCAAACACATCGATGGACCTATGACATCTTCAACAGATTGAATATCATTTGCCATTATTTGTTTTTGGAATGTTTGTTTTGGCTTCCCTCTCTACTCTATAGCCTATAGATTTATTAGTACAGTTTCATCCATACAGATTTTTTTCACCCAAAGTTGACTAGATGCTGACTTATATATTAACTATATTGATTAGTTCAGCAGGCGGCATGCTATTTTCTCTCTTAGTTTTAGGGTGCTTGAAATGTCAGAACAGCCCAATGCACATTCAGCATTGCTTTGCTTGATTATTCTATTATTCTGAAATGAACATCTTTTAGATTATCTCCTCAGGTTATTTAATTGGGTTATAACCCTTTGCTGAGAGTTTATGCTTGTCACTTTTGGAATCTCCTCAAAAAGAGTCTAATAAGAAGGGTAAGCAGTCCCCCCTCCCTATGCTGAATCTTAATTTTGTGAGCTCTGTTTCATTCAAATTATTTAATTGTATTCACCCAGATAAGAGTAGATTTTCTAAAGAATTGTTTAATTTAAGTATAAAAGAAACTGATTCTTAAGAGAATCTATTAATTACTGTAAGTAAATTGAGTTGAAGAAATTACTCCTTACTTGGTGTAAAATATATTACATATTGTTTCTGGATAATTTTGTACAGGAATTCAGTAGGCGATATTTTTTTAAAATGGCATCACTTTATTAAGCTTTTTTGAAGAATCGATAACTCAGTTTCATACAGATAATACATATACATATCCATTCCCATAATTCCATTCTATTAAAATGGCATTTACACAGGGCATGAGAGCTTAGTTTAGATCTGTATTGATGGTTTATAATTGAAGCTGGAGCTTGTAAATCAGTTGTCTAAACAGTCCATGATACTTGAGAACTAGATATTGCCTCCTCTTCTTACCCACAAAGGATTTTAAAAGCTTATGCAAGTGTGTGCAATTCTGCAGAAATACCCGAAGTCAATGGTAAATACAGCAAATACTGACATCCTCCTGGCTCCTTAAATGTTTATGTGCAGAGGTGGTATCTAGCCGGGTCTGCTGGGTTGGGCGATCCGGTTGTTATGGGAAGCCTCCGTTCTGCAGAGTGGAACAGGAAGCAAAAAACCTATGATGGGTCCTCCCCCTCACCCTGATTTTTATCTGTGCTTTATCTCCTGAAGCTGCTTGTTCCTACAAGCCCCAGCTGGGGGCTGGGAAATGTCACACATGCATTTTTCCAGTGCGCAAGCATGATCCCGAACTGGTAGATGGCACCGGTTACATCCCATTGCTGTTTATGTGTAACCCTTCTGGGACATACTATAGAACTGCTTCCACAATGCATTTCAGCCCTTGTGACTTTATTTGTAAACAATAAGCAACTCTCTTAATAACTCCAATTAGATTAATTACCATTTAAATAGTGCTTACTATTTAATATCATGGAAATATAGCTTTAAAACTAGAACCTCAAAAAAGTCTTCGTAATAGGAGACAAAATTGTAAATTAGCCTTCCCCAACATGGTATCTTATGCAAGATGTTAGACTAAAAGTCCCTGAATTCCTAGGTAGTGTGATGAATTGACATTGACACAAACCAATCTGATTTTACAGTATATAGGCACTTTAATCAAATTTTACACAGTTCTAGAGAAATAAAGGAAGAACCAAACTGGTGGGTTTCTTGACGAAGGAAGACCAAGCTCTTCAAGATTTTAGGTGTATAATAATGCTATTGACCTCAACAATAATGTTTTTGACCTAATATCTTCTGAACTCCATTATAAATAGTCTGTATAACTCTTCATAGATAGAATTCAATTCCTTAGATTTATGCTGAGTTTGATCATCATTTGGGGATCAAGGGAATGTCAGAGCACCTTCTAATTCTCTTATTTGCCAATTAGATCTGTTTGCAGATTTCCTTATAAGAGCTTACAAGTTTTAACACTTATTCTGCTGGAGGCAGAATTTCCAACCACCTTAAAGATGGTGAGTTCCTTACTTAAGATGCAACCCTGTGAGTGACACAGCTACCATGTTGAAGATTAGGATTTTCTGTGTTTCTCTTCCATTTTAGAATTGACAGAAAATAATTGATTTCCTTCTTTTAAAAAAAATATTTTTATTGTTTACAACTATAAATATCAAAACACAGTGCAACCATTTTGGCATTACTTTGTCATACATTCAAAAATGTTTCTAAACCATTAACATTCATATTATCAGTACAATATTTACATTCTAACTCTGCTCACCCTAGCGATTTTTGTTCCGACCGTCCCCTCTTTTTTGCAGCTATTGATAAAATTTATTCCAAATATCATAATCTGATTCCCCCTTATTTTTCAATTCTAAAGTTAATCTATCAGATTCTGCAAAGCCCAAAATTTATCTTATTATCTCTCTTTCTGATAGTATACATTCATTTTTCCAGTACGGTGTGTAGACCATTCTTGCCGCTGTCAATATGTATTTTATTAAATATGTTACACCTTTGCTGTAACCTTGTGTCATTATACCTAAGAGAAAAGGTTCTGGCTTAAATTGAATATGTTCTACCACCATCTGCTCCATCCATGTTTGGATCAATCTCCAATATTTTTTTGCGTGCTTACATGTAGTAGCATGTACCTGGTAGATTCTTACACTTCCAGCAATTTGGTGATAAATTTTATACACTTTAGCAAGCTTTGCTGGGGGCAGATGCTACCTGTAAAACATCTTGTTTAAATTTTCCTTGTACGCAGTACCCAATGCTAATTTCCTATTAATTTAATTTAATTTATTTCCTTCTTTAATTTAAAGCTCTCCAATTCAAGATTATTCTGTGTGGCATTCTATTCACAGCTTTGTAAAATCAGATTAATAATAAATAACAAAAGTCTAAACCATAGGACCAAAATATCAAGAAATGGAAAAAATGGGAATAATACGGTCAACAATATTAAATCAATTACATTCTTCACCAAAGACATCAGAAACACCCATAATCCCTGTTTATACTACGTTTACAATGGATGTGATTCACTGATGTCCATACAGTTTTAACAGCCAATATTCTAAGGTTTGTGATTGGTTGAAATTCTAGATCATCCAGCCCATGAAAAGCCTTCTCTAACTGGCATGCAGAAAGCTGTGCACACTCCACGAGTTGCATTTTTCCCCTTTTACCAATTAAAGTTTGTTTGCTAATTCTTAAAACATGACCCAAAAGTGCTTTTTTCAAAAGGCATCTGGCTTTATTTTTTCCTTGAAGACATTTTGCTTCTTATCCAAGAACCTTCTACAGCTCTGAAGAAGCTTCTTGAAGAAGAAGCAAAACATGGGGAAAATATCCCTTCTAGAATATAACACCTTAACACTTCCTTAGAATGTCTCAGCTGAGGAATGACATTGAGATATTATTGAAGAAGGTGAACATAGACTCAGGAAATCAGGAAATAGTTCTAGATAGAGCAAGGAGCCTTGAACTTTAGAGCAAACAAATATTCTAAAATCTAGATCCTTTTTAGTCTGACTGTCTGACTTTCTAGCTTCTGTGTTGCAGCACAAGCAAATGTCTGTATATTACTTTAGACATTGTAAAGCTTTCCATAGTATACTGACAGTCCACTAACACTTTTTAAAAAAAAGATACAAAAGTGACTCATAACTAAATATTATTGATGGATATTGTCTGGAAACTAGATTGGCTTAACATTTGGAACACAATTGTTTAGGATGTATACATCTCTCATTTATGTTGTGTAGAATATTTCTTATTCTGTCATAATTATAGCAAGTCAGAATGTCATATTAAACACAAAGTGGTTTTAATTTCCACTCATCATACAACTGGATCATTTAATTTGATTTTGTGTTGGTAAGAACAGCAAGGACTGTGCAACAGTAGGCTTTGTGGGCTTCTCTAAAGTTGTGTAGCTGACTGTCATTTAAGTGGTGATATTATTGTTAATTAGATCTCCCACTCAGTTCTTCCTGAGGGATCTGTGCCCACTAGATATTGTTGAATTTTGTTATTTGCAACATATCTAGTTAACATGGTTTATGCTAGGTTTATGAGGCAAGAAAATCTTTATTGTTGAAATAGATTTCTCAGGTTTCAACTTTGGTTGTTTTTTTAAGTCACATTTTTTAAAATGTTTTTGTTTAGTCTTGATCAGTCTCTGTTCAATATTTTTCTTTTGGGGTTTGGATTTTAATGTTTTGAATAAAATAAATTGTTTTAAAACAAGGGCAGGTCTCCTACCCTTCTAAGAACTCCAGCCTCTTTATTGTAAATGTGAATATGAATATTCAACTCTCTGTCATTTATATCAAGCTCTAAACCCTGACAGTTTAAGAAGATAATTGCCTCACTTCCTATCTGCTGCTCTATTCACTATTCAATGAATATGAAAAATGAAAACAGAAGGATTTTCACAAGCACCCTTTGAGAATGATTTGTGAATGTTAGAGAAAGTGTGCAATGCTATGAATGACTTTTGGGCATATTCTTCATAGCAGAATTTTTTGCAGAAATTAGATGAGCAAGTACCTTCCTATCTTCTCTCTCTGCCATAGAATTTGCATTGATTTTATTATTAATTTAATTAGGCAGTTATAATATGTGCTGCTTGTAATATTTTCTGAGTGGGAATATGAAGATTTAGCAACACTGAGCTTCAGCAATCAGATTATCAAGCCACATTTTTTAGCATTTCAAGAAATTTGAAAGGAACATATGCCAGGAAAGTACATCCAGAGCAGGTTCTAAATTGAAAGGGCAATTGAAATGGAGGCATTTTGAGTGATATTGAGGATGAAAACTACAATTCTCTAGAATAATGAGTATTCTAGAATTTCTAAGCATTTATAATTTTTAGATTCAGAAATATACGTGATTGATTTGCAGAGTTGGAGCTGCTTCCTCAGTATGCCTAGACGCTCTTGAACAGGCTAGGAAAAGCTGAAAGTTTGAGATGTTCATGCAGGCTGTGGGAAGTTTTGAAAATTTGGAGTACACAAAAGTCTTTACTCTAAATGAAGAAAGAATATGATATTCAGAGTGCTAGCAGTGATAAAAATTAAATGAGTTTACAACTGCATTGATATAATTCACAATCTTGTTCCTCATTTAAAAAAAACTTGTCATCTTCCAAATATATTTAGAAACCCCAAGTTCAGAAGGTTGAATTACAAACAACTAGTGGATTTCATTAGATACCCTTGTCTTTTGATGTGGACAGGTAGTGGTTCTTATAAATGAAGAGGCAAAATGTTCCAGAAGCTAGAATTTGTGTGAGAATTAAAAAGAAGGTAAAAATGATATTTCTTTCAGCTGTCGATAACTTGTCACATTTGTCACAAGTTTATCAACTGATAATATAAAACGGCACTTATAACTATCATAGTATTCTTATTGCCAATTCTATCATCTTTGCCAACAATAATAAAGTCATTTTGTTGCATACATTAAACTAAGAGAGATTCCGTAGTGCCCTTCTTTAATACAAGTGAGGTTTTCTATTGGAATCATTTGCTGCTGGGAAATGTATATAATGATTGTAATCAATTATCTCTGGTTCTACCAACAACAGTAATGTTGAATATATATATATACTGTATATATAGACCTTTAAGCTTTACTATATTTTCTGAGTTCTCAAAGAGCAACTTAAATTGGCTTGAAATTACTTCTTGATTTGACAAATATATGAAAATGAGCTCAAAATATATCTGGAGGATATATTTCTGCATTGGACATTTTCTTGCTTTGTTTTCTCGCTGCTATAATAATTACTATGATACGATGGTTTCTATATTTATACGAACCCAGCTGATCAAAGATGGGTACTACGATATACACTACAACTTGCCTGAATTGAAACATCTACCCCTTTCTCCTAGCTTCTGGTGGTGTCCCCATGCCTATCAGTGGCAAATATATAGACATCACCTTCTTCTGCTTGAATTCCATTTGACCAAGAGGCAATGCCCTTACTTTTCCTGCCACATATTCTATGCTTTTTGTCAATTTTGCAGTTTAGCCTATAGCTCCAAGAATCTCCTGTCTAAGAGCTAGGCATTCCTGTTCTTGCTTAGCATCTGAATACAGTCAAGATTGTCCCGGTATTGTTTCTCACAAAACTCACAAGTACATACAGTATCCTAAATTAAAGGCAGAATGAATATGTGTAAAAAATGAGAGACCCATATTGAAATGTCTACACTTCCTATTTAAAAAGATACAAAAGGGGTAGGAAAAACCCATACAGATTTGTGAAAATGTATATGCCTTTGGAGAAGGTAAACTATTCCCTGTGCCCCTTAATTTCAGTAACTGGATAGCACAAAACAGAGCTATTAAAAGAATTATAAATACCAGAATTTTTCACCATTAATAACACTGATCATTCTGGGCATTTTAGGACAACAGCATTTTTCCCACTTCCATTATCTACAAATTAATTACTGAATATAGTAGATGAGCAGATAGCAGGAATCAGAAGTGCTTTCCCAGGGGAAAACACTGGAGGATTTGTCTAATCCTGTTTCAATATTTTTTATATCCTTTTCCCCTTGGGAATAATTCTAAACCTACTTTGCTATGATTGAAGGAGTAATACCAAGTCCTTGAAAACTAGAAATAAATGCCTATGGGGAAAAAGATATAATTGATTTCAGAATTAAGTTCAAAGAGATTGCACAAGGTTTAGATACTGCGGAGATTTATTACCACTGTAGTCAGACATATCAGTCAGTCACTGCTTGACCTGAGACAAATGAGAAGAGTAACTTTGATAAGGGTCTAGTTGCAAAGAGAAATGTTGATACAGACAGCTATATTCCAAAAATCGGATGGCAGTCATTGGGAAGAGCTGAACATAAAATCAAAGTTGAAATGTTAATTATCAAAAACAATCTCTGGTTTATAACAGATTATAACTGTGTTACTTAAGTTCCAGATAATGTTGCTTAGTTCAGGAGCCGGGTCTGCACAGTATACAGAGCTTGAAAATCAAATTGGAATCTGGATCAAAAAAGACATTTGCTACACCCAATGTTGTTCTAATTGTTTTCGGATGCAATCTGAAAAATGCTGCCAGAAAGTTGGTATGAGTCACTTTTCAGACAGAATAACATTCATAGCAGATTTTGGCAGATAACTTTGCACCAGTGGGTGGCTGAAGATTATTAACTGTATTGTTATGCTTCTTACAGTGCCATCTCCGTAGTTGGCGTACACAAGCACTTGCAGGGGCAATCATAATTTCAATAAAATAAAATATAATTAGAGCCTTAAGAAATACGTGTCAACATTTTCCAACCCTTCTGGCTAAATCCAAGCATGTTAGCATTGCCGGTTTCTTGTGGGTGAAAGGTTTGGCTGTGAGCAGGGATAATATTGGTTTCCTGCACACATATTTTGAAGAGGTCTCTCTTTCTTTCTCTCTCTCTCTCTCTCTCCCTACCTCTCTCACATTATTGATAATAGCAATAGCAATAGCACGTTAGATTTATATACCGCTTATCAGTGCTTTTTACAGCCCTCTCTAAGCGGTTTACAGAGTCAGCATATTGCACCCACAATCTGGGTCCTCATTTTACCCACCTCGGAAGGATGGAAGGCTGAGTCAACCTTGAGCCTGGAGAGATTCGATCTGCCAAATTACAGGCACCTGGCTTGTTAGCAGAAGTCTGCAATTACAATTACTGCCACCAAGGCTCTAATCAGATGAGGAAGGAGATTAACATGAAATTGTAATTATATAATATACAATAAGACCTGTTTAACCAAAAGAAAACCAAGTATCAGTAAAGGTATTTGACCCTGGGTAGTTAAACTTGAATACCATGGTGCCTGAGTGTTAAATCTGATCTACATGTTATTCATGATTCAAGACACCATGGAAGTAGACTATGGCAGCCTTCTGATAAGCCAATATAATTTACCCACAGGTCTGGTCTTTACTGGGTGTCTTAAATACACAGTATTTCCAATTGCAGAGCAATCAAAATAAGCTAATTGTATATTAAAAGTCTGTAGGGTGTATTGAAAGGGACGCAACAGAAGATCTGACTTTACTCCACTCTGCCTAATTGACTACATAGACTATGGAAGTAGAAGCATTTGGAATAAGAATTTCCAATGGATATCCATAGACACTTGAAAAGCATTACTTGACAGATGGAGCCATCTTCACTGATCTTGAAATTTTAAGTACAGCTAACTTTGTTAGTACTTGGATTGGACTCCACTAGAAAAATCTCAAGGCTACAGATTAGATTGAGAAGATAAGATCACATTCTGGAAGAGGTCAATAGCAAGCCACTTCCATAGACATTTTGATTTGAGGAGCATTATTTTTTTTATTCGGATGAATCATACCATACATTTGATTCAAATTAAAAATCGAGAGAAACAGAGCAGCACTGTTGTTAGACAGTGTTGTTGTTGTTGTTCCTATCAATTCACAGATCACTTCAATAGCCTTTCCCAACTTGGTACTATTCACATAGGTTGGGCTTGTCTTCCCATCCCATGTCATACTGATTCACATATGTGATACCAAAAAATGTGTCCAGACACCCAAAATTTAGACATTTGCATACTTGAAGACCAGTAGATTCAGGAGGCATCATAGGACATGAAGTCAGTAAATATTTATATTAATAGCAATAGCAATAGCACTTAGCACTTATATACTGCTTTATAGTGTTTTACAGCCCTCTCTAAGTGGTTTATAGAATCAGCATATTGCCCCCATAATTTGGGTCCTCATTATACCCACCTCGGAAGGATGGAAGGCTGAGTCGACCTTGACTCTGGTGAGATTAATGACTCATTTAATATTGATATTAAGTACTTCTGTGCATTGATTACATCAAATGTTCATTTTTGGTTCTCTCAAGTTATAGAATGGAAAAATGGAGGTCTGACAGGCTCAATTGAGCAGCTTCTCATTTCTGAAAGCCTGTCAGTTTTGTAAAACAGTCACACCTTACATGCTGCATTTCTAGAATTTAAATCTTAAAAATCAATGTGGAAGGTAAATGCACAGACTAGTTGAATACTGAATCCTTACTGAGGAGAGGCTATAATATACCATGGAAGGAATACTCTGAATGGCATGAAATTACTTTTAAATGGTCAAGACATTATGTGGAACAAAAAAAATGCATTTAAGATACTAATGTGGCATAGTTTGGATCAAAGCAGGAGAATGAGTATTTAAATCGTCCCATTTTCAAAGAAGTGAATAGAAACATGACCTGGTCTCAACCATTGGGACCAAGATTGTAAAGAAGCTACATTCCCTACATATTATAGCAAGAGGGACACCTACTATACTGGATCTATCTATTCCATAATAGTTTTTTTCCTGATTGTGGAGCACTGCGAGCTGCAAACGGAGCACTAGAGAGCTGAAGGGCAAGATGTTAAAGCTTTACTCATTGACTGTAATAACTCTGGTCTCAGAATTATTGACCGGTGGAGGGGGAAAAAAAACACAAATTATATTTTGGCAAGAGCCATGTATAAAATTTAGCACATTTTTCTTTTCTCTTTCTGAATTTGATGAACTGGTCTCTCTCTCTCTTCTCTTTTCTCTTCATTGCACTTGCCTTTGTGAATGTTTATTCTTATAGACAGTGAGCATCAATCCCTCCTCCCTTTAACCCCTTTGGGAGACATTAAGATGAGGAAATACAGATTATTCAGACCTATTACAGCTTGTTTCAGGAACAGATATGGAGTAAGACAATATTGATCTCATTGGTAGGTGACCTTAGGAAAACAGATTAGAAGTAATTCAGTCTACCTGATGATTCTTGATCACTTTTGATATTGTCCATCATGGTGTCCTTTGCTTTACCTCTAAGGCTTGAGAAGAGGCCACTGTTTTGCAGTGGTTTTCCTTCTTCCTAAAGGGGTAGTTACATTTGGTTGCAGTAGGAGTGAGAGATTGAGCCATAGGAATCTCACTTAGTGGTTTTTGCAGGATTGATGCTCTCCTCATTCCTGTTTAACAACTATACAAAGAAAGGTTATCTGTCAACATGAGCTCAGGTATCACCAGTAGGTTGATGATACTCAGTTTTTCACATTGATCAAAATGCTGGCCCAGTGTATGGAGTGTGTTAAAATCTGGATGAAAATGAACAGAATTAGGATTAATCCCAAGTCTAAGGGTTCAAAAGCCATCTTTAATTTTGTACTTGAAATATATTTTAATGCTTCATCACCTGACTTTGATTCTCAGATCATGCAATAATATTTTCTAAGTTGTTCCTCTTATTTATTTATTTATTTATTTATTTATTTGTTTGTTTGTTTGTTTGTTTGTTTGTTTGTTTGTTAAATTTATATACCGCCC
>JAOYMU010000098.1:64324641-64335857 GCA_025802295.1 Psammodynastes pulverulentus
AGCATATTGCCCCCAACAATCTGGCTCCTCATTTTATCCACCTCGGAAAGATGGAAGGCTGAGTCAACCTTGAGCCTGGTGAGATTTGAACTGCCGAACTGCAGTCAGCAGAAGTAACCTGCAGTACTGCAGTACTGCATTCTAACCACTGCTCCACCACTGCGCCACCTCCTTTTGCTCCTGGATCACCATTACTGGGAATATTGGTAGATGAGCATACACAACGACCTGTGACTTTTCTTTTCTTTTCCCATCTTTTGCATAGACTTTTCTATTATATATATATATTTTACAATGTTCAACTTGACTATAATAATAAGTAAGTTGCACAACAAGAAAAGAGAAAGGAGAGATGTATTGCTTTGGAGTCATAATGTAAATGGAGCTAAACAAGCTTAAACGGTGTTTGGTCTTTAGCATTCATTTACCTTTCTTTCTCTCGTTTCTTTTTTTTTAACTTAGGTGAAAGTCAGCATGAATGCCTGAATTGGCCCTAATTGCCACAGTCTAGATCACCATCTCCCAATCTATTTTTTGCATCGTAAAAAACAAACAAACATTGACATGCAAATTGCCAGTGCAGGGCTATGAATTTAGATCAGAGCAGCAGCAGGGGAGCTCTCCATACTGAGATTCCAGAAATCTACAATCCCCAGATTTCAAATAAGAAAAATAATGTCTGTAACTGTAACTGCTAGGGATGGGAGATTTAAAAAATGAAGGGTGCAGTTTTTGTTAAAATAAATTACGGAAACCCGAACAAGGTCTGTCGCTTTCAATAAGAAATAAGCTAAAGAGCTCACAGCAGGTGTATGAGAATGAAGATTTTCATGAATCTTATAGTCTCAAAAATAATTTCCATTGCTCAAATTTTAATTATGAAATATATTTTTTTTAAAAAAACATAAATCCACATTAAAAACTAAAGGGTAAAGTAAGAAAGGTGTCCCAAGTGAAGAAGCATATTTTCCTCTCCTTTACACATTTGCTGTTCTGTTGTATCAGAATAACACCTGGATTCCAAGCTCTTTCCAGTTGGAAAAGATAAAACCATTCTTGAACCCAGAAAGAAGCTAAAAATGGATGCAGACCGAACAAAACAAACATTAGATGTAAACATTCTGTAACACTCAGATGGCAGCATTTCATACCAGATGCCCTTCCCAAATACTTTTGAAAGCCAAGCTCCCATCAAGCACTTTACAGAAATTTCAGCTGACCTGAATATCTATGACAAGCATTGATTTCATCCAGCCTAAAACTAAAAACTAAAACAAAAAACCAAGCTCCTTACAACAGCTATTGATATAGCTGTAGATCTAAGAGAAACATCAGCTTACAGAGGCAACCCTTCCCAAGCTACATACCGTAGTTCCTAAGCAGTAGTGATCAATATTCAAGTTATTTTCTTTTGCAGCTTAGTTGATTTAGGAATAGAGTAAAATCAGAAGCTTGTGAATTATTTACCAACTAAAAATGCATATCTGTACATTGCACACACACACAAAAATCCCAGTGCAAACTGCTGATATAAATATCTAGAAATAAATCTTCCATCGTGTGACTTTAAATGCAGCATCCCATAATTTCTTGGCTTTATTAATTCCTAAAAACTCTGTGAATGATTATTGTCATCAGGAAGCAAGAATGCAGGCATAACCTATATTTTACATTCGATTTTGCAAGAACTGATCCTATTATTAATCTTGAACCTACAGACAAAGAGAGAAAGAGAGAGAAAGAAATATTCATTCATTCTGACCTTGCAACACTGAGGAATATATATCAGTGGAATCAAGTCATTTTTTAAAAAAAAAATCTGTTATATGACATATGAGAGAAGGTAGGATCTCAAAATGAAATAGAATGATCATAAGTTTCCTCCTATGAAATTTTAATTCCTGTGGAATTAAAAAAAATATTTATTTAATATTATCTATCAATGCTGCTTCTTTCTATTCCTCATTTTAAAACTGCTCCTAATAGTATACCAATCTTCAAGACGAAATATACATTAGCTCAGCTTAATTTGTATCACTGAATTATTCTATCATGGCACATAGTCAATGGCTTGGGGGCTGAGAATACTCTGACACAATCTGCGTTCTCAGTGTCAGAAAGAAACACTAAATTATTAGCATTATCTTCATGCAGGCTGGCCCACAGAATCCCTACTGTGTAACATATAACAGATAATTGTAAGGTCCAGATAAATGAAGTTTATTATCTGCAAATAACAAGCAAGGAGAATTAACGTCATACTTTCACACCTGCAAATCTTTTTATCACCATCTAAGGATTTTTAGGTATGAATTAGACCATAATAGAGAAGAGTGTGTTTTTAAATAATTTCATGTTGACATATTCTGTGCTGAATCTCTTGGAAACAGTTAAGCTCCTGTCTTTCTTCCTTCTCTTAGTTCCCTCTTTGACATCTTGATCTTCGTTTTAATGGCAGCATAAAGAATGTCTTAAGAACCTTATCCTATCCATTAGAATTATTCAAATTATGATACCGATTGTTAGTGGTCTGTAAATTTATTTAAAGGACACTGCTCAAAGTGTTGAAGCTCTGTTACATTTTAAAAATACTTGTTCGGGCCACTCTGAAGGACTCACAGCATGATATGATCCTCCATATGTATGGATAGACAATATTTCCATTAGATTTATGGCACTGTAAGCCATTCAGAGTTGCTTGATAGTGAGATGGGCAGCAGCATACAAATTTAAGTTGCTTGTGGGAAGGAGGCATCTGAAAATACTCATTTATATGCAATAAATCCTAAAAAATAAAGAGATGGGATGCATAAAGGTGGATTCTACATTATATTTCCAACAAAACGGGGAAAGTCAGGAACAGAAAAGTCTGAAGGACATGTGTTTATTCATAAATGATATTATCTTCCTATCCTCTCTCTCACCGCCTCTGGTGCCAATCAATATTTTCATGGCCTGGGGTAGTGATGTATATTAATGATACTTCCTTCTCATAAACAGGGTTAAATTTGTATGCTGCTTCCCATTTCACTATAAAGCAACTCTGGCTGGCTTTCAATGCCATAAATAACAGAATAAAACAACCACAGGATTAAAACATTGAACATTAAAAGTTAAAACATTAAAATTAATATAAAGTGGATAAAAAGAACCAATGTGTAAATGGAGAGAAGGTCTTCTATTAATCTACTAGTTGTCTGAGCATATCAGCCAAGGTATTTATACAAAATATGAAAAAATAACTACCTATGTGGAAATGTGTTCTGAGTAGGAGTAGATGAGGTGCCATGGATCCTGAGAAAAGTCCAGATGAATCATGGAGCTGGGTAACAGCAAGGACACCATGAGAGAATGAATCACTAAAGGGTTCAATAGATACAAAATTTGTGGTTCATTCTTTCAGATTTCTGATTCCAGGACAAAAGCTGACTGATAGCTAAATCCATTCTTCTGACACGTTGTATAAATGTGTTTATTGTATAAACGTGTTTATTATGTTTATTGTATAAACATATTGTTTGGAATCAAACAATATCTTGTGTTGAGATGGTGTGAATAATTCAGGAGTGTCGAATTTCCACAAAACTGATTCATTTAAAACTGCCATTATGGTTCATTGCAAAATGGCTGGTCACCATTGCTTATATTAGAGAAATGACATCTCCTTTCCCCTTTTAAGACCTGTGTTGGTACAGTGGGGAGATTGCAGGCTAACTTTGCCAACTGCCAGCAGTTCAATTCTGACCAACTGAAGGTTGACTCAGCCTTCTATCTTTCCAAGGACCTAAATTGTTGGGGACAATATGCTGACTTTGTAAACTGTTTAGAGAGGGCTGTAAAGCAGTGTGAAGCAGTATATGGTTCTAAGTGCTATTGCTATTTAATATTTTCAGTCTTATTTCAAAGAAATTACTAAATGGTTATTGTTAGATTTTTAAAATTTATTATTTGCTAATTATTATCATGTTTTCTTCCATGTGTTATTTGTAGGTCTCCCTACAAACTATCCCTTCCTCCATTGTTTTTCTCAAAGACTTTGTGAGAGACAGTAGGCTGAGAAAATGTACGGTAATTGGTCCAAAATTCACCCAGTGTACTTCAGGGTTGACTCGAAGCTGTGTCTTCAAGATCCTAATTCAATATCTTAAACCTTTACTCTAGGATGGAATTCTTAAATAAGTCAATATTTATTACTGAAATTTGAATATTCAAAAAGTAAACACCACTAAAAAGTATTTATTGCCATGTCTACGGATTTATGCAGGCTTGTAGCCTCTAATTGTTTCATTTCTGGGAAGAATTCATAAGAATCTAGTGGATTCCCCCCCGAGTCTTTTCAAAATAAATTTAATAAACTTTTGAACTGAGACATATTAACTTAATAAACAATATTTATTGATGCCATTCCAGCCCACTTAAGAGACAGGATCTTTAATATAATTTGTTTGTTAGTCCATAAAATAACTGATGTTATCCTGTCAATTCATTAAACTTTGTCCAGCAATAAATATTGGCAGTGTTTGAAAGAGCTAGAGGCTACTTTTCAATAAGAAATAAGAAAATATTTTTCTAGAGAGTTTTCAGTGCTAATTCTTCAGATCTTAAAGCTATTTATTATGGAGTCCCATGTCAAAGCCTGCATTCTGAATGGTTCTTGGAAATCAGTTAGTACTCAATGCAGTACCTGCATAGCTGCATTGGATAGTAAGAGATTATGGTTGTTCTCACCCACCAAAAAGCTTTGTATCAGTTGTATCCGTTTGTCTGTCTATCTACAATATATATGATGCCGGACAGCTATCAATATATGCTAAAACTGGCACAGATAAATAGAATAAAACCATTGAGCTGTGATTAAAAAGAACATGTAAAATTATACAAACCAAACTCATCTAACATTCAGGCCTGAGGCATGAAGTAGCATCCAGATGTGTAGTACCCTGCAGGGTATCAACAGATTTGGAGCCTCATGGATCCTTGGCAGGAATGGTATTCTTCTAGGGCAGGTGCTGTGGCAGAAAGGGTCCTCTTAGATGACACTCACAGAGGGAACCTGAAGGATATTGGTCTTGATGATCTGGTGGGACAGGCAAAAACAATGGGAGACAGGTAGTCCAGCAAATAACTTAATCCCATTAAGCTTTTGTAAATGATAACCAGCACCTTGAATATTACCCCAAAGCCTACTGGAAACCAATGCAGTTTGCAAAGCAGTGGGAATGGATGGGCATAGCATGATACTCCTTCAACTGCATGTGTTACTACATTCTGAAAAGTTGAAACTTCAAAATACTCTTCAAGGGTAGCTACATGTAGAACATATTGCAGTGGTCCAAACAGGAAGTGACTAAGGCAACAGGGACCATCAGCAGGGCTTCCTGCTCTAGATAGTGTTGTAATTGAAGCACCAGCCAGAACTGGGTAAAAAGCTCTTCGCCATGGCTCCTTTGCTTCTCTAGCAACAGTCATGAATCTAGAAGAAGCCCTAAGAAACCATAAGATATAGGCCTGATCTTTTATGAGAAACACTATCTGATGCAAAATTATCTGATGCAGATACGTAGCTTGATGGTTTCTAGACAAGCAATGTTTTTGTCTTGCAGGGATTTAATTTCAGTTTGTTCCTTCCCATTCCATCTATCTCAGCCTGCGGGTGCCAATCAATAGTTTCCTAGCTTGGGGCAGTCATGTATATTAATGATTCCTTTCTTTCCCAATCAATAAATTATTTTTCCCAGATTTTTATGTAAATGTTAAATGACAAAGGGGAGATGTATTAAGTTTTAATTTGAAAAAAAGGAGAGGTTGAGTTCTGCTTCTCTATTGCCACTTTCAGAAGCAACTGGTTTAGGAAGGAGCAGGACTATTGTAAAATAGTGTTCCCTCCTACAGACCCTCATAGATAGTTTAGAAGAATTCCAGGGTCAGTTATATTGAAGTTCTAAAAGGTCTGGATGAGACAAACTCTCCCCATCCAAGTCCAGATGAAGGTCATCAATCAGGATGATTAGGACCCGGCTGAAAGATATTCAGATCTGCTTTCTACTTGGATTAGACACCTAGACATAATACTTATATTATTACTGAAAACTTAATAGAATTTTAGAATCCTATTAATACTACCGCTAGCAATGATGGGAATAAGGAAGTTAGGCAACCATCCACCACAGGGTGTCAAACTCAAGGCCCACGGGCTAGATCCCGCCCATGACATGGTCAGATCTGGCCTGTGTGGCCATCTGGAAACAGCCTGGCCCAGGCCCACCCCTCCCGGCAGGTGCACATGTGTGTAGAAGGCGGCTGGCACACACACGCACAGGCCTGGCCCATGCCATCCTAGCAGGCATGTGTGCACATAGGAGGTGGCAGGTTCATGCTTGCACAGGCCCAGCCCATGCCATCCCAGACAGTGGGACAGAGCAAGCGCATCCAGTGGTCCACATCACGTTATTTCCCACAGCCTCTGCTTGCTGCTTGGACAGCCAGCCCAGTGCTGGAAGAAGGCTCTGGAGCAACAGCATATTCCAGCTGAGGGGCTGGCAGGCTGCGTCTACAGCTGGAAACCATTCCCACACACACATATACAGGCAAATGGCAAGCAAAGGTTTTTTGGGCTGTAGCTGCCCTGCCCCCTGCCTCACCTCACCTCATCCTGTGGGATGAGCCTCCCACCCATCACTCCACCCATTGGAGATTCTGGATTCCCTCCCCAATCCTGCCCAAACCCTGCAGGTACCACCCACGCAAGCTACATCAAGCGGGTCATGCCCCTGGCCATGCCCAATCAGTCTGACCACTCTGGCCATGCCTCTTTCCCTGGCCATGCCCCCCAGCCCATGGAGGATAATTACAATGCTGATCTGGCCCTCAATAAAATTGAGTTTGACACTCCTGATCTACCAGATCTTGCCCAATAATTGCAATTTTGAATAAGGGGTTCAGCAAAATGGGATAGATATGACAATCAGAAACATACGGTTGCTATCTACAGGATCGTTGATACATGATTGATTTTTTAGTCTGTTTTCCTAAACTGACAGGTTGTATGCTTGAGGCATAATTGAGCACTGTGTGCTGCATTGCAATTTCTTATAGGTTATTTGAAAACATGTATCAGAATAAAGTACCTGTATTCTGCAGTATGTTTCTTGTAGTTTCTTGGGGGAAATTTTTACTGAAATATCGCAAGATGTCTTAATGCAAAAACAATTAGGTGTTGTATCTTTGCAGTTGATCTAGTTCCCTTTTTAATTAATTACATAATGTTTAACATTGATATTTGCAGTTTCCTAACCAACTGCACATAATTATCAAATTTCTTAAGGACAAAGTGTTTTGCAAGAAAATTAATAATGCACTTCTAAGGAAGCCTTTATTTCAGTCAGTCTGCTGTCTACAAAGTAAGCTCATGAACTGACGTATTCTCAGAATTTTTAGTTGGGCATGCAAAGTGGTTCATATGCATGTTTAGATTTATATAGCTATAAATGTGTAATGACATTTAATTACATTCAAACACGTTTATGTATGTCCAATAGGTGTGTGGTAATAAGTCTACTTCAATTTTAGATTAAACCATTAGGAAGATGATGATAAAAGAGAATATGTGTAGCTCAGCATTAAACTGTGGAGTGTGAGGAGGAGGAGGAGAAGGGCGGGGGGAACAACTTATTTAGTTGGGCAATGAAAATGACTGGAAGCAAACAATCAAGGTCAAAGAGCACCAAGAACTTCACAATTTAAAAGTGTTTATTACTATTTTGTCATACACGCCACAAAAGAGTACAATCAAAGATCTCAGGTCAAAGTTGGGAAAAAGTTACAAGGGAAAAAAATTCTTTCCTATAAAACAAATCACAGCTAAATATGCACCACAAGAATAATTTCATACAGATGGCAACATTCATGTAATTTTCAAATCTCTGTATAATTTCTACAGGAAGGCTTTGCTGGCACTCTTCCAGACTTTAATCTTTCCCTATACCTGCTTAGGTTAAATGTGATGACATGGGAGATAGCTTGTTTTTCTCCTTCTTACCCCAATACAATGGAGAAGTAGAAGTGGGCAGTCTTGACTTCTTGGAAGACACAATAAAAAAACTTCTTTATGAAAAAATTCCACAATATTTCTGTTATGTGACAGCGAGCCTGTTCTGAAATCATTTAAACTGTTGTCTCAAAATAAAGTTTCTACACAACAGTTTTTTTTCTTCTTTTTTGGATAAAATAAACAAGAAAGGCATTTCCCTTCTCTTGTCAGAATTTTGGATGAAATATCCCTATCAATTTTTTAAAATTTCCTGAACAGGAATTAAAAAAATAAATAAAGAAAAAAAATGTTTCTGAAGGAATGCTATGCCTTCTTTCTTATTTGAAGAGGACTCTGCATGCTGCAGTACAAAATTAAGAAGGAAAACACAAGCATCCATTTTATTTTGAAAACAAGATCAACAGTTCTGAATGCATCTCACCTCTAGGAAATTATGTCAGTAGACCAATAATGAAATTTAAAGATAGATGCAGTCGCCACAATTTCTTTTATGGGGAAGAAATGAAAGTGAGACATTCAGAAGAATATTGTGTGCATTGTAATCCATGCAACATTGGCCTCGGGAAAGGTCCCTGAGGAACCCTCTAATGAAAAAGACAAGCGAAACCTATGATTCATCTCAGGCAAAAGGATTTACATATCCTTTTCTAAGGGCCTAATTCAGAGGTCTGTTTGTTTCTACCTTCTTGTCATTTAAACATTAAGGTTCTTGACATTTAGATAATAAGCCAAGTGTAGAAAATATCTTTGGAGTTAAGGGTAGATGAAGAAGAATATGTCTTTATGAACATAACATTTAAAACTAATTACTGGACCAAGAGATTAGATGTGCTATCAGCTGCCAGCTGTCCCCAGACATTGCTCATGATAAAATGAGATGGTCTGATTGAATAGGAAAATGTAGCCATAATAGAAAAACATGACTAGAATATTCATAAACATAAATTTAATCTAGTTTTAGATTGATGCAGAGTATACAGTTCATTTATACTTGCAAATGCCCATTAGGACAAATTTGCAAACTCATATTAAATTTGCGTTCATAAGGTACTGTCTATTTGAAAACTAAAAAGCCACTACTGTGTATGAGAGTAAGGGAAAATAACTTCAATAATCCTGTTGAAAGTTAAGAGGAAAAAACATGCAGACGTATCTATGAGTACCTATTTAATAAAAATAAAGGGTATGGTTATAGCCAATTAAGTGTTCCTACTGACTAAATGGCATCTGTTTGGCACAGGAGAAAGAAGGACAGGATTCAGGGTGGAAGGAGGGGAGAGATGTGTTTTTGCAACCTTAAAGTAAAGAGTCCTTCATGTCAAACTTGACTTTGGCAATGTACTTCCTTCAAGTTGGACTAAAATGCCTTCCAGCCCTATGATTTTATAATTCGTAGCAAGTTACTAATATTCAACAGGTACTAACTAAACCTATATCCAAACCATAGGTGGTATTCAGCAAATTCTGAGCAGTTGTGGAGAACCCTTAGCTGAAATTTTGAGTAGTTCAGAGAACCGGTGGTAACTTTCCCTCAGGAGTGGGGAGGGAATGGAGATTTTGCAGTATCCTTCTCCTGGAGTGGGGTGGGAATGGAGATTTTATAGTAACCTTCCCCTGCCATGCCCACCAAGCCACTCCATGCCCACCAAGCCATGCCCACAGAACCGGTAGTAAAAAAAATGAATCCCACTACAGATCCAAATCTCTTCAGATCTTCAGGATCGGCCCAAGATTAACCAGTGTCAGAAATATTGGATTTGCAAGTGGGCCTTTGGGGACATTGGATGAATGAAAGAGTACTTTAAAAAGACAATGCAGAATCCAAAATAGTGATTATGCCATCCAATCTTGATTTTTCCTACTCAGTCACAAAGAAAGTAGAGCAAAAAAAAAGTGTCTGTCATGGCACGGAATTTTGTTTGGACCCAAATAAAAAGAAAAATATGGAAAGTGGTATTTGGGAATAAATATTGGCTAATTATATTTTTGCTTAATAAATTAACCCTGAAGTAAATATTTCATTTTCCAGGCAAGAACGTCTAAATTGACCCGACTGATAATTTAGCAGAAATTATCTCTGATTTATGAAAACTGGTAATTGTTACTTGTAATAATTTGTACTATGATTTACATAAGTGTATTATTTTTCCCATTTGAGTAATACCATGTTTTATGTAAAATGGTTATTGAATTCATTTTCATTCATTTAATTAAAACATATTATCCAGATAAATCATTTTCATTATTTGTAGAGTCCAGACTATTATTTTTTTTATTGATATCCTGACTTTATTATGTTTTTATGAGCAACTCAAAGTGGCAAACTTATCTAATACTCCTTCTTCTTCCTATTTCTCTTACAATAATCCTGTGAGGTGACTTGAGCTGATCTCTTCCCGTGTGTGTGTGTGTGTGTGTGTGTGTGTGTGCATGGCTGTTTTGAAGCATTGTTGAAGCACTCCTTATGACTGTCTGAATTTCCTGCAGTTTCCTTGGCAAGGTTTTTCAGAAGTGCCATTGCTGCCTTCCTATGGCTGAGAGAGAGTGTCTGGCCCCAAAACATCCAGCTGGTACCTTTCATACCTCAAAAGGGACTAGATTTCATGATCTCCTGATTTCTAGCCTGGTGCCTTAACTACTACACCAAACTAGTTCTCCTCTCAAATCATTGTTTTTACATAAATATCTAAATTCATTCTTTTTTACTCATTCCATAGTAAATATGCACTGGTTATCAGATTACAAATAAGAATAGCTCTGTAACTTTCTGTACATTTGATCACATTTATTTTCTACTACTCTGGGCTAATAAGGACTTGAATTTCAAAGTGAGACTTTCTGTTCTGCCTACTAAGCTAACTGTCTGCTTAGACCTAAGGTACCAAAGACCACAGAAAAGTTCTTACTGTAAGAATATCATATCTCAGTGACAACATCCATCATTTTCTGGTCATTTTCATTGTCGCAGCACAGATCTGGTTGTCCTAGAAGGCAATTAGCTTCTCTGGGTCTATTTGGTTGCTAAGATCCATTGCTTTGATAGTACATAATCAGTTAATACCATCCTCAGATAAATGTAGTCCCGATTTACAGTATGGTTGCCTTTCCTCCCCCCTCCCTCCCTCCCTTCCTCTGATTCTTTCGTCCTTTTCCTCCTTTTTCCAAG
>JAOYMU010000098.1:64339606-64350587 GCA_025802295.1 Psammodynastes pulverulentus
GTGTTCATGGTTATGTTTATACTTATATGTATATCCAATGTATGTATGCTTGACAAAAATAAATAAACAAACAAACATCAAAGTGGCTCTCTGCTAGGCTTTGTGATGTTGCTTTGTGACGTTTATCAATTTTGGTACATGGGGAAAATTAAATCAATGTCTAAAATCACTATCAGTTGAGCAGTTTATCTGACTGGTGTAAAAGTTTTGACACTGCAGCATGCAACCTTTTATGAGGTTCTACAAAATTGTATGAGGCCTGAAGCAGTGGTGGGATTCAAACATTTTTACTACCCGTTCTGTGGGCATTGCTTCGTGGGTGTGGTGTGGCTTGTTGGGCATGGCAGGGGGAAGATATTGTAAAATCTCCATTCCCACCCCACTCCAGGGGAAGAATACTGCAAAATCTCTATTCCCTCCCCACTCCTGGGATAAGGTTACCACTGGTTTTCCGAACTACTCAAAATTTCAGCTAAGGGTTCTCCAGAACTGGTCAGAACTTGCTGAATATCACCTCTGGCCTGAAGTGGTCACAAAGTTGGTGTGTCTAAAAACATTCTTGATGGAACCTAAGGCTTAGCTAGATCATGTAAGACAATTTTCTACCAAGCAAATCGCCATGCACCTGTTCACATCCATCATGTAATGAACATAATTCAAACAATCCTTTCTGTGATTGCAAATCAAAGATCCTGGGGTTCTTCAGCAGAATTCATAATTACAAATGAAACTTGGCTACTAGCTCATGGAGTAATGTGTTAGCTCTTGCTCGAATATGCAATTAGTATGCCCTGAGAGCATAATAGATCTCCAGCTGTTTCTCTACTTGTGCCGCTAAGCTTTCAACTTCAGATGATAAATGACCACTGTTATCAGAGAAATAGATAGATAGCACACAGTGGCAATCTAAATCTGATTTGAGGCAGCTGCTGTGGAAAGTCTTGCAAAAAGATGGACTATGTGTACATTGACTTAAGTGGGTTCCACAAACCCAGCATTCCAAAACTGAATGGACTCAGGTTGAGAGTAGTCTTAAAGATCAGGATAAACAATTAGAATACCTTGGAGCTAATCACTTATGTGAAAAAAAGAAGCATATGTTGCTCTTACCGATTATAATGGATTACTGCAGTCAAAATGAGTAATAAAATATCGATTTTCATATTTTTGGTTTTTCCAGGTTTTCACCCTACATGTTGCATTTTTTTCCAAAAATCCAACCAAACAACAATATGACTGGCTGAAGTGGAAAATTAAATTGCTTCTTAATCCTAAAACATTTTACCATTAAAATACAGTTTTAGAAATACCGGTATGGTTGTTCTATAAATATAAAATTATTTATATTATACTCTAACCATGGTGGCATAGTGGTTAGAGTACAGTACTGCAGGCTACTTCTGCTGCCTGCCAGCTGCCTGCAAGTTGGCAGTTCAAATCTTATCACGCTCAAGGTTGGCTCAGCCTTCCATCCTTCTGTGGCTGGTAAACGGAGGACCCATATTGCCGGGGGCAATATGCTGACTCTAAACAGCTTAGAGAGGATTGTAAAACATTGGAAAATGGTATATAAGTCTAAGTGCTATTGCTATTGTTCATGAATATTGAGATATTTAGCTAAGCTATAAGCTGAAATAAGGCCAACTGTAATTTTAAGATTACCTTGATTTTTTAAAAGTATATTCTTCACTTTATTAAAGTTGTTAAAGCTGCTGATTTATAAGCATTTGCTCTTTAGGAATTGCCGTGTTTTAAAAAATCAGTTAATATTTGCAAGCATGCAAATCTGTTTCAAAATGTACAGTTTATGTTAGCATATATGTAATGCATAAATGTACTATCATTTTATCCTAGATATAATTATATATTTCTTAGACCTAATTAGAATTATTCCCAGGCAAGAATATATAGGATTGCAGGATCATAAAAAAAAACACAACTTGAATGATTAATTTTGAGCAGACAATATATTAATGTATAAGGCATGGAGGTAATTAGTAATAATTAGTATTTAAAAAGACAACTTTTGTTGAAGTATTTTCACAGCCACCTGTTTCATTAGGATCATCTGTTTTTAGATAAGTATTTTTCTTCCGCTATAAGGACAAATTCCTGGAAACTAGAAATGACTCATCCAACATACGTCCTCTGGGTTTTTATTACCATTGTTCTGGTCAGCACGCTGACTTTCAATAATTATGATTCAATGACCTTGAAGCTGGAATTATCTTTTCACATTAGTTTAAATGTTCAGCTAATACACATTGTCAAAAACATTTTATTCATCATTTTAATGTTCTGTTTTCTTGAAACTTTTTATTTCTCCTGTATCTTGAGGTCATTCTTTCTTAGTTTGTACACATGGACATTTCATCCATAATAATTCAGAAGTGCTCTATTTGATTTCGTAAACTTTTTAGGGTAAAGGAAAGTGTCATAAGTAAATAAATATGGGAAAGAAACAAGATAAATGTGTAAATATAACTAACAAGGAAAGTTAGATATGTTTTGAATCTCAGTGCCATCAAAAGCTGGGTCCATCACATTGTTGAATTACATATAAAAAGCAGCATGGTGGGATTCAAGTTTTTTTACTACTGGTTCTGTGGGTGTGGCTTGGTGGGTGTGGCCTAACTTGGGCATGGGTAGGTGGGCATGGCACAGGAAGGATACTGTAAAATCTGCATTCCCTACCCACCCCACTAACCTGCTTTCCAACTCCGTTCTCCTGTGCAGGGCAACAAAAGGAGACCCAGCCGATCAGCTGGGACTCGGGAGGCAGAGAATAGATGGGGGTGGGGCCAGTCAGGGGTGATATTTGCCGGTTCTTCGGACTACTCAAAATTTCTGCTACTGGTTCTCCAGAACTGGTCAGAACCTGCTGAATACCACCTCTGAAAAGCAGTATATCGATCCAATCTGTTGCAAATTGACCATTTCTGCATCTATCTGTTAGAAAGAAGCAGGCAGAGTCCATTAGAATGGGAAAATGATTAAAACAAACATTGCTCCCTCTATGAATGAGAAGGCTCATTGGCCAAAGCAACTTTAATATTTCACTGCACTTATTGAAAATGGAAATGTTTTCTTTTAAATGATTTCAGCCTCTCATTATATTTTACCCACTTGCATATAATGAAGTACTAAACTTTTTAAAAAAAAACCTATTTGTAGGGAAGTGTGAAAGTTTTTCCAGATGGATCGTATGTGGGTTGCTACTTCACCACTCTGAATCTAGAATTCGTCTTGCATTTATTCAGTAAACTTATCTAGGTCTGAGACAGTGGTGCCGAAATCACTACATCTTATATTAATGAGGACTGCTAAAAAGAAATGCTTTCCTTTGGGCTACACATTCCTGCTGGACAAATGTCCAGAGCACATGGCAAATTTTTTTATTTGTTCTTATTCTTGTTTATTATAACTAATAAATAAGTTATTTGATCCTTTCTACAGAGATATAATATTGTAAGCTGTCCAAAGTCACTTAGGTGAGATGGGTGTTGAGGAAATTGAATAATTAAAAAAAAATAAGATATACATGCTGCTGCTGTAAAAATTTCTGGAAAATTTATGAAAGTACTGTACTAGAATATTTCCAGCCATCGTTTTCCCGATTCTGCTTTGGAAAATCATCCTCATCCATGGTCCTTGGGAGTTTATTAACAAATGATGGAAGGAAAGGAAAGCTCATTATGGATATAACACCTTTGTTAATATTTCCTATGGGAGCATTGGTCTTGGATTTGGGAGACTGCACTTCTGATTCTGCAAGAAGTGTAGCATTATCCTGTCTTTACTTCTTTTCTTAACTTACCACAATACTTGTTTCCAATCTGCAGAAAGGACCACAGAATTCCATTGACATTCGCTCTTAACAACAATCTTTTAAGACAGCATCTGCTATATTCCTAAACACTTTGTTGCTGAAACTTCAAAATTGTAACAATACAAAAATAAAAATGCTGAAGTTTCCTCTGAAGTTAAGCCAAACAGGAAACTGCAGAGATCCCAATAGTGATTTATTTTTTGAAAAGCCTGGGATGGGATAACATCTATTACAGTAACATCTTGATCTAACGTATCCCTTTGTCTGCTAAATTCTTCAGAGCTATTCCTTTCAACATTATTTCTTGTGTAGGGTTGCCAATCTGGGCCCCTCAGCCTTCTAATTCCTTTCTCAGATGAGATTTTTGAGTTGCTGCCAAATGCTGCATTTCTATAGCTTTCAAACAACTGCCAACTCTGTGCCATCTGTTAGGCTCCATGACAGTATGTGTTAGGTGGCAAGAAATAGTGACATACTGTAACTACTTCAGGTGTATTGAGTGCTGAAGTTTTTATAAAAGGTAGGAAGGAATAATTCAGAATTTGAAGTATCCTTCTTAGATAAACTTAAATGTTAAGATGAAATTGAAACCCAGTCAGAAGTTGGCAGTGTAGCAATCAAACTCTTTGCTTCATCTAAATTTAAAAGTAGAGAATTGAAATGGTAGAATCTTTATTTAAAAGCCCCACTGACATTCTTACAAAATAAAAAGGTGGACAGAAGCTACAGCCTAGTTCTTCATTTAAATGTGTATCTCCAGACATAGAGGGATAAAGGCAGTTTAAACTTTGAGCTAAAAAGATCAAGAAGTATGCAAACTCTAGGAAACAGCTAAACTGGCATTGGCTGAAAAGTTCCACTGCTTTAAATTGTTAACTTTAATTATTAAACTTAATATTGATATTATTGAATGTTATTGATAATTGGATTAAACCATAATTAGAATTATCTTTGCTGGGCATTGACAGGATAATGCAATAAGAATCAGTTCATTTTAAATTGAATAGCCTTACAATAATTATTCTCCATATTTTTATCACTTCCTTTTTTATCAGGCTGTAATTAGAATTTGGAGGATATATTTAAGATACGGCTGTCAGGTCCACTGGCCAGATGTATCACACACTGGCCATGCCCATGTCCAGTTTAGTGAAGGGGGGAAAGTCACAATACATCATGTGATGCCTCGAGTTTGACACCCTTGAGTTAAGGGTGTAGATTATGGACCTCTGTCTCTAAATATAAATATATATACCATATAAATATAAATACAGTATAAATACTTATTATAACTTCTGCTATGAGGCACTTCTAATGTTCAGACTACACTTAGTTTTGTACATTTTAATAGCCATTAGGGCTGTGCAATGCTTTGAATGTAGGGTTGTTTGAAGCACTTGCTTCAAAGTTGCTTTGGATACTTTTTTAGTAATTTTATTAAAGTTTACAACTTACAAGAATACAAACTAAAAAAAAAAGTAAAAAGGGAAAAGGAAAAGGTGCCGAAAAAAAGGGGTGGGGGTTTTCTACTGCCACTGCTTTTTTGCCCACCCATGGTCATTCAGTTTTTCAGAATGGTGAAGAATTTAGGTGAAGGTGAAGATTTAGGTTTAGGTGAAGAATTATTTCTGAAACAACAAGCCAGTAGGTCATAGGTACAAAATAAATCTGATGCAAAATATAATTATAATCATTCTTGGATTATAATGGTATATATTGATTTGTATACTATCCAAAATGTGATTGTTGTTCCTTTATCCATAGAAATAAATTTTATTCTGTTTTTTTGGTACTGATTTAACTTATTGCTGCCTATTATAGTTTTGTCAGTGATTGCTTCTGTTAACTAAGTATATTCAAGTCCAGTTCCAAAGAGATAATTATACTATGTCTTAATTTCTTTTTAAGAGGTCTTCTATTTTTTTCTTACTTATGTTCTTTTCTGTTTTATTCTTTCAAAATATTCAATTGCACCATAAGTGGGAGGAGCAGAAAAACTAAATTAAAACTTCCACAAATGGTCAAACCAGTGCTTTGGTGTTCTGGAACTGCTGGATAAAAGCACCTTATTGAAGAAAATGGAACTGATTCCATGATGCATGGCCCCTGTTCAAGACAAAAAACTGCCACACTCAAGCGTAGTTACTAAAATCATCAAGTGATACTAATGCTTATTTCATGTCATTTCTGCATGGTGGCTGTAAACAGATTACACTGAATGTAATCTGAATGTAATAAAGATAAGGTACAGTGATGGATATAGTGGGGAAATCTTAAGCTGTACTTAAGATTTCTGAGGAAAAAATATTTCCATCTTTTTAAAAAAAATGACAGCTCCAGTCACAGTTTCTAAAATAAATCTGGATGAGGTTTGTCTCAAGTCATCTTGTACCAAATGACATTGATTAAAGCCTTGTTAACTGAATAAATAGCAGTTGATAAATCTAAAGCTTTTCTAAAAAAAATTAGCAAAACATTAAAAAAATTAAACCCATATTTAACCAGTGAGCAAAGCTTTATGACAGTCAAGCTGTCAAAATTGAACACGAGTTTTTGTTTTTGTTTTTGTTTTTTAGGACAAGCACAGATACATATTTTGGCTGTCAAAATCTGTCCGTTTTCCCATGAAGAGAAAGATTTAAATGTCTTGTGCACATTTGAATGACAGGGAGATCTAGGCTTTATAAAGCATAAACAATCACAACAGATTTCAGGCAAGCCTAACCACTGAAGAACACATGTCAGATTAAATGAGAAGGTTTGGAATGAAGTTTAGCTCACTGAATGCATAATGAAATAATCCTTCAAAAATAACACAGAGCATGAAACTACACATGCTAGGAAGTAAAAGCCAACTCCATGGGGCTGCCGTATTTAGAACCATGATGTCAAGACTGAACAAATAAGGAGGTGGAAGTATCATTTTTAAACTATGAAATAAAGAAATGGATTTGATTAACTTGAAAAAGAGAAAACTGAAGAGAGAATATCTTACCCACTTTGAGGGTGGAAGGGGTGTTCTATAAAAGAAGGGAAAAACTGTTGTTTAAGAATGCAGAACAATAATGAAAGAATAATGAATCTAATATTCTAGAAGAAATATTCTAGAAGCTCCTGAATGAATGTTAACAGTTCAGCATTAGGACTCATTATGTCAAGAGGAGAGCGAGTTACCCATCTTGGATGTGTTCAAGCCAGATAGATCTCTATAATAGATGCTACAATAGAGGAGCAAATTAGACCTAATGGTCTAAATGGTTCATTAAACTCAAAGATTCAAGGATCCCATTACTTAGTTCTTTTACTGTAACACTTTATCTAGCATTGTATTTACACTTTCCAAAATATGTTCAGTTTTGCCTGAACCATAGTTAAACGCTCAGAAGCACAGCACAGTGCCCCAATGAAATGTATCTAATGCAGTATTAGCCATCATCAATTTCCACAACTACTAGCCAAACTAAATTGCCAGCTACATTTCTTCAAAGCTGTTAAAATAGCCAGATGATATGAAAAGAATTCTGTGGAAAAAAAATGCTGTCTTAAGCATTATTTGTTGTTATAAATAACAACAGATTATTTGTTGTTCATACATAGTGTGATCAGAAATTATCAAAGCAAAAGGTTAAATTTTGCTTTGCACCAAGAAATATTGCACCAAGAAATAGAGCTATCAAAAGAGCTACCTCTCTCCTTGGTATTCTTGACCTCTCACCCATTTTCAATTCCATCAATCGTGGTAGTCTCCTGGAGTGGCTTTGAATGTTGGGGATAGCAGGCACCATGTTGTGTTGCTGCTTGATCCTTCTTCTGGGGTTGATTCCAGTTAGTGTTGATAAGGAAGGAGAAGTGCAGCCCACGTCCCCTACTATTTGAGGTGCTGCAAGCTTAATTCTTTCTCCTTTTCTGTTTAACATCAATATGAAGCTGCTAGGAGAGGAAATCTGTTAGTTTGAGATAAGAAATTCATGAGAAACAAATAGGGATTTTTTTAATACCATATTTTTTCCTCAAATGGTTTCGTATTTATCCATAGCAGACCAAATGAATTAGTTTCTCTTGAAATATAATCCATATTGCAGTAGTGAAGTAGCAGTGACCATAGAAGGATCTCTATTTTCTTTCATTTAACAAAATAAATTATGAACCTGAAAAAATTTGGCAAGCCAGCTACCATAACGCCTCAGAATTTTCTCTTTCCTTCTTTAAACATATGTGACTCCTCCAACTTTTCATCATAAGTTTTTTTCTTACAGGCTCCTAATCTTTCCAGGGTGAAGGAGAAATGCCTGGAGTCTACTATGGCATAGCATTTGCTATTAGAGTAAGGCTGAGGAGATCCAGATTCACACCTACTCTCACCTACAGAAGCATCTAGAAAATACATATGTATTTTCCGTAACTTTATGACTTAGAATCCTTTATCTGTGCTTCTTTTTTGGTTCTACATTTATTTCTTCTAATGTATACATTTTTGCATGCATTTCCTTAGCATACATAACCTTTGATGTTTCATGTGCCCTAACGTGTGCCTGTTTAGATCAGAAAACCACTTGACAAATATTAGGTTGGAAGTTTGGTTTGTTTCTATTACTGTAAAATGCAAATAAGGCACATTTTATGGGGGCCATTGTCAGGTGAGCCATCACTTAATCCCAGGCATTTCTCATGAATAAAACAATTTCAGGTAGGAAACTAAACAGATGCTCACTAAATTAAATTATTATTTCCAAACTTATTCTTAAGCAGTCTGAATGATTCAATCATTACCATCAAATAGATAATATAAAAGTTAATAGATTTAAGTGAAACACCAGTTTATCACAGAAAATTCTTTCACCCAGCTTCTTAAAGTAACAACACACTAAGATGGACATTTTACATTAAGCGTTAAGCATTTTTTTTAATAAATGCTATGCCAGGCATAACAAGACAGTCTGACATTAGAAAAATAATGGAAAAATCAATCACTACAATGAACATGGTAGAACAAATGCTGTTTTCAAACATCTACCACGGTGGCCTTTCAAAATTCTTTCACAATTATGTTTCTTTTATTTGCAAACTACATTGAAGATTGTACCATGGGACTGGGAATTACTTAATATTTTTTCCTAGCTGTTCCATACAGGGATTTTGAATTTATTTCAGTGACTATGACTCGTCAATGTAGTCTGCCTTGTATATGCATTCATATACCCTGATGTTCCTATGATGAGTCAATGCCTTTGCAAAAGGCATGTCTGAGTGTGAATTACTATGGACTTAATTATCTCAAGTCCAGGGGTAGAAGATGCTAATAAATAATTTGTTTGTTTATGTGAATTATCCCTTTTTAAGATGAATTTAAATGGAGTTCTGGGTATTATTAGTTATTAGTAATAACTTTAGAATAGATAATTCTTAATCTATGTAAATCAAATACCATATTTGTTTATTAAACATTGCTGCTTCAATCAGTTTTGACTCTAAATCACATTAATGCTACTAATAAAAAAATAATCAGCTTCAAACCTGCCCATCTAGATCTCAGTAACTGTAGGAGATGACCAGGACGAGCCCGAGGGAGGGGTAAACTTATCATCAGTCATGAGTCCCTGAGTGCCCATAAGAAATCTAAGTCCAGCCCACCTTGAATTACTTTCTTAACTCTCCCTCATTTCCCTTGCCAGCTAGTAGTTCAGATTCTTGTAGAGACCTTAAGCTTGCAATAAATCTTTATACTCATTGGAACTGCCTGAATCTCCTGATTTCCCCTGCACTTGACAGTAACATATACATGATCTATATTCTCATCTACAACCAAATATTATTCCAAATAAATCTGTATTCAATAGCATCAGCTAGAGGCAAAGATATTTAACAATCCAGATATCTGGTTTCCAAGATGAGACCAAAAGGTCAGGAAATTGTACAGAAAGAGCAATAGAGCAGGAGGACAAAGTTAAATGTGTCATCAGCTTAAAATCTTATGTCACCACAAATGATCCAAGTCTATCCCCCCCTTTGAATTCTGTTGACCTTTATCTAGTGTCAGTTTAGTGCTGACTAGCAGCTGATTAGATTCTTGTGTATAGGGTTGAATAAATATGCTGGGCTGCAACTTAACATACATATGTGATCCTTTGCACCTGGCAAAAACAGAATTGACATCAAGATATCATAATAGTATAAATTAAGTGTTTTCTTGTATTATAAGATAACCCAAATTAAAAATATCTTTATGCTGACTGAGCATCTCAAGAAATGTTAATAAAGGGTTGGCTTTTAACTTGATTGAGCCATGGCAGTGCAGTGGTTAGAATGCAGTACTGCAGGCTACTTCTGCTGACTGCCAGCTGCCAGCAGTTCGGCAATTCAAATCTCACCATCCTTCCATCCTTCTGAGGTTGGTAAAATTGTTGGGAGCAATGTGCTAACTCTGTAAACTGCTTAGAGAGTGCTGTAAAGCACTGTGAAGCATTATATAAGTCTAAGTGCTATTGCTATAATGTTGAGATAAAAAATGGTGAGAGGATATTTATTTATATGATATAAGCTTGTCCTATTCTTGCCCCATTTGATTTTATACCAATTATAATATAGCAATAGCAATAACACTTAGACTTATAAACCGCTTTATAGTGCTTTATAGCCCTCTCCAAGCGGTTTACAGAATCATTTTGCCCGCAACAATCTGGGTCCTCATTTTACCAACCTCGGAAGGATGGAAGGCTGAGTCAACCTTAAGCCTGGTGAGATTCAATCTGCCAAATTGCAGGCAGTCAGCCGTAAGCAAAAGTAGCCTGCAGTACTGCACTCTAAACCACTGTGCCACCAATAACTATATATTAATATAGTTTTACAAAAGTGAGTGTGGTTTAAGGATATGATGTACCTATGAATTATAAAAAAAACTTGGAACTTATTACAATAAGAAAAAATTATTGAATGGGGTGGTGTAGCAAAAAAAGATATCTCTTAATTGTTGTAAAGGGTAATCCCAATTTGCAATCTTGGGTTGCCAAGTCTTTCTGTTTATGAGCTAGCTGTAAAGTAATATAGTTAAATGACTGATCAGTATTACTTCAAATTACAACATATTTAACATAATCATTTAAAAATTAGGCTGATTCCCCCCCCCCCCCATGTATTAGACAATATGTTTTAGCT
>JAOYMU010000098.1:64359654-64373431 GCA_025802295.1 Psammodynastes pulverulentus
CTCTCTCTTTCTTGCTCTCTCTCATCGCTCTCTCACTCTCATCTCTCTCTGTATCTCTCTCTTTCTCTGTCTCTCTCTCTCTTCTAGAGCTCTAATTACAAGACTGGCCCACTGGTCATCCTGGAGCAGCTCCTCTACCTGGGTGACCTGCGGACCACCAAAATTTTCTCGCATCCACCAGTGGTCCCCAGACCACTGATTGGAGACCTCTGCTCTTGCAGACAAAAAGCACACATGAATTGAGTGAGTATGTATCACTTGTTTGAACTCAAAAAAGAACCAATTGTAAGAACATTAGAATTACAGCATTAATTAGTGTCATTCCACATCCATATATGAGGACCAGTTTAGAAACAATGATGCTGACATAAAAATAGCATATTTTTTTTAAAAAAAGAGCACAGGGGTTTTTTATGCAATGGTTTTGCATAATCAGCTTGTGTGAATCAATCTTAACTGTACTGGTGGTGTAACATTGCATTAGATTACTTAATTGTTGAGCAAGTAAATGAAACCCAAACAGTGTTAGCCTTCTATACTAAAAAGAGTTCTGATGGGCAAAAATGTCTTCTATTTCTTGCAGGAGAGGACAATATCTTTCCATGAATGGGAATTGGGGGATTGGAGGGAACAGGTGGCATAGTTTAGAATAATTGTGTTTACATTATTGTTACATATAATCAAGAAGTAGGGATAATCACTGCAGTCAGGCTTATGCACTTGGGGATAAAAAAAATAGAGACAAACCCAATGATTCAAAATAGAAGTGAAATTATTTCCTTATTTAAATTACACTCTTGATAGGATGATCCAACTTATTGGCCAACTCTTCCTGTCAATGTCATAAATCTGACCATATCTTTTGATCTCTTCAGCATTTCCATATATGGAAACAAAACTGAAATACTGTACATTTGCCTGTAACAGTGCCAGACACAGCAGGAAAGCAATCCGGCATACAAAGTGCTAAAAGGCTGCAAGACTGTTCAAAGTCATGTGATTTGATTTGCTACTTTGATCTGTGAGTTTGTTTCAGTGAGGTAATTCTGTTAAAGCTTTGCTGAGGCAGAGTCCTTCTTTGAAACCTTGCGCAACCCTACGGGTTGAATCAGAGCTCTCAGATTCAAAGGCAGATACAGTAACTGATACCTGGCAGTTCACAGAGATTACCTAATAACACTCCTCAGCAAACAAGACCACTGATATGACCTTGGCATCAAATTGGCTATGTGGCGTCACAAGTCTTCCCTAGCTTCTGGGCCATGATATGAGAAGCAAAGCTTCTGATGGAGTGAGAGAGCCAAGTGTGATTTGCCAGGGTACCAATGCCAGATGCACAATGCTTGATGCTGACAAAATTAAAGCGCTAAAAATAAGCACAGCATCCATTTGAAAATATGGCTTTGGGGAAAACAGAACACGGATTTAGACGATCTATCCAAAATAGGAAGGGAAGTAATTCTGAAACTGAAGGTTAGAATCAGAAGAAATATGGAATTAAGAGTGAAGAGAAAATGGATGAAAATCATTCCTTCCTCTATTACTAAAGTCTTATGAAATTGGTGAAGTCAGAAAGGAGAGCCTTAATACTCCCCAAGAGTGCACAAGATACTACATCTCTTTCTATCAATGATCATTTTGGGTTCGGTTATTAGGAACTGAAAGGAGAAAGACATGTAGGGTAGACTTCCCCACCCTGGTGTCTTTTTTGGCTGACTGGCAGTCCTGGAAGTTGTACTCAACATATCTGAAGAGTACCAGTTTACAAAACCTGTGCAGAGGCTATGAATAGCAAATATCATTTCCTTTTGGCAGGAACAAAAAGTCATATTGGTGTGAGCTAATGTTCACTGGTTTTTAATACAGCTGTCAGGTAAACATTCTGAATGTTAAAATTGTGCCAGCACAGTTTATCTTAATGAGGAGTTATTAATTCCTCACACAACTGTGGCTGCTACATTTATTCTTTCACCGAGAAAATTGGATGGGATTATCAGTGACATGGGAACAGGGAGAGAATGAGAGAGGAGAAATTATCATTCAGGGTAACAAGTTGTTTTTGTCTACCCAACACTTCTGTGCCATCATAATAGCAAAAGTATCACAAAACAGCAGATACATATCAGCACTGTGGAGAAAATGACTTGGTAGATCACCCATCTGTTTCATATTCAGTTTTAAAACTATTGGTGTGAAGAAGAAAATATTGGGGAGGGGAAAAATCATGCATATTAATCTAGCAGCTAGGAAGGAATGTTTCATCAGCTGATTTCTTTTGAGAAATGATAAAATCTCTTATTGGAATGCTTAATAAGCAATTGCTATTGGAAGGAGAGAGATCTTCTTAAAGGATTAGTGGGACACATATCAAACGGAACAGCTATTATTTCTAAGAGCCAAATATGATCTTGAATTATTATTATGAAAGTAACGATAGATCTGCAAAAAATAAATTGGGCCTCTAATATATATTGGGTATAAATAAGTCATAAATAATACAACTTTGCCCTTGCTGTAAAACCAATTGCCCTAGCAACATTCCCTCCAATTATTTCCAAAGCAGGAGCTTGTTTTGTAGCTCATGGAAAAAATTAATATCACTAAATCCAAACAAAGAGTCTGACCTACTTGTATAAAACCCATTTCTGCTTCTTGATTTTTTTTTCATAGTTATTTTTCAGTTATTTATCTATTTCTATCTCTTTATTGTTACTCTGAGAATACCCCTATCTGATTATAATACAGTTTTGCCTTCCTTGGCATCCATATCTTTCTTGTTGAAATTCCTTATTGCAAGAAGTTCTCAACTGTGATAGCAATTGAGAATTACAGTCATAAGTGGTTGTCTTAAGTCAAGGCATCACATGACTAGATTTGATGTTTTGATTTTTTTTAAAGTGGTTGTTAAGAGAACACCATAGTTGTATTTTTCTCAATGGATGTTGTTTGCCAGAAACCAGAAGTAAATGCCAGAAACCAGCAAACAAAGTTGCAAATTGTGGTTACACGATCACATGTTGCTACAAACAACTATAAAGTTGAGTCAATTGCCAAGCATCCAAAATGTGTTCATGTAATCATGTGTGTGTGTGCATACACAGCCTTCATAATTTCAAAAAAGGGCCTTAAATAGCTTTGCACTATTATGCACTAAACGCTCATAATTTTGAATAGTTGTAAAGCAAACAATCATAAGTTAAGGACAACCTGTAACTATTTTACCTCTCAAAAAAGCATACATTTAAAAAAAAATAAAAATAATATCACAATTGTAACTTAGTATTGATAAACCTTTTCTGCAAGTACTGCAATTTTGAAGATAGCTGAAAAGTGTATAAAATAAAACATACTATTATTTGGTGTATCAAATAAGGAGAATATTTGTAGCTCAGGGTTGAAATGAGGGGTTCTTGGTGCTCTCTCAGTTTGATTTTTTTCTTGCAGACATTTCATTACCCTAACTGGGTAACATCATCAAAGCTAGTGATGATGATGTTACCTAGTTAGGGTAATAAAATGTCTGGAAGAAATCAAGCAAGCTCAGAGTGCTCCAAGGATCCCTTATTATTTGGTGACTATGACTTTGGTTGACAGACTTTTAGGAAATGTAAATGACTGCTGTTAAAACAACTACTCAATCTGTTATAGATTAACAAAGACTGATTAATATACTGTAAAAAGTCAGGTTCCTTCTTAGACAACCAATCATTTTCTCAAGTTTAATTACAATTGTAGACATTTTCACTCTTCAGATTTTTAAAGTAATCCTGGATCTCCCTAAAATCCCTAAATTCTTTTCTTGCCCTAACTCCTATCCTGTCCTTTCCACTAGGTGAATAATATGTTTCCTCCCTAAAAAAAAAAATCTACTGGCAAACTTGAGCAGGAACTTATAGATATATGATACTTAGAATTCCAGTTCAGTATGGTTGGAGGTCTAGCAAACGAGGTGGTCCTTTTTAAATACAGAACAGTAGTTAGTATTTTATAACAGTAGCTAGTAGTTTATAACTGCTAAGGTCAACTGACTCTCTGAGTTAAGATAATGGAATAAACTAGCATTCATTCATTCATTCATTCATTCATTCATTCATTCATTTATTTATTTATTTATTTATTTATTTATTTATTTATTTATTTATTTATTTATTTATTTGCATTCTGCTCTGCTCAGTTGTATCTACTTGGATCATATCTGCAGAAGCCTCTTTTCTGGTTTGTTTATTGTATCATGGAATCCAAGGTCCCTAACTCATTTCTTCAAAACAAGCAAAGAGCCAGAGGCTAAGGTCAAAAGATGACTTTTCACTGGCTTTATTATGTAAGTTTTGGGTATACAGATTATACTGATCAGACCACGGAAGGACCTTCCATGGTTTGCTTAGCCATTATGGACTCTTTTTTTTTAATAGCATATAGTCATATGTGGGAGGGAAGTGTGAATCCATCTTGAAATATGGACAATACTCTAGTAGACTGAGGACAGGATGAAATATGGTGATTCCCTTGGAGTTGCAAAAGATTATGAAGTTATGAAGAGATGGTTGAGGAGAAAAGCCTCCTCAAGACCATCAAACAAAGAAAACTGAGTTATTTGGGACATATACACAAATGCAATCTTATTCGAGATTGCTAGAAAGTAGGAAGTGGAAGTGAAAAGAAAAAAGAAGCAGAGAATGATAATGAGATATTTGGAATCTCTTAACTGGACTGGTTTAAATCATGATAAATATACATAAGTGGATATAGTGGAGACACATGGACATCAGCCCCCTGAAGGAGAAGATGTTTGAAACATAGAATAACAGCATTGGAAGGTACCTTGGAGATCATCTAGTCCAACCCCCTGCTCGAGCAGGAGAGTCTAAACTAACTGGTCACACTGATCTTATTTACTTCCCAAGACCACAGGAAATGTGGCTGATAAAAAGTGAATCTGTATTTTCAAACTATTTTCAGGTAAATTTTAGAGGCAAAGTGGTGCCTTACATTTTTCAATCTCTCTAAAACTGATCACTTTATATTTACAAAAGCAGAGCTTCGAGCAAGAGGATTTTGGCTCTGTGTATACTTTTAGTTCTTTACAAAGCTCCGTATGTTTATTATCTTACATGTCAAAAACTGGCTGATAATTATATATTTTGCCCACCATTGTTAATCTCTGTACGTAACTGATTTTACCTTTTAAGTAAAGGTAAAGTAATCCTGTGACAGGTAGGGCTGTAATAGGGCTTCAGTCCCTGAATGTTCTAAGTTGTGCGTGGCATGTTTTTTTCCCCTTTTTTCTGTGATAAGAAAACTGGTTTCCCAGAAAGAAACATTTGACTCTCTGGGCTTTGATTTGCTTGCTTGTTTTAAGTTCCAGAGCAAAAGCTGCCAAAAGAACATTTCCATTTGATAACCTCAAAAAGCTTTGCTTGTGATTCATTTAAGAGAAAGCTGCTCCCAAGGGAAAAAAAAAGAGAGCGAATGAACAAGTAAGCAAGACAGATGGATTTAGGCTCATCAGACAGACTATTAAGCTCCTGTCAAATCTGGCTTGTCAAAAGACTCTGCAGCATCTTCATTCATTTGTTCCATGCTACTTAATGTGAACATGATTCTCACTATATCGAAGCATATTTTCTGGTTTCTTTGCTAGAAAGCTATACATTGACTTATTAGATGAGAACAGAAGCAGCTTAATAACTGCTATCTGGTATGCAATTAATGTTTCCTATTAAGAAACATGGAATTTCCAATAGACTGGAAGAACATGGGCACTTGTTACAGAATATATTCAACAAGGGGTTGTGTTATGTTTTAAAATACATAGCTAAACTTCTAATATTATAGAAATAGGGTTTTTTTTTCTTTCTAGCTCTACCCGAAAATAAGCTTCATGGGTCTTATATGCAGCTAAATATATTAGGATTATTATGGGAGAATGCAGTTTGCATATTTAGTTTACACATGGGAAAACACATTTATAGAAACTTTGAAGCCATTGCAATGTAACTTTAACTATTGATCTCATATAATCCAGTACAGTTGACACTAATAAAAAGAACATAGAACATGGAATCATAGGGTTGGAATGGACTTCTGACGTCCTGTAGTCTAACCCCCTGCTCAAGGCAAGAGTCTTATACCATCCCAGTTACATGGTTGTCCAGTCTACTTTTGAAAACCTTCAATCATGGAGCTCACACAATTCCAAGAGGCAAGCTATTCCTTCGATTAATTCTTATCACTGTCATAAAACTTCTCCTTATTTCTAGGCTGGATCTCTCTTTAACAAGCTTCCATCCATTACTTTTTGTCTTGCCCTCTACTGCTTTGGAGAATAAGTTGATCCCCTCTTCTCTGTGACGATTCCTCAGGTACCGGAGGACAACTTTCATGTCCACATCCTGACACCAATGCCTCTCTCCAATGCATTAGACATATCTAGCCCCCTCAATCATTCATCATACAATTTAGTCTCCAGACCATTTACCACCTTTGTTGCTCCTCTCTGCACATTTTCCAGGGTCTCAACCAGAGGTGGTATTCGGCAGGTTCTGATCAGTTCTGAAGAACTGGTAGCAGAAATTTTGAGTGGTTCGGAGAACCCGTGATAACCTTCCCCCAGGAGTGGGGAGGGAATGGAGATTTTGCAGTATCCTCCCCCTGCCACATCCACCAAGCCACGCCCACCAAGCCACACCATGCCTGCCAAGCCACACCCACAGAACTGGTAGTAAAAAAAAAAAGGAATCCCACCACTGGTCTCAACATCTTCTTTGTATCATGGTGACCAGAACTGCATGTAGTATTCCAAGTCTGGTCTCATCAGTGTAGCATAAAGCAGTACTATTACTTCTCGTAATCTTGACCATATTCCTCTATTGATGCAGCCCAGGATTACGTTGGTTTTTTTGGCAGCTGCAGCACATTGCTGATTCCTATTTAAGAGGTAACGCACTAGGACGATGCTGAGAATTCATTTCTTTATTGAAACAAATCATTTCTTGTGAGATGGATAGCCCTATAAACTTCATAAATAAATAAATTTTAAGGCAGAATCCATTTCTATTTTCACAACATAATATGAAGCTGGAATGTGATATGTCACATTGTTAACCTATACAACAGCTAAACAGCTTTCAATAGCTATTGAATAGCTGTTACCGTGAGTTTTAATGTCTGAACTAAACCAAATTAAAATATGAAGTAAATCATGGAGAACATATATGCACCATAAAAACGTATATATAATAGATGCATTTTACGTGCAGTAAAGTACACTGTGAATCTGAACACTAGTTAGTTGGCAGGCCTGTTTGAATTGGGTCAGTTCTGATTACTTGAATGGATTGAGTTTAAAATACATTCAATCAGATGTATTTTATTTGAATATTTAAATTGATCTGAGCATCTGAATCACTCTGACATTGAGTCAAAAGTCCAACTTTGACAGAAGGGCCCAAGAAGACAAAAATTGTCATATGAGAATGTATTTTACACAGATACTATTAAAGCTTTGCTGAATTGAATTAACATTGCAATGACTTGCATAGCCCTACAAAATAAACATCGATCATGAATGTTAACTATAAATCTGCTTCAGCCACATCTGAGGGAATAAGAAAAGCGCTTGGTAGTCTCTAAATGAGTTGAGAAGTCCATTCAGTCAGGTTGCATGAAAGCTTTGAAAGTAACCAATACAAAAATTTAAAAAGTCATAAAAGGTCTTCAGAAAAAAAACACTTGTTTTACTTGTACCATCTAGTGACTAGAATCACATATTGCCTCAAGTCATAATGTGTTTTGTTTTAGCTTAGCATGATGTATGAATTCATCAAGCCATGGCCAATTCAACAAATTGTGGTTAAGCCATGTCACTGGACCGAACTGGATATGAACAACTTCCCTCCTTTACAAAAATGTTATTGTATACTGACTTAAAATAATTTTAAATATTACAGTTAGAAGAAGCTATGTAGGCTTTCAAGACTATGCCCTTGTTCTGTGCAGAATAAAGCATCCGCAACAGCTAACTGTCTAGCCTCTGCATAAACATAAATTGTGGACATTCTATTTCTCTTGGCAATTGATCCCACTGGCAAATACTCTTCCTGTTACAAATTCTTTTTTTAACTACTAGAACATGTCTTCTCTAATGTATGTCCATCCTTCCATGTCCTTCACCCAGGACAGGGGTTGGCAACCTTAAACACTCAGCCATTTGGACCTGTTTCCCTCAGAAAAGAAAACACCGGGAACCACAAAAACCCTTCCCATGCCTGACTATTTTCTGAGTGGCCACAAAACTAGCTTAAGTAGTTGAATTAAATATTCTGTATTCTTCTGAAACTTTTCTTTTCTTGAATTTATCCATGGTTGGCCTACCGGGGGTCGAAAAGCTCAATAAATTGTGTTGCACATTGGCAGTTGTGATGCATATTTTGAGAGATAGGGAGCCACAGCAGAAGGATGAAATAGCCACATGTGGCTCCAGAGCTGTGGGTTGCGGACCCCTGACCCAGGATGATAAACTTGAACTTGAACTTCTACTGTTTCAAGAACTTGAAGACTGCAATAATCTTCCCCCTTAGTTTTTTCCAACATTTCCAAACATTTCCAGTGCCTTCTTTCTATCTTCATAGGACTTAGTTTCTGATGCCCTAACAATCCTTTTTGTCCTTCTCTGAACCTGCTTGCATTTCTCTGAATCCTTCTTAAAATATTTTGCTCAGACCACAATAATTGGAATAGAGTTTGACTAATGCACAATTAGGTGGAACTATTAATTCCCACTACTTGGAAACTACTTTTCTCTTGATGTAGCCAAAATTGGTTTCTCTTCCCCCTCCTATATCACTACTGTTACTATTGCTACTTCCCTTTCCTCCTCTTCTTCTTCCTCCATCATCCGGTTGACTCATATTCATTTTTCACTCAGTTTACAGAGTTATTTTATTCGACATATTTATTCTACTTAAACGGATTTTCTGAAATAGGGCAGAATATTAAAGATATATCAAACCAAGGCAGTACAAGGATGCAACCCATAAAATAGCAAAAGTTGTGACCAAAGTGATTGTTCCCTCAGTGTCCATCAATCTTGCCAACTTGTCAACCATTAGATATATGGACTACAACCCTAATGGAGGTACTCTGTCTTCAAATAAACTGAGACAGTATCCAGTTAGAAAAGGTTGGTTAGTTGGTTGGTTCAGAAACCAATGAAAAATGAAACAATAGCAGTATATTAAATGTGGTAACTCACTGTTCTCTAATTTGAAGGTGCTAATATCTTGCTTCACTTTTTAGCAAAAGGAATCTGGTTACGTAAACAGGAACGAAGAAAAAAAGTATAAAAAATGGGAAAGGAACAGTATTACAGTAGAATTACACCTCATGTTCATATATAACCTACTATTTTATTTCTTTGATTATGAATTATTTTGAAAATAGATATCAAGCATTGCTGATCTCACCTCTATTACTGTGTGGTAATAAGAAGTAAATGGGGTTTTGGAGTCTAAAGGAGAATATAATATTGCTTTCTCCTGCGTATTATACAGTACAGAAATCCAATAATGGCCCTGGACTGTTAACCATTATTCTTTTGAACTTTCAGTCAGCACTGCATCAAAATTGGAAAAAGCATCAGTTCTTGCATTCTAAGGCTTAATTTGCATTTGCATTAAACTCTCAGCATATTGGATTATACCACTGTAAGTAATAAAAAGATAATCATTGAGTGTCACTTTTGAGCACAAAATAAATTGCTCTTGAATATAATACTTTTCTTAGCATTTCAAGAAATATGAATGAAATTATAGGACTGGAAATATTGAAGTGGCACATCCTGCCTGAGTGAACTTCAACAGTTTTTTTTAACGTAAATTATTTCTTTTTAAAATACAGCCACAGGCAGAAGAAAATTAAATCATTACTCAGACAATAATACGGTCAACCTTGCGCTTATTTGGGGAATGACTTTTTTTAAAAGGAAGGATATGAAGAAACTCATATATAGAACTGTAACCAGACTATTATTTTCAAAGAGTCCAAGTCTGTATTATGAGCTGAGATGCTCTTTCTTTTAATGTAGAATTGCAATCTGCTCTTTCTCCCTGCTACCTTGAAGGAATTGTTCCTCCCTTTTTTTTTGGTCTCTGATAACAATTGTTCTGCAATTAAGGAAAAATAAACACTGGGAGATATACAGTAATTTGATGTTCAGATCAGAAACACATTTTTTAATTTAGAGAGTTGGGTTTTTTATCCCACTAAGGCTTGATCTAACGGATGATGTGAATCACTTTGATAAATGCAACATCATGTTAAAACATAACTCAAGATTAAGATGTCAGGATACCTATAAATGGAAGTGATAATAAAACTGAATAGCAGAATGACAGGAATGGAAGGGACCTTTGCAGGAGTGGGATCTAGCTGGGACTGCCCGGGTTGGGCGATCCAGTTGTTATGGGAAGCCTCTCTTCCACAGAGCGGAACAGGAAGCAAAAACCTGTGATGGGCCTTCCCATCTGTCCTGATTTTTACCTGTGCTTTATCTCCTGAAGCTGCTTGTTCCTACAAGTCCCAGCTGGGGGCTGGGAAGTGTCGCATGTGCATTTTTCCAGTGCGCATGCACGATCCCGAACCGATAGATGGCACCAGTTACATCCCATTGCTGTTTTAGAGATCATCTAATCCAACTCCCTGCTCAAGCAGGAAATCGTATACCATTCCAAATAGATGGCTATCCAATCTCTTCTTTAAAACCTCCAGTGTTGGAGCACCCATAACTTCTGGAAGTGAGCTGTTCCACTGATTATTGTTCTAACTCGAGAAATTTCTCCTTAATGCTAGGTTGCTTCTTCTCTTTGATTAGTTTCCATCCATTGCTTCTTGTCCCACCTTCAAGTGCTTTGGAGAATAGATTGACCTCCTCCTCTTTGTAGCAGTCTCTTATATATTAGAACACTGTTATCATGTCACCCCTATTCTGAGAGTCCAAAAGAACTGAGAGTGTATTTTGGTCTTTAACTGCATATAGCCAATTCATGCCAAATCATATGAAAAGCAACTGTTGAAAGCCTTGCTTAAGGTGTTCTGCCACCAGTGGCTTTAATAAGGGCATGGAGCCTTGGACACATCTTCTCCAAATCCATGTCTTCTCTCCTTTCATAAAGAGCAGCCTTTCCCAATTTACTTTCTTGCCAGGAAAGCTAAGACTAGATTTGCGACAATGATAGTATAGCACATCGTATGGCCATCAGGCTGATGAAGCAGCGTGGGTTAGTCGGGTTATAATATGTCTGGGTTTTAACTTGGGGTTTTACTATTTTCAATTGTTGCTGTGTACGACGATGTCGTCGGCCTGTACCCCGCCCCGAGTCCCTTAGGGGAGAGGGAGCGGGTTATAAATATGATTAAATTAAAATTGAAAAAAAAATTTCAGAAACTGTGAAAGCCTCAATCCAAAATTTAAAAACTGTCCTGGAATTTATTGACATTAAACACAGCAAGGGCTGCTTGCTAAGACTCAGTTAGCTTGCAATTAAAGATTCAGCATAATGAATTCAATTCCAATCATTGCAGGGGAACAATACAATACTTACCTAAATGTAAGCTGAAACTTTTAGGTCTATAGATTTTTTTTCCAGTCTTCAACAGCTTGCAACAAAACGACTGTGCCCATGCCAGGGTAAAATACAGCAACTATATTAACACTTACTTTTCAGTGTTAAGAAACCTTCCATCAAATTATGTGTAGCAAGCTCCTTTTTTATTATTAATTTCTTTCTTACCCAGATCCATATACTTTTTATAACTGATGTGTATTTTAAAAGATTAGACACACATTTTATGGGTGCTATGAAGTTAGGGAGATACTTGGAATTCAAATTAGTAATCTCTCTCTCTCTCTCTCCCCCTCCCTCCCTCTCTCTTGCTCTCGCTCTCACTCTCTCTGACTTGAAATTCTATGTAGTTTATGGATGAAGACAAACAGAGCACTAATAGTTACAGGAAGGTAAAATGTAGCTTTGGGGAAATAAATGCAAGTAATTATGTAGGTTGAATGCAGTTTGATGTTTAAAATAAAACTGGAAGGGTCTCCTTCTCTTATTTTAAAATGCAGTTTAAAAACAGTAATTTTGGAGAAATCCTTCAGGGAGGATGTGCAGTTGAAGAGGTAGTAATTAGTGAATCAGTGGAATGAGAAATCAGGGAAGCTATTGCATTTTGTCTGGATTTAATATATTTTTTTGTGTATTACGTTGGGAACCACTTAGAAAAGGGGTATCAAACTTGTGTCAACACAGTGTCATCACATGACGTATCGTGACTTTTCCCCCTTCACTAAATTGGGCATGGGCGTGGCCAACGCGTGACGTATTTGGCCTGCAGGCCACAGGTTTGACAGCCCTGACTTAGAATGATTAAGTGGCATGCAAATATATACAACTATATATTGGTAGAGAATATGTAGGGATGCTTGTATTAATACATTTTTCAAGTACTATTTGAAGAGATTTGAGTGCATTTTTCCCCTGGGTCCTTTCTCAATTTTCAAAAGAATATTTCATGATGTTTTGATACTATTTGGAAAGTTACATTTTTGATAAATTTGAACTGCTGTTCTATGGACAGGTTTTATTGCTAGGTGAATATTATTTTGTGTAAATATAGCTCAACTTTATATAGAATTTGTCATATAAATGCTATTTTTCATGAGATTTTTTATCCCTGTGTTTGAAAGGTAAATAAATATTTTTAGACTCAGATTCATCTACTGTAATTATCTTTCAATATTCCTTGTGAACACGTACACTACCTTCAGAAGACCATTGTTTGAATGCATATTTCTTAGAGGTATTACAGATTGAGTTGATATGGAGACACCTATTTGTTTCTAACAATTTGAGAAATTCTGTGATGTGTTTACCATTTTCTTCTGGGTTTATTCTAAAACACTTCAAAAAATTTTACTAGAGTAATGATGTAATGTAAAAGTAATGATTATTAGTTTCATTCTCTAGTGACAAGGTTTGAAAGTTGAGTGAGGATGAATTCTTCTAAGAAATCTGTGAGCATGGCTATATATGAGAGTTGTAATCTGCCAACAAAGTTGGAAGGGATCTTGGAGGTCTTCTAGTCCAGTCTCCTGCCTGAGTAGGAGACCCTATACAATTTCAGATAAATGATTGTCCAGTCTCTTTTTGAAAGCCTCCAGTGATGGACTACCCACAACTTCTGAAGGCAAGTTGTTCTATTGGCTGATTGCTCTCACCATTAGGAAAGTTCTAAGTTGCTTCTTTCTTTGGTTAGCTTCTATTCAGTTTCTCATCTTGCCTTTTGGTGCTTTGGAAAATAGTTTGACACCCTTGTCTTTGTAGGAGCCCTCAAATATTAGAACATGTCTCATGTTATCATGTCTCATCTAGTCCTTCTTTTCATTAAACTAGGCATATTCAATTCCTGTAACATTTTTCATATGTCCAACCCCCTAATCATTTTTGTTGCTCTTCTCTGCACTCTTTCCAGAATCTCAACATCTTTTTTATATTATGGTGACCAGAACTGGATGCAGTATTCCAAGTGTAGACTTACTAAGCCTTTGTAAAGTGATACTAGAAGTTCATGTGATCTTGATTCTGTCCCTCTGTTAATGCACCCTAGGATTGCTTTGGCTTTTTTGGCTGCTGTTGGTTCATATTTAAGCAGGGCTTTTCTTCGGCGCCGAAAGGTGCCGGAACGCTCCCCCCGTCGCGCGCTAAAAAAACCCAGAAGTGAT
>JAOYMU010000098.1:64378845-64392369 GCA_025802295.1 Psammodynastes pulverulentus
TCTGACCCTCTGTGAGCGGCCGGACAGGAAATCCATAATCCAAATGCAGGTTGAGTAAGAAAGTCCAAGGTCCAAAAGTTTAGACACTAGTTTGAATTTAAAAAAAAAATGTAATTATAGAATGTGTTTTGAATGCCTTTGTTGAATGTTTTCTTGCTTAATAAAACAGCAATATCTAAAAAAAATTTAAAATACATTTGAAAATCAAAAGACTGGTCTCAGGAGCTCATTCTTATCAAGCATTTAGGATTTTCAAAAAGTTCCAGTTAATTAATTTCAAGATTCTGAATCAGTGTAATGCATATTCTCCACTGAACAGGCCATTTTTATGTACGGAAGTCGATGCTTTCTGAAATTAATGTAATGAAAAAGTAATGAAAATATGGTTTTGTCAGACTCTGCTTCTTTTTTTAATTTAAAGATAGTAATCTTGCTCATGCAACATATTGTATTTGTTTATCAGTGAAATCACCTCAAGGTGTCACCGATCCCCTCAGTCTCTGGGCTTGATAACATAGCCAAGTGTTGAGGAATACGATCAGGAAGGTGTGCAGGATATGTTCGCTACCTTGAGTTATTTGTAATTTGTAATAATAAAGGAGGATGAAAATTAACATTAATATGGATGGAACTAACCTCACTCTTGAAGGGAGAAAGTTCCATAAAGCAGGCAATTCATTGGTACAAATGAATGAATACAAGGCATAAAAATGCATTACCAAGATATTACAATTGTGCTAAGATATTGCAATTGCTATGTAAATCATTTGAAATGGGTGTTTTGGTCTGTATGGGATGGATACAAAACACTATTATTTAATTGTTAAAGCAGCCACATCCTTTCCCAGGGTGTTTTGGAAGTCATTCTCAGCAAATTTCACATGCATGTCCATCCACAACCATTTTATTTCACTAGGCTAAAAACCTTTGGTTTTTTCCAGTGTCTTCAAAAACTCTGTTTTAAGGGATTTGCAGAACCCTAGTTCTTCTTGTAACCAACATGATGTTGAGAAGTAGTAACAAAAATGCTATCTTAACTGCATATTAAAATGTATTGATAGAGCTACGTTTTATCTTAAAAACTTCCTTAGGTTGCCTTTTTAGACAAAGTGTTTTTCTTGATCACCATGGTTAACCTTATGAACTAGTAATGATATAATAAAGTTTTCTGGTCAGTACTTGAGCTGTCTCCTGCTATAAACATTGGAACTATGGTCATAGATTGCAAGGTTGCCCTTGATTGCTTCAATTATTGGCATTGTGTTATTTTGTAAACTTCCTAGTTTTATACTCTAAGAACTAGAAAGTTCTGTCTGGATGTAATTGATTGGTTTTCACAATTTATAACATCTATAGTATTATGTTTCTTAACCAACACAGAAATTAGAAAATTAAACTTTCCAAATTAGCATAATTCACACATATTGAGCAATTTACAAGGCAGAGGTTAGTTTTCCAATAAGATCAGAAAGAACAGAAAATGGCAAATAATTTATTCACTGCTTACCATATCCTCAGCTTAAGTTCAATAACACATAGGAAATTTGTTTATTCCTAATGTCTATAGACATCAGGAATAAAACTGGGCTCATCTGAATTTCAGATCAAGAATGAGCCTTAAGGTGTACATAGAAGGAACTTTATATGAAGCTAGTTTAGAGGGAAATAGGGCTGTCTATGAAAAGACCCAGATCTCTAGCAGTGTGCAAAGACTGTCATTCATTTATAGAGTTCGTTTTACATTGTTGTTAAACATATGCCTGTGGGGGAAGTATCTTTATATTTGGCTTTGCACTAAATTGGGAGAAGATTGTTCACCAATAACATTTAGACAAGGTGCAGTTTCCCTGTTTAACGTATGTGTATAAGACACACAACGAAAGAAACAACTGAAAGCAGCAGTCATCTTGGAAAACATGTATTTTACTACTATTGCTTTGCCTTGCATATCTCTGCAAGGATTTCTCCCCAATGTTTTTGAAGGCTGGATGTTAAGTATAACATGTTCTGTTTTGGTCTTATGTGCTGAAAGTGTGTCAGATATGAGGTGGAGAGAGATAGAGACAGAGAGAGCTTACTATGAAAAAGAGCAATTATGTATGCAGAACATTGTGGTGTTATGGAAAGACGTAAACCTGATCTTCTCCTTGGATTCATGACCATACCTTTTAAAATTCTTATGGTCTGCTGTATCTGCTGAGAAGCTACAGTAGTGAAGAGGATGATGGTATAATTTAAGATACATTGCGGTAGCCTGAGTTCTACTGGCTTATCTTCAATATTAACTTTCTTTCCTAAATCATCTGTATCGAGGTTACTTCAGCTGCCTCAATTTCCTTGGCAATAGAGCATGAATGTTTTAGTGCAAATATAGTTCTGCCCTTTTGAATGTCATTTTGTCTGAGATTTGATTGATGGGAGTGAGTTGACAAGGCCTTTTGTTGGGGCACCCAATAGAACTCTGCAGCACTTTGAAAATGTTTAATAAAAAACATTTCAGAATGTGCAGAAGCCCAAAGATAGTCTAACTCTAAAAGCAGCTTTCTTTGTCCTATTTCTGCATAGAGACTTTCTGTAAGATCCTAGCAAAAAGACACAGTTGTCTTAAAGAGATGCCTCTGTAAGTACATTTTCATCCCCACATGCTCAGAAGTGCCATTTTAGAATCCAAGGCAACTCACTGGTTTAATACTTAGCATGTGGTATTTCTTGACAAGTTCATCATGTTATGCTCAGTCTGTCGTGCTGTTCTTGATGAAAGAAAGGCAAGATGAAAGAGACAAATCATTGTGTTTACCACCAGGATATAAAACAACAACTGAAAGAATACATCCTTTTGATTCATACCACACATTGCATGATATTTTGCTGAGAAGAGGGAAGGAAGAAAATATGATTTGCCAGTTGATAAAGCAGGCTGCAAAAATGCTTACTTTGTTTATCTCAGCCAGAGATTTATACCCACTTCTCTTCAATCTCTGACCTCACCTCAGTGGGAGTTTGGTTCCCAATAACTACCATGTTGGTGTAGTAGTTAAGACACCAGGCCAGAAACTGGGAGACCATGAGTTCTTGTCCTGTCATGAAGCCAACTGAGTAGCCTTAGGCCAGTAGGTATTTCTCAGTTCTAGAAGCAGGCAAACTATTCCTGAAAATCTTGCCAAGGAAACTGCAGAGACTTTTCCAGACAGTCACCAAAAGTCAACAGTGGCTTGAAGGCACCAAAAAATAAAGAAAGAAAGAAACCCAATCCCATGAGGGCTACTGCTATAAGAATGAAGGCAAATATATAAGCTCCATGATTGCCAGATCTAATCTGGGTCGGTCATTAGGATCAGAGGCTTTTTTTTTAGTCTGCTACTGCTATAATTTACTTAAAGATGTTAAACTTTTAAACATTTTTTTTCAACCCTGATCCTCTATAACAGGACTGTCAAACTCCCAGCCCACAGACCAGATGTGTCACATGCTGGCTATGCCAGGTTTAATGAAAGGGGAAAAAAGTCCCGATACATTATGTGATGACATGAGTTTGATACCCCTGCTGTATAACCACACAACTACAAACACCCAAAGAAAACCCTACTATAATGACTTATATTTAGAACACTACCTCGATTACCCAATCAGAATGAAAAGCCCAGCTGTTCTTCTGCATAGTGGTAGGTACCCAACTATTTCTGGCTGGGCTGCTGGAATTGGGATGCACGTTGAGTTGGGTACTTTTCAGCAAAATCCTGTAATGCTGGAAACAAAACAAACTCCCAAATTAGTTTAAAAAGAAAAAAAAAGCATTCGAACAGCAATTAAATTCACTAGAATTAGCTAAATTTCTCTTTTAATCAGTCCATGGAGAAATAATAAGAGCTGTTTCAATAAGGGGTAAATGGAGTCCAGTTTCATTTGGACTTGCCTAGCCACTTTAATCAGGTCAGCTGAGCCTGGCAGATGCAGTTGCAGCAAGAGATAAGTCTGATTAGTTTTAATCCGAATAGTTGAGGAGGGTGTAACTCAGTGTATTGTGCAAATTTGTGAAAATGGGTTGATTCTAAAACCAAACGAAGTCTGCTCTGCAAACTCAAAAAGATAAAAGGAAAATCTCTGTTGCATACACAAATGAGCTATACTTCTTCAGCTGATAAATCCTATGTGTGGCTGTATTCTGGTGTTGAGATATTTATTCCTAGTAGCAATGGCATAAAGATTATTCAGTTATCTCAAGAATGGGAAGCCAATCATCTTTTAAGTGTTGCTAAATGTTGCATTCTCTGCAGCTGTTCTCACTGGGTTCAGGAGAACATTTCCTCCTTGGCAATTAGTTAGCTAGACCCTTCCACAGACTTCTCACCTGCAGGGAGCCATCCAGAGCAGTGGTGGGATTCAACAGGTTCACATCTATTCTAAGCAGTTCAGAGAAACGGCTGTTGGAAGAAATTTCCTTTGGGTTTTTTCCACTTTACAGGGCTAATCCTGTAAGGAAGGCAGGAAGGAAACATTCTGGTCCTGTTTCTAGCTTAATCTTTATTGCCCTGCTTACAGAAATTGCCTCTTGGTTAACCCATATAACAGCTAAAGGTTCTTGGCGGTACACCCAGACTTACTGTCGCCTGAGCTCCACCCAGTACATGACCACCCAGCCATGCCTATGCAGCTGGTTATTAGGGCAGAGAACCAGTTGTTAAATTATTTGAATCCCATCACTGATCCAGAGGTGGTATTCAGCAGGTTCTGACCAGTGCTGGAGAACCGGTAGCGGAAATTCAGAGAACCGGTGGTAACCTTCCCCCAGGAGTTAGGAGGGAATGGAGATTTTACAGTATCCTTCACCTGGAGTGAGGTGGGAATGGAGATTTTGCAGTATCCTTCCCCTGCCACGCCTACCAAGCCATGCCCACCAAGCCATGCCACACCCACAGAACTGGTAGTAAAAAAATCTTAATCCCACCATTGGAACCATCCACATCCACAATGCAAACCCAAGAGAGCAACCATAATCCATCCTTCAGATCTTCCTGTGATGCACCTCTTTTAATGAGACACTAATGTCAGTAGAAATCTCTTAATCTACTGTAGAGAAATTGGAATCCCTCACATACCATCATGATTCAGCCAGTCAAGTTTCTCACTGTCCTATCTCATCCACTACAGTGATCATTTAGCTGTCCTTGTCACAGAATATCTATAGCTGACCCAATTGAAAAGGAATCTGGAGGTATCTGCCCTCTTTTCATCAGACTCTCAGTTTGCATCACTGATGCTGCCCATGAACTCTTCAGCTCAGGAAGAATCTTAGCACCCTGAGAAATAAAAAGTCTATAAATAAAACAATAGTCTTTCACCAAATATTCTGTCCTTAAGCAAAGAACTCCTCCAAGCCACTCTATTCTTCCCAAAAGTGCTACTTCAGTTTGTAATCTGGCACCAACACTGATTTTAATATCCTCCTCCAGCTACTGGTTTCCAAGCAATGGTGGCACCACTCCATTTGCTCCTCTGATGCCATGCTTGCCCTTATCCGATTGCTACTCAATCTTTAGTCATAGAGTCTACAGAATTGATGCCATCTAACAGTCAATTTCCTCTATTCCACCAGCCTGGTATTTCCTCCGATAGTACATTTGTCAGTTCTCAGTTATTCCCTTCTTCCAAATATTCACTCCACTCCATAGTTTTCCATCCAGCGCTTCAATCAACTCTCACTTAACTCTAAAATTTCACTTTAATAGCTCCAATACTTTCTAGTAAAAGTGCTTAATACTATTTCTATGCATACAAACTTCTATTATATGATATAAAACTACTTTATAGAAAGAACTATATCAAGCATATCATATCATGCATATAGAGAAGAATTATACCAAATATGCAGGATTTTTGGGTGAGTTTTTGAAATCATTTGATGATATACTTTTAGGAGATAGAGTGAATCAATTGAATTTCACTTATTAAAATATCCCAGGCAGTGTTATAGTTTATAATAGGATTTATGTAAAAATCCTTCAAGCGGTTCAGACTTAAGCCTGAACTGCCTTAAATATTGATAGAGTTTGCCTGTGCTTGGATAAACATCTGATCATATCATATCTCTTGAAATACCACCTATCTTTTATTCATGGGAAAGTATTGGGAGAGGAGCATAGCTTTGATCTTTGGCCAGTGAGCATGGGTAGCTAGAAAGTAGTATTTCATTACCTGAGGCTATTTAATTTGTATGTGTGTACTGATGCACACTTCTGACAAATCTGTGGCACATTTGGGTTATAGTAGCAGAAGTGTTCTTTTGAACATGAGTTTTTCACACATTCAAAAACACACCATTTTCAGTCCTTTCAAGGCACTCCTCAAATCTACTCTGAATAGAGCTACTCCAGTCTATTAAAGTATGTCAGTAAGACACGGTTGTACTATTCCAAGTATCCCAACAGTCTGCATTTAGGCTCTTTTGAAAAGCACAAAAGTGCACCAGAGTAACACTTTTATCATTCTTTGTGACTGAGTAATTCTTTGTTTCCATCCTCAGGCACACAATCACCACTTTTCCATAATTCTTAACTATTGTTGGCTTAATTTCCATGAATTTGATTTTGCTTAAAAGGCTAGGAGTAGCCATCCTCATTTCTTACAAAATGATTATCTTATAACACTTTCTTAGAAGAAGTATGGAATGACATTTCTCTTTGTTCTACAATTAGTTACTCAGTTTCCCCATAATTCATTTCATCCATAATAGCAATTGGCAACTGTATGTGACTGTCATCCACCCTTCCTAGAATGTAGGCTTTATGCAAAGCATTTGAAAGAAGTGCTTTGGAAAACATGAAAATTTGTCTGAAGTACTTCTCTTTGAAGTATTACTGCAGCCCTGCTTCATAAAATGCCTTGCACACCCTGCTAATGTATGCTCTTTTTTCTGTACTTTGATTGAAAGAATGGTTAAGATTTATAGCCATTAGTACACCCTCAAATCAGATCTGGACTTTTGCTTCAAAGTGACTATGTGAATGTCAAATATTAATCTGAAGACTTTTGTTGCAGCAAAGAAACCATAGAGCAAAGACAGTTATTTTTAGGTTGTGTCACTTATTTGGCACTCAAATCATAACTATTTGTTACATCATAATGTGTGATTTCAACTACAAACCTACACTAAATAGGGATAAGCCCACTGAATTCTGTGAAATTTAAAGAAACATATATGCAATTTTCTGATTTTTAATATTGTAAGATCTGTTTTCTTTCATACTTCTAATGTTTAGAAACACCAAGAATTCTGATTACAGGCAGCATAAATCAAACATCAACATTAGATGTACACAACTAATTGGCAGCTTAAAATCATTATTATTGCAACTGTGCAACGGTGATATCTCTTGAAAGAGGAAAATGCTTTATTAAGCATGAAAAGAGCACAGCTTGATACATGTAACTTCTAATATAGTAAAAGAAAAGTCATGTCCTTAATTGGAAATATAAAAATCATTTTTCAGTTCAATAATTTTTGAAAATGGCTTAAAAAGAACAGGTTGCAATGATAATTTAAAAAAAATCAAAATCAAACTGGAGTCTCTAGAGTTGTACCATAATGTTAATTCTTGGAAATTATACATCTGCAAAGAAATAAATATATGTAGTAGCCATCAGCTATAGGGATGAATAACTTAAGGAATGATTTTTTTGCTCTTGTGTTTCTGAAGAGAATAAATAGGGAATATTCTCTTTGGTATGAATTATAAAAAGTCTGTTCTGCAACAGATTACCTCTCTGGAAATATTAATATTCATATGAACTCTATAGTATGCTAGCCTCAACTCAAAATAAATTTGTCAATCATAGCAAATACTTCATTATTACCTAATGATGGTGTAGTTAAAAAAAGTGAGATGCTCAAAGAAACCCCCTGAAAAAACTTTTTATAGCTCTGCTGAATATTCTACATGTAGTCAGTCAGGAGGCACAACCATATTTTGTTACTCAAGTAAAGTTCATGGGCACAATTTCACTGCACAAATATAGCGGTTTCATCTTTGTCTAAATCATCTCCAATTTCTTTCTTTCCCATTCTTGAAGAACTCACAATTCCACTAATGTCACCAAGCCCATCATCCAAGCATTGTCTCTAAGGAGGGATTTATCTTTACAACAGAAAAACTTTATGTGTTTCCTCCAAACTCATTGAAATAATTCACTTTAATCTTTTCCAGAAAGCATATGCTACTTTAATAACTCCCTCTGGTTAGAAGACAAAGTATTACCGAATTTGGTTATAACTAGTACATTTCCCCACATTCTCTGACTTATTTAAATATAGTTTTAGTCAGCACATGAATAATCTAACATTACAAGAAATGTATCTTGTCATTATAAAAAAAATAATTAACTGTGGTGTATTTGAAGTGTTTGGCATATGCAAAATGTTAGATAGTCACACAGTGTACTTCATGCATACGTGTTCTTTGATCCAAACAATATTGTATAAAAATAATTTTCTCATCTATTTAACAGCGCATCACACTATGGTATGTTGTAACCAATTGTAACAATGTAGTATGAAAAAGGTGACCTTAACTTAGTTTGCTGAAAGATGCAAGGAGGAGGTACAGATTTTAAAAAAGGAGTTTTTTGACTGCAATTCCATGCACTTTTCTTTCTGAGAAAAGATACTTCATTCTTTAGAATAACTGATAGCAGTTATTATAAAAGAGAGAGGGAGGGAGGGAGGGAGAGTTTAAATCTTGGTGGGTTCATTTATGACATCTTTGCATTGCAACCACAAGCAAAGTTTAATTTGACTAGGCAGACGATAATCTCATTTTGTATGATGGCATGAACTGATTGTGGGTTCTCTTTAACATAGAAATGACTGCTTAAATAGCCTCAATAATTATATTTTATGACTTGAAAATATCAAAACTTGTGAAATATGGTTCCAGGTAAATAGAGTCCCAGATGAAACCATCTGTTCATTATCTTCTCACTCTCTGATTCATGTACAAGATAATGCATTCTAATTAAAATTGATTCAAGTTTGTCAATTTAAATAATCATCTCTAAAATGTATATTATATGTTATAATTGCATCTTATTTGCAAGAGTTGGAAGCAAGGTAATAAATATATACTTGCCTTATGTACCTTCATTTCTAGCTTGTACAGTAGTTGTCAGACCTCTTTTTCTTTTCATTGGCCCCATTTATTCTATCTCACTTCAGTCCATGTTTTGAATTAAAAACAATTAGAACATAATATAAAACTTTAGGACTTTTGGAATAATGTTAGCAGAAAAGGTATTTGTCCCATTTTGGCTTTCAGAAATAAGGGGGTATTTTTTTTGCAGTATGTGAATATTTATAAAATTTAAAATATATGTAAGATGGAAACCACTTGGTTCTTCTTTGAATGGAAACCAATATGTATGCACTCTTATTTGCAAAGACTTTCTTCCAGCATGGATATGCATGGACTATTGAATGTCAATGAAAGTGTCTCCATCTTATTTTTCAATGTCTATTACATATTTGTCATACAGTAGTGGTTTTTAGCAATCTATGGTCATAGTGGAATGTGGAGGTGGAGGTTGTCTTTTACCCTCCCTGGTCACCCAATAATGCAAGGGAAAGCTGCTGACAAGTCTGATGGTTATCTTCAATGCTTTCCAGAAATGAATTTTCAGCACAAATATTTGGATTTTTGCAAGTATTGCTTTATATTAACATGCTAGCAAAGTAAGTTCTCAGAACTCTATTTCCTGCTTGTTGAATTCCACTGTATATTTACAATGAGCCAAGCTTATTCACGAATGCATTTTATCAACTAATTATTGACATGACAGAAATTGGTTTCAAATAGTTAAGGCTACAAGGAGAAAATGAGGATGCTAACACCACTTGATAAATTAGCAGCTACTGAAATTCAAGTGCTGACAAATAGAAGATGAAGTACTTGAGATGGAATAATTGAAATGATTCCTGCATACCGGCACATTGCACGTAAACTAGTATTATCATAGAATAGGCAGAAGAAGAATAAAAAAAGAATACAAATAAAGAAGATAACTGAGCAGAAATAATTTTATAGCATATGGACTGGATGTGAGGAAGCTAGATACACAGAACTATCATTTCTTGGGGGTTCTTTTCTTAGATTTATTTCTATTTTAATGAAGATTGCATTCTTCTGTAAGAGTTAGGTCTACAGTTAAGGCTTCTGGATTTGACACTGCTTCTGGATACCCAAATGGTGTTGGTAACCAGAAACCCTTTTTATCAGCTTTAGCTGGGAAAGTTGATTTCTTTTCCTGGAGAAAACATACAGAGCTATCACCATGCATGCTTAGTGACATCCCGGTTACATCATTCTAATGCATTTTGCATGGCACTGCTTTTGATCTGGAGACTGCAGTTACCGTAGTTAAAAGTGCAGTGTTCCAATTGCTAACAGTTGGGCTTCTGAGGGTCAATGTAATTATAATGAATTTCCAGCTTCTCCGCTTCTTATTTGTTTTGGGGAACATTCAACTATTGATGCTACAAGATTTGTAGCCATGAGCATACTGTGACAGAAAACTGAAAAGGTTGCCTTTCACATGAGATAGCCCATTCATTTATTTATTGTCCGTAAGACTCTGGATGGTATACAAATCTAAAACATAGTAAAAAGACACCAACCATATACATCCTGAAAAGGCAATTCTTCAAACAGATAAAATCTTATAGGGAATCAACATCGGTCCCAGCCAAAACTTAGGGTTTTCAGGGATTTCTTGAACATCAGCAAGGTGTGAACTGTATCTTAGGGGCTGGAGCATTTTTTTCTAGATGGTAGGCACCATGACAGAAAAACATACTTCCTGAGTCCCAAATGGTTTAATCAAAGAGGTCCAGAGTGTACTCATTCTGATCAATCATGATAGGATGTATGGATGGATACTATCAGAGATAGGCAATCCCTTAAATAAGCAGGCTCTATGCACTTGAATTGTACCCAGAAACTAATTGGTAACCAATGTATCTTGTTCAGTTGTGATATCTCATACATAAATCAAGGCAGGCTGGATCAGCTTCAAGGACAAACCCATACAGATCACATAGCAATAATTTAGTCATAAGGCAATTAGGGAAGGAGTGCTGCTTGGAAGCCTCCATATTTGGTAACTGATGCAACTGGCACATAAGATGAATCTGTACAAAGATCTTCTTTGTTGTAGTTGCCACTTTCTCACTAAGGATAAGCTGCAAATCCAAGAAAACCCTCAAATTGAGTACCAGTCCCAAATTCAACTTTACTCCACCCAGGATTAAAGATGGAAGATTTCTAGGTTGAAGGGCACAAATGCCCACAGACACATAGTTTTGCTAGAGTTCAGCCTCAGTTTGTTCCTCTCTATCCAGTTCTTTACAGTCTCCAGACACTAGGACAAAACTTCAACAGAATTACTTGATTGGTCTGGGTTCAAAATGTACAACTGGCTATCATCAGCATACTAATGCTATTGGACCCCAAACTGTTGAATGGCATTACCCAGTGGATTTGGGTATATGGTAAACAGAAGATGCATATCCAAAACCATTCTTATTACTATATATAAATTTAATAAATAAATAAATAATACTATCTAAGGCATGAGAAGATTGATAACAGGATTGCAGTTGTAGTGCATTGTAGAATCTGCTTGCAAGAGAAATTTTATAAGGAAAGTGTTTATTTTGTAGTACTGTGCACTGCATATCAGGTAGGTAGCATTGGTTGGCAATGTCTGAAAGTTCCTATGTCTTTACTAACGTCATGCTGAATCTGGGAAGGCAGCTGCATAATCCCATTAAAAGATAACAGCTGCTGGAGGGAGTATCTAACTGTCTTTTTGTGAACGTCCCTATAAAATAAGGAACTCTTTTTCTCTTGATCTGAGCCACCGCATAGCCATCATATCTAATATCTACTATGGATTTGTTCTCAAATCACTGTTTTATCATTTTACTTCAGTTTCACAGAAGGTCTTTGATTCAAACAATGTTGTAGAACTGGACTATAGCTAAAACATGCTTTGTATTCAGGAAGCCTTAGGATGATGCCAGAAAAAGACTCATATGAAATACGACATAGACTCAGTACTAAACCTCTTTATGTACAACTAGTGGCATAAGCACCACCATTCTTATCCAACAGCAATAAGGCAGATGAAAAAAAAATGGTTTCTGCTATGTGACTGCATGCCAGTTATGGAACTCTTTAGTTTTAGGACTCTGGGCTCTGTAGTGACATAATTTTCATTTTTTTTTTTCATTTAGAACATTCACTTTTATATTGTTCTGTATATTTGTAACATTACCTTGGGTAATTTTATAAATTGATGTGTTCCTCAGTATTTTCCTGCTGGAAAGTCATCTCCAAAAGGACAATCCATTTCCAAAAACAATAATGGTTTGATAGGCAGAACGAGGAGGATAAGCAGCCTTCGAAAGGAATAGGCATGACACTGAGAATGTTGCAGCAATCTTGTTAGAGCAAGAACTGCTTGCATCTCATTGCAGATATACTTTCTACTATGAATTCCATCATTTCCTTTTACAATCCTTTACAGGTTTATGTAAATAATTCAGGCAAATGACTGAAGTTGAATATGTATGGCAGTTGGAATGCATTAAAAAATCATGACAGAACGAAAAGTAACAGAGCACTCTTTCCTCCAAGAAATCTTGATAAAAAGAATATGAATGCCATTAGTCAAAATTATTTTACAGAAAGTAGAATTGGAAATAGTGTTCTTTTCAAAGATAGTATCTTCAGTGCCAGGGGATGCAGAACAGCAAGTAAAAGTACAATGTGTTTTTCACAAATTGTTAACATGATCAAAGAATAAGGGACCTACTGAATTGCAAGGGGTTAAATTTTAAGATTACAATCCTTAATATAATGTTCAGGGAAATTATCCTTATTTTATACTAACATAGGGTCATATTAAAAAGGGATTGGTAGTATTACATGACTTCTTTTTGTAATGATTAAACTTTTTAACTTTTTCCTGACTTTATTGCCTAGTAACAAATTAATAGTTCTGGTGGCTCATGAAATGGATCTCTACACATTTTGGAAGCCATCTAACAATGGGTGAATGGCTGGAATAGAGATCTGTTTACCTCAGAGTTTACCAACCTTACAATGCTTTTAATACTTGAATACTATTTTTCCATTATAGCGTAGTTCCCAATAGTATTAAAGCAATCATGCTATCAGAAAACAGTTTCATAGAAGTATAGAATTGCAGCGTTTGGATAATTGCCTCCAACTGCTTCCTCTGTGCAATAATCCAACTTAAAGTATTCTTGACAAATAAGTTTTTAGCTACTTACTACTTCATGTGCTTACTGCCATGGGAGGAGAGATTTCAGGGATGGGGATCAGTAAAGTGTAGTGATTCCTCACTGCTCTCATTCTCTAACATAACATACAAAGACCAGGGCTTTTTTTCTGTGGGAACGGGGCGGAACGGCGTTCCGGATCCTTTTCGGAGTCCGCGTCACGTGACGCG
>JAOYMU010000098.1:64410402-64425041 GCA_025802295.1 Psammodynastes pulverulentus
TTTGGCACAGGTTGGAAAGCTGATCAAAGAAGCCGCTTCGAAAAGCAATCTCAAGAGGGTGACTCTGGAGCTGGGCGGGAAGAATCCTTGCATTGTCTGCGCAGATGCCGACCGTGAGTGGGAGCCGATGTGGACATTCCTGTTACCCCTCGCATACGTTTCTCCTGGTCTTTCAAGATAGGATGCAGAAGCTATGAAGCTGTATTGTTGGGGTGGGGAGGAGTGAATAGTGAGGACAGGTGAAAAAGGGAGGGAAAGCAACCCATGATTATTCAGACTTTAGGGTACTCTGTCTGTCTGTCTGTCTGTCTGTCTGTCTAATCCTGCCTGCCTGCCTGCCTGCCTGCCTGCTGCCTGCCTACCTACCTATCTATCTATCTATCTATCTATCTATCTATCTATCTATCTATCTATCTATCTATCTATTTATCTATCTGTCCGTCTATCCGTCTATCCGTCTATCTAATCTATCATCTATCTATCTCTGTCCTCTTTCTCTCTTTATTTCTCTCTCTTTTTCTTTCTTTCTCTCTCTCTCTCTCTCTCTCTCATCCAGCTATCTAATCTATCATCTGTCTATCTCTGTCATCTATTTATCTATCTATCTATCTATCTATCTATCTATCTATCTATCTATCTATCTATCTATCTATCATCTATCTAATCTATCATCTATCTCTGTCCTCTTTCTCTCTTTCTCTTTCTCTTTCTCTCTCTCTCTCTCTCTCTCTCTCTCTCCCATCCAGCTATCTAATCTATCATCTGTCTGTCTGTCTCTAACCTCTTTCTCTCCGATGTTTTTCCAGTGGACTTAGCTGTGGACTGCGCCCACCAGGGTGTCTTCTTCAACCAAGGTCAATGCTGCACAGCGGCTTCGCGTGTTTTTGTGGAAGAGCAGATATATCCAGAATTTGTCAAACGCAGCGTGGAATATGCAAAGAAGCGACTCGTGGGAGACCCTTTTGATTTCCAAACGGAGCAGGGCCCACAGGTATTATATTACCTTTGAAGAACCGTCATGGCTAAGGTGGGACTAGAACTCACCATCTCCTGGTGATTGGCCCCCAGAGTCAACCAGCTGACTTACATGCTTAAGGTGGGACTAGAATTCACCATCTCCTGGTTTCTAGCCGGGTGCCTTAACCACGAGACCAAACCGGCTCTCTTAAATATGATTAAATGTTAGATGTGTCATGTTTTCCATGAGGAAGACTCTTAAACCATGGATGAGAAAGAAGCCCCACGTTGATCTGAGTGTCACGCTATTAGCATCCATTTCTAGTTCTCGTAAGAGCGGTGCAACTTGTATTTTTATTTTGATAGATCGATCGGCAACAGTTTGACAAAATCTTGGACCTGATCGAAAGCGGGAAGAAAGAAGGGGCCAAGCTGGAGTGTGGTGGTTTAGCGATGGGCGATTGTGGCCTGTTCATCAAACCCACCATTTTTTCAGAAGTCACAGACAATATGCGAATCGCCAAAGAAGAGGTATTTATTTATTTACCTATTAAACAAATGTCTGTAACCTCCCAACTCACACATAGCGACACGGTGATTGTAGACATATATTTGGGGTGATTAACAAAGAACCCATTTTTGTTCATAATTGTGTCCATTCACCCTTTATAAAAAAATAAAGAGGCACACGAAACATTAGGTATTCCTCACCTGGTGCTCTCCAACATATTTTGGGACTTCAATTCACAGAATGTTGTCCTGCTAGGACAACACAACCGAAGGACACCAGATGGAAAGGCTGCACAATGTTGGGATGATGAATGGTTGCAGAAGTTGATGGAGTTAGCTGAAAATTGGCGATTTTGATGAAAGAAAAGAATATAAGTACTTTTGTTTCCATGTGGAGACCGCTTCTGAACTTTGTGCTTGAAGTGGAAAAGAATGAAACGTTGATTTTGAGTTTTACCAATGAGATTGATAGATTCTTATAGAAATGGCTTATTCATATTATGATGAAAAAGCAAAACGTTGCGATCCGATGTTGATGCCTTCTTTGACTGCAAACACAGAAGTCACTGTTTCTTTTTCTTTTCTTCTTTATCCTCCCTCACTTCTCTCCCCACTGTTTTCCTATTTACTTTTGCATTTTGCCTCTTATTTTACCTTATAACCCAATAGAAATGTTAAACACAGAAACGCCGCACGATGCGATTGCTGAATATCCTGGTATAAAAGGCAGATGCTTTAGGTAACTTCATTTATTTGTCTTCTGATGGCTGTGATTTTGATGTCAACAGATTTTTGGACCCGTGCAGCCCATAACAAAGTTTAAGAGCCTAGAAGAAGTCATACAGAGAGCCAATAATACAGAGTACGGACTCACAGCCGCGGTGTTTACGAAGAACTTGGATAGAGCCTTGACATTAGCATCAGCACTACAATCTGGCACTGTCTGGTGAGGGGCTAATTTTTTTGTCTTTCCTGCAGAAAATCACTTCGTTAAGTTAATTGCACTTCAATCTTCAGTTTGCAGGCATCATAGACAGAGTATAAGTCTATGTCCCATCCTCCTTATCTTCTGACCTTAGAGTACATTAAGCTGTTTGTTGTTTGCCTAGTTAATGCATGAAATGAATTAATACTAGTTAATACTTAGAATGATGTAATTCTAATTATCGGGATACAGTGGCTCAGTGGCTAAGATGCTGAGTTTGTCGATCAAAAGGTCGGCAGTTCAGCGGTTTGAATCCCTAGTGCCATGTAACAGGATAACCTACCGTTACTTGTCTCAACTTCTGCCAACCTAGCAGTTCGAAAGCATGTAAAAAATGCAAGTAGAAAAACCTTTGGTGGGAAGGTAAAAGCGTTCCATGCGCCTTTGGTGTTTAGTCATGCCGGCCACATGACCACAGAGATGTCTTCAGACAGCGCTGGCTCTTAAGCTTTGAAACGGAGATGAGCACCACTCACTAGAGTTGGAAATGACTAGCCCATATGTGTGAGGGGAACCTTTACTTTTTAACTGAAGGTCTATTCTAATGCCACATAACAAAAGATCCCTGCCTTGAAATAAGTTGGCAAATCTAAAATAGCATATAGCAACTCATAATACCAACAAATGAAGGCTGATTTAGGTTCCTTTCACAGATGGAAGTATGATTTAGATGGATGTTATGCACAGGTAGACAGGCAGAAGAGGACAACTCGGGGGGAATAAGGCTTTATAAAAGGAGACACTGGCTAAGAAGAACGTCCAATCCCATTTTGAAAGGGTCATCAATCTTATTGTTGAGGAAATGACTAATTCTGCTTGTCTGTTCCTGTGGTGTCCATTTCTATAGTCCACTGCTATTGGATTTTGTACATCACAACATCTTTGAAAGATACACTTCTGTTAATAGGGACATCACCAGCTGCTTATTCTGAATCTGAAGTTCTGTTTCAGCAGATCTTCTGGCCTTTTCATTTATTTTTATTTTTTTTTTGTCTTTTCTGAGTAACAGGAATTGAGCAGGAACCTTCCGCGGGCAAAGCCAATAATCTGCAGCCTTTTCCCAGAACAGCTAACATAGAGGAAAACTGAAAGGTTCAGAGCTGAAGCTGCAGCAGAAACCTAGAAACAGCTGATGTCAAAGGTCTTCTACTAAAGCTTTCTTTTCTGTAGGAAGTTTGTTTTTCCTTCCTTGTTTAGTATTCAGTACTTGCCTGAAGTATTTTAATCATCAGCTTTTCTTTTAATATAAGTACAGGTTTGTTCAGATGGTTTTTCGTGTGTTGAGCTTTAATTTACTTAGTAGTTTGAATATGTAGAAAATCGATAATGTACAGGTAGACCTCAACTTGCAACAGTTCTTTTAGTGACCATTCAAAGTTACAATGGCACTGAAAAAAAGGACTTATGACCATTTTTCACAGTTACAACCTTTGAAGCATCCTCATGATCATATGATCAAAATTCAGATGCTTGGCAATTGGTTCATACTTATTACCGCTGCTGTGTCCCAAGATTATGTGGTCACCTTTTACAACCTTTTGACAAACAAAATCAATGGGGAAGCCGGATTCACTTAACAACCGGGTTACTAACATCAACTGCAGTAATTCATTTAACAACTGTGGCAAGAAAGGTCGTAAAATGGGGTAAAACTCACCTAACAAATGTCTCAATTAACAACAGAAAGTTTGTGCTCAATTATGGTTGTAAGTTGAGGAATACTTGTATTTAGCTTTATTCATTGTTTGGGATTTGGGGTTTGTTTTTTTAGAAAATAAAGGCTTGTATGACCTTAGATTCCATGACAATAGATAAGCACATCAATGTTCAAAAATCTTTTCAATGTTTACTTTAAGCATGTATATCAGCATCATGCACTTAGCTGAAGAATGCTTTTGTAATTAGTTCCAAGAATCTCAGGGACTCTCTTCACATCCAACATAAGCTGAACAATCCTACCAAATGTGTAAGATGTTGGACTTGGATCAGGGAGATTTATCCTTGTGAAAATATGCAAGAGGACTTTGATCAATTATTATCTCTTATTCTAGCCTATCCGGAAGGATTAATACTATCTGAAAAATTGGAAGAGGCAGAAATTCAAGATGAATGGCGGGATATATATCTAATAAGATTAAAATATATCCAGTCCCTCTGCTAAATTTATACTATTTATAAAAAGTATGCTTTCTACATTCAAAGTACATACATCAGCACACCAATTCTGCATGCAATAGAGATGCTTGAAGCATCTATGGCTACCTGATCATATCTTTCAGATAGATATGCAGGTTAAATCTTAATTACTCTCTGGATGTCCTGACATAGACTTTTGGGAGGAAAAATGTCAAGCACAGGAAATCAGGAGTCCAGGCAGTTCAAATGAATATAGGTTTATTGTATGCTAATGCTCTCTACAAAAATCTGAACCACTAAAAGTCAAAGCAAATTGACAGTAGATAAGGATCACGGAATTCAAGGTGGGCTGCACCTGTATCTCTTTTGGACACAAAGGGACTCAAGACTCATGACAGGCTCTGCTAACCTCCTACAAAAAATACCTAAATACCTAAAAATTAACTGAAAAGGGCTGCTGTATATGTGCAAATTCCGGGATTAATGAGAAATCAAAAGAAATGGATATCTTGAGTACAAACATTAAGCAAATGTGAGATGGGTACAGGACATCCTAATCACCCATCCTATTTCAGAGTGAGGAAGGAAAATTACATGCCTGATTAAAATAGCTCTAGTTAACAAAAAAGAAGATGACTCTGATATTATAAAGGTCCCTCCATGCTGCCAAAGGAAGGAATAAATGTGCAAAAGCTGTGCAATGTAATTAATTTGTGGATGTGACATACTTGCTTAAATGTGAATGTGCTTGTGCATGTGGGTGTCAGTATACGTATCTACTTCCTAGAAGCTGCCTGACCAGAAAAGGTCAGGACCCAGTTTTTAAAAGAATATTCATTTAACAAATAAACACGGGTTAAAATGAGGATATCCTCTTCATAAAAGAAACTGATTTCCCAACTGCTTCTTGCAAGCATAGACATAGAACTGCAGCAAAAACATTAAAAGAGAGGAAGAAAAAGAGAGGATAAATGAAGGGAAAGCTTGACTGGGAAGGAAGGAAAGAAGATGCAGAACTGGAAGAAATGAGAAGAAGGGTATATAGTACTGGAGAAAGAAAGAAGGATCCAAAATTTAGATTTTACGAAAAGTGTTAAAATCCCTGAGATTTCAAAGATAACCTCTGAAATGCTGTGTGCAGCCATTTGTTCCTCCCACCTGCTGATTTGTTTTTAACAAAATCCTGAAGGTAAGATGTCTCAAATGCACACTTCTCCTTGCACAAGTCATTCACAAGGAGATCCACGTAAGAACCAACCTGGCAGCCTCCAGGTGCTGAATGAGCAGTTTTGCCTGCCCAGCCATTTTATCACCACAGTCAGTGACCATATTAATTGGGACTTTCTATCTACACTACTGTATGCCTGCATCGTGAGAGCATAAGAAATTAAATGAGGCTGAAGAACTGTTCTCTTGCTGTGAGAGAACAGGAAAGTATATTTTACCTTCCTCTGTTAAGATTGAACTGTAGTTGCAGAACCTAAAAGCTGGCCCCTTCCTTCTTTGAACAATTAGCGTGGTCACCCACAGGCAAAGACATTTCACAAAACTATGGCCACAGCATGTCAATTAGGGCTCCCTGCATGTTCCTATATTCAGGACCTCCTGAACAATGGGAAACGACTCCCAAGTTTCTATCAAGAATGCACTGGTGTTTTATAAGTGCTGTAGGATCATATTATGTGAACAAAATGCATAGAATTGAGAGGATGGAAGAAGAGGCTAGATCAGTTAGTTAATCTCCTAAAGGCATTTTCATTCCTCTCTAGATACGACATACCTAACCTGGCTCTTCAAAAGAGAAATGTTGCCTTACAGCATCTGACTTTGGCCCATTCCCTGGGGCAGAGTGCAGTCTTTCAGTACCCAGATCATACTTTGCCCGAACATCATGCAGCTCATAATAACATCTTCTGACAATCTCTAGTTCTAATATGGAACTCATGGACTTTGAATAAGAACTGCCTAATGTGATTGCTATAAAATCATCCTCCATACTTTAGAGAGCTTTGCTGCAGTTAAATCACAGCAAAACAGATAGTGTCCTTGAAATGTGGCCCCAAATTACTGTTTTTAATGCTGCTAAGGGAAATTATTAAATGAGTATTCCTATCTACTGTATTTATTTTTATTACATTTAAAATATAAATGAAATCAAAGTTTTGCCTCGTTCTGCTTATTTTCTAGAGTATATCCTGCAGCATTTTACTCAAAACTCAGATCCAGTCATTTGCATTGAAAAAGCCAAAGCACAATCTTGCATCCCCAGTTAAAGGGAAACTAATCAAAATCCTGCCAGCTTTACTGTTTAACCATATAATCTGTGAAATTGTACTCGCAGGCAGGCAGACTGCTGTTGGTGAAAGCTATTATAGTAATTGTATATACAGAAATGCCTAGGAATGAGTCACACATTTATGTCCTTCAACTGCAGTATGAATTTGAATGTATGAATTTCACTCTCTCAGCCCAACTTATCTCACAGGGTGGTTGTTGTGGGGAAAATAGCAAACACTGTTACCAACCTTGGAAGGATGGAAGGATGAGTCAACCTTGAGCCAGTCAGGATCGAAATCCTGGCAGTCAGCAGAATTAGGCTGCAATACTGCATTCTAACTACTGCACCGCCACCACCATGGCTCATAGGAGAAGGAAGGAGTATTGGGATGTTCACCACCTTGAGTTGGACATCAAAAAGGCACATTAAAAATATAAAAAACAAAAAGTAGATAAGTTGCATTTGTGGATAAGACTCAGAATTGTATATCATGATTAATTGTATATTAATCTGAATATGGCACTTTATAATAGAAATTTGGAGGTAAGAGGGCATATAAACTCCAATTCCCAGTATCCTATATACTGATGTGTTTGCACATTTTTGCACAAAGATCTACAAAGGAGTCTATCTTCATGAAATACTTGGTGGCCAATGCATGGATATTCAAGGCATGCAGAAGCAGGTTCATTTATGCACCTTGTTCATAGATGGTATTCAGAGGGTTCTGGCAAGCTCTGAAGAACCGGTAGCGGAAATTTTGAGTAGTTCAGAGAACTGTCAAATATCACTCTGACTGGCCCCAACCCCATCTATTCTCTTCCTCCCGAGTCCCAGCTGATTGGCTGGGTCTTCTTTTGTTGCCCTGCACAGAACGGAGCTGGAAAGCAGGTTAGTGGAGTGGGGAGGGAATGCGATTTTGCAGTAACTTTAAAATGCATGGATGCTGGCTGAGGAATTCCAGGAGTTGAAATTCGCTTAAAATTGCAAGTTTGAAAAATGCTGATTTAAAGGATTTGAGGCTGAGGCCCTGAGAATACATGCCATTGAGAGATTGATAAGAAAAGAATAGGACCTGGCTGAATGGTTATGATTCAGGTACTTCTAGTAAAGTTTTTTAGGTTTCTAGGACTGCTTGCCAAATGAACAGCAGTTCTTGCTCTGTGTGTAACAGTTGTACAATTACATGACAATGCTGAATAATTGTTTTGCCTATGCAGCTGCTGCTTAATTGCTATAGAACTTTGAATTCTGTATGTTCTTGGAGGACATTTCCTGGTATTGAGATTGGGAATCAGATGTATTTGAAGATTTTAGTTTGATTAATTTTGTCAGAGTTTTGTTGCTCATTTTTATGTGGGAACTAAAGAAGTAATTTTTGATCTTATGGTTAATTTTTGAGTTGAGTTCATGATTTATCGGTGTTGTGTTATCTTAGAAGTATAGTTCACGTTAGATGAAGTTTCAAGAAGTGCTGTGAATATGCTACTCACTCAAAAGTCCCACCAATCAAACATTCCATCACTTTCCCTCCAGTAACAGACAAACCATCCTCCATTCCATATCCTTCCTTGGAACATATGATAGATTATATCTATATAGGGTATTCACAGGCTTCAGAGAAAGGGTGGATTTTTTTTTTTTTTTTTTTTTTTGGCATTTGAGATTCCCTTCCCACAAAGTTTCTTGAAACAATTTTCTCTCAGGCTTTTCCCCACTTTTCAAAATTATGGAAAGAGCTTTCCAAAGAGCTTTTGTTTGTATAATTACATCTTTCAATATTTACTATAGTAAAAATTAAAATTGAATGCATTTGCTGCCACTACTACTTCTCTCAATTGTTTAATGGGATGTTAATATTGTATTATTATTATTCATCTCAACCTGGTAAATAATGTTGATTTGTGGACCCTTCAGAGGGCCTTGGGGGCCCTCAAGGATGTGTGTGTCCTAAAACCACCCTCTAAAAAGCACAGCCTCTACTGAGCCATGGTGAAGCAGTGGTTAGAATGCAGTATTGCAGGCTAATTCTGCTGTTTGCCAGGAGTTCAGTACTGAGCAGCTGAAGGTCAACTCAGCCTTCCATCTTTCTGAGATTAGTAAAATGAGGATCCAGTTTGTTGGGGGCTATATGTTGACTCTGCAAACTGCTTAGAGAGGGCTGTAAAGCACTATGAAGCAGTATATAAGTCAAAATTCTATTGCTATTAGAAGGAAATGCAGTCATCATTGGAAGTGCTGAGAGAGCACTGGTCTATCTTATAATGAGCAGTTAGACCCCTGAAGGGCTATGTCAGCACTAGTAGTCCAGGCTGTGATTCTGTAGGAATATATTGGGAAAGTATTTGGAATAGTTGAAGTTCTTTGAATTCACTAACAGAAAAAAAAATTGATTGAAAGTCACATATTTTTTAATGTTAAGTCTGTGATTACCATACAGCTATCATATTGTAAGTGGCTGTTCTATTGGCTTGTTTTTTTTCTTAAGGGAAAAACAATCATTTCAAATCTGAATTGCGATATTGGTGAAAGATGTGGTCTGTTGTAATATTTTCCCTCCTTATATTTTCTCTGCTCGTATTGTTTGTCCTTTAGACATTGCTACTTTTCCTGTGGTTATATGCAAGAGTTTACTACCATCATTGGAATGCAGCCAGATTTTTTAAAAATCCTTCCCTAATTCTGGAGTATCAGCACCATAGCTGTATTTATCATCTGAAATAAAAGTGTAAATGCAATCTTGAATTTTCTCAGTGTCTTCTCAACCTTGGCTTTTGACAGTGCGTATGTGTTTGTTCATGTGTGTGTAGAGAATTACATCAATCCTTTTTAAGTAGAGAAAAACTAGGTGATAATAGGGCTTTTAGAAGTTAACAGTTATAAACCCCTTAATTTTTGCCACTTTATTCCATAAAATTTAAACTGCTTCATTACAGATTTTCTAAGCGTGTAACAGAATTGGTATTCCAGTGTGTGAGAGACAGAGTAACATTTATTGCACAATAACTAACAGTATAGCTGACAGCATATTTTATTTTATTTTTAAATGAAACTTCATTTCAGAGATCCTACTTCAAGCATCAGCAGGCTTTACTAACTGATTTAATGACTCTTCAAGGCTTCAACTTTCCAGGATCTGCCAATAATAAACAGCAGTTACTGTCATTTCTGCAAGGTATGGTTTGTAAACAGATTGAGGGGACAGATTTTGAATTTCATGAATTAGGATGAAAAATGCCCTAAAGCACAGCTGTTTTAGATCACATAGCTCCAATTCCTTGAATAAATCATACTGCTAGACTTTATAATGCACTTTGATTGTGTTGTGCTTGATTTTGCCAAAAATCGCAGACTTAGATGTTAAAAATTCAGGAGTGTTAGAAATTCAGAATTGCTGTAAATGGATGCCAGAATGGTGCTTAGAATTGCACATTTGAGCCTCGTATATTTTGGAGAGAACGTAACATCAGTGCACTCAACAATTGCAAGCAAGAATTTTGGGAACACCAAAACTTTTATCAGCAAGCATTTTATAGGCCTCCTGGCAGCAGCGTTAAAGCAAATATATTGTTTAAAAGCAGTAAGGACTTTTTTTTCTTGGCAAAGAGCATGTTGCAAGAATTAACCACCCCCACCACCCCAAAACAATGATGTAGGAGACTGATTTGCGTCCAACCTGCCTTAGCAGAATACATAAACCTCCATCCAGATGGATGGATGGATGACTTGTGCTCAAAATGACTTACATTTTGAATGTATGAATGAACAATATGCTAGTTCATATTCTTTATCTATTACTCATGGAAAAATAACATGCTTTTCTATTCAGAATGTCATAGATTAAAGGCCACTTATAGTTTACTTATACTATAAGGTCTACTTATAGTTTAATTATACCACTGTACCCTATTCCCAATTTTTGAAATGCAGTAAACAACAACTAATGCCATCATCCAGGTTTATCAGCTGTACTGATAGAAGGCAATATTTGTAGCGCAGGTTTAACTGTGGAGCCCTTGGTGCTTCCTGAGCTTGGTTGTTTTCTGAAGATGTTTAATTACCAAACTAAGTAATATCATCAATGCATTATCAGCTGTGCCCGGTGATAGAGCAAAAAGCCCTGTCATAACCACTTTAACAAACAGTAAGCTATTAAGATTAAAATTCTGAAGAAGTCTGGCTTACATGCTGCATAAATGAGACCAATTTAAAAACTGACTTACCTTGCAGAATTGTTAAAACAGATTACACATTTGGTCTGTTTTGAATGTTATTATTGCTATTGAGGAATAGATGCGTTATAGGCAAGGGTATACTTCCTTGTCTGCCTGGTTCTGCAGCTATACATTCATTTCAATTGTGAATACTAAATGATCCATATCTGAATAGAAACAGTGGCAGTGGCATTTTGAGAAAACTCCATTCTTGCATGGGAACCTATCAGAATCTGTATACAGCGCTAAAGTAACCTTCCTGAATCTGATATTTCCAGGAGATATTGGGATTGCAGCTAGTAGAATTTCCAACCAAATGGTGGTTAGTTAATTATGGATCCAGGGAAGAGCAATTAGGGGAAGTTTGCTAAGTGACTGGGGGTGGGAAAATTATAAGATTGCACAAAGAATTCTGGGGGAAAACCAGATGGGTAAATTTTTGCTTCAATTTATCAACCATACCCTATTTGCAGTGAAATCACTTATTCAATCAGCTAGGATTAAGTACATTACCTATACACCAGGACATTTGAACTATTGATCTCAATTGCATGTCATGTTGTGTATACAAAATCTTATAAGAAAACTTGGGGAAAGGATTGGAAATGAGGAAAAAAAGCCCACAAAACCTGAGATAATTTGAAATAAATGCTTCAAATAAATCAAGGCATTCTTCAAATAGCAATTTATGCTATTTCCCTGCAATTTATATTAGGCAAAATGCTGCATTTTCCCCTCAAGCTTTTACCTTTTAATCCCATGGGATATTAAATATTCTTTACAGTTCTCCTTGACTGGTACATATAATCAAAATTTATACAGATCAAAATGAAAAGCAAAAACAAAATAAAATCTAAATGCAAGGATAGCTAACAGACTTTTCTCAGATACAGTGAAAAGCTTAGCTATGTCAGGCATACACTATACAAATATGAGACAGAACAGCTTAAATTCTGACCTGATTATTTTTTTTTCCTGCTGCAAGTTAATTGTAAAATCCTAGTCTAAATCATTTTTAATTCCCAGAATTCAGTGCAACCGTTCTTCCTAAGACATGTGGAAATATATAACAATGTTTTGAAACATGGCCCACTCTATATATTATACTTGCTCTCTTACAAACACACATGAATTTTAGATTTACTGCAGTTGGATAAACAATCTCTTGTTAACAATTAAGGTTGTATGGAAAAATAGTCCCTGGACTAATTGCTCCTTCACCTCTGTGCAATATGGGTGAAATATCTTAGAAGTCCTTGTTTTAGAAAGTTTGGCTAAGTTGGATGAGTATGCAAGTTACAAGACCTTTTCTTTCAACAAGATATTACTCTCAATGTTCCATCCCCTTTTGTTAAACAAATATTATAGAGAAATGTTAGGACTAATAAAGGATACAACTGGGAGAGTAATCTACTTGAACAGAAAGGTGTCTGTTTTGGGGATCCAAGCCAATGACTTCAGCCATTTCATCCTTATTAATTAGAAAGGTTCTATTCACACTCCGTGACTAAGTTGGATCAGTTTCTATGGCAAACCATTTATGTAATATAAATATAAAAAAGAATCATGACAGAGATAACACTTGAAAGCTAATCAACATGGGAATTCTTGTTCCAGGTTTTACACAGTAGGACAATTCAAGATCAAAGTCAACATAAGAGAGTAGAATCAACAAAAGCATGAAGATGGATCCAAAGCCATAGTGTGTGTGGCTGCAAGGAAAGCAAAATAAAGGCAGAATTTTTAAAAAATATAAGAACTTGATTATATTAAATTAAATAAATCCAGGGTCTCAACAGCAAGCTATTATTAATGGTTTTGGAAGAGATTGAATAATATAGGTAGTCAATTCAATTCAATCTTTATTGATTAGCCCTTGGGCCATATCAAAGTGCAGAATTCAAGAAACAAATTATTACTAAAATTTGATAAAAGCAATTTAAAATGGAATTGGATAAAATAGAATTTAAAATGGAATTGGAATAAAATATGATTTAAAATGAAATTGGAATAAAATACAGTCTAAAATGAATTTGGAATAAAATACTGTCTAACATGAAATTGGAATAAAATACAATAATTTAAGATAAAGATAAAATATGATAAAATTATATTTTGGTGTCACTCCTGCAATTTACCCCAATCAGTCCCACATATGCAGATCTCATCTGAACCATTTTGCTTAAATACTGTGGTATGTTAAATGTTATTTTAAGATTTTGGCCTTACATAAGGTAAGTTGCTTTGATATGCGGGTCCCAGTGAGTCATTCATTTGATATATAGACCAAGGTACCTGTCTCTCACCTTCTTATACAGGCAACAGTCAATTGGATGTGAACCAGGTCTTCTATCTCTGCTGCTTCCCAAATGCAGAGATGTTCATTGTAGAGTATAGAATGGAATCTCCCATATCTGACCATTGTGTCGAACTGTTTGAACCTCACTCATGTAAATATCTCCCTAAGATATTTTGTCAGTTGTAGTCAGTGTTAAAGGATAACTATTCTGCACAGAACATTCAGAAATAGGCTGCTGCAAAACTTTAGTCCAATTATTGTTCAGGAGTAAATTGTGCTGCTAAATTCCCAAGCAATCATATACATCTCAATCTTTGTTCTTTGTTCTGAGATGTTCTTGTGGATTTGAATCAGCTAAATTCCATTGTATGGCTTATTTGTATGTGAAAATGCTATGATCACAGCCAGTCATATGCAAAAACAGTCACCAGAATGTAGTGTTCTTATATAGTGTTTTTTTTTTTTTTAAATCAGAAAAAATATTCTGAGGATATCTTTCAGAGGATAGATCCTCTAAAGCTGCATTTGATTTGGCCATAGAAAAAAAAATATTGGTGCAGCTGAATCATTCTTAGGTCAGGCTACGGCAATGTGATTGAATGACAAACCACCATTACTCCAAGGTAAGGTTGTGTCTAAGGTTGTAAAGTGTAATTGTTTTAATACATGCCCCAATAAATAACAAGCAACTTCTCAGATTTCCCAAATCAATCCTGTAGTACAGTGGCTCCCAACTTTTCAGGATCCAGGGACCAGTTCCGTGGAAAGATGTTTTTCTCCAACTTGAGGTGTGGTTTCACATGCTGCCTGCATCCCACATGTGCATAGATGGGGCTTCACTCATTTGAAATGCCTGGTTTCTGGCATGCTGAAGCCCTGGGGTTGGGGGACCCTGCTGTAGTGCATTCAGCAACTCTCATAAGAGATTATAATGAACTGGTCAATACTTTGTTCAGGATCCATCTCATCTTTGAAGGAAAGTTAGAAATTTTAGATGAAAAGTACTGAGGAATTTTTTCCTGCCATATTTCTGCTTTTTGTAATATGATCATTATGCACATGAATTTAGAATATGTGGATCAATAAAAATTTAGTCCATATATGGTTTCACAAACTATTTCTTTCTTGTTTAATTTTTTTTTTTTTTTTTTTTTTCACAACAATGATTTTTAATAGGAAAGGCATGATTTCTTTTTTTTTTTTTTTTATTAGATTTTATTAACAATATTATAAAAAAGACATACACAGACACACAAACAT
>JAOYMU010000098.1:64425268-64437462 GCA_025802295.1 Psammodynastes pulverulentus
TCCTTCCGAGGTGGGTAAAATGAGGACCCAGATTGTGGGGGCAATATGCTGACACTGACTCTGTGAACCGCTTAGAGGGGGCTGTAAAAAGCACTGATAAGCGGTATATAAATCTAAAGTGCTAAGTGCTATTGCTACCTAGCAAGGAGACACAAATAAGAAAAATGAATCATGACATCATAACTCCCATTTCATTATTTTGATAAAGTCTTGTCTTGCTGTGATTATACCTGGTATTACATATATTCTCTATGTCAATGATTTTTGAGTTGAACTCATTCAAGTGAACTGTTTTCTAATCCAGAAGCTCAATGTTATTAGCTGGTATCAAATTAACAACAAATTGAAGCTCGAAACATTTTGGATGAAAATGTTTGATATAATTTAGCCACAAATAGATGAGTGATTAAGAAAAGAGGCTGTTTATCTCTGAGCTGTGTTTACAAATTACTTTACAATTCTTATTATACTTGAATACTCTTTTTCAACTTAAATTTGCTTTAAAATAGGCACCAAATTATGCTAAAACAATCATGCTCTAAAACAATTGCACAGAAAAATAGAATTATACAGTTTGCAAAGGTCATTCAAGGTACTGTTTTCAACTAGATTTCAAGTATATTGTATTCCTGCTCACTGTAGGAATACAAATTAAGGCATCTATGACAGGTGGTATATAGCTTTAGTTTGAGCATATCCAATGAAGAAAGCTCATCAGATCTCTGGGTAATTGGTTTCACTGTTGAGCTCTTCAAAATATTAGAAAGTTTTCCTTAACATTCAAGGGGGATTGGGAGATCCCGCAATTCAAAAGCATTATTACACACCTTGCATTCTCGACCTTCTATGCGACATCCACTCAGGTATTAAGAATGCTATTATGTTCCCCCATCTCGGTGTTTTGTTCTCAAAGCTAAATCATCACATAGTCTCTATTCACCTGCTTTGCCCTTCTCTGCATCTGTTCACATTTAAGAAGGATTCAGACAAACTATGCTGCCCAAAAGAGAATACAATTCTTCAAACAGGTCTGCCCAGTGCATAATGTGGCAGAGCTGCTATTGCCCAAGATAAAGGAATTATACTTTTATGAATGCAGTTTTAAATTGTATCCCCCCCCCCGTTTTTTTTTTTTGCTGCCACATCACACAGGTGACTCACACATTTAATTTGTAATTAAAGATTATTCCTAGATCTTTTTCATAAGTAGTATTCCCAAACCACTTTCCCCATTTCTCATTATACATTTAGAATTTCATTGTATTAAATTCCATTTTATTATTCTAGCCATTCTATGAATTTCATTTCTGTCTCTTAGTATATCCCAATTTACTATAAATCTGTATATTTTATAAATTTCTGCTTTTGTATTTTTTCTATTCATTTATATAAATGTTAACAAACACAAATATCAAGGCTAAATACAGGATCCAAGACAGAACCTTGTTATCCACCTGATACTATACTCCTGTTTGTGAGGCGCAGCTGAAATGTATTCTTTGAATAACCTTTTTTTTAATCAGCTGGGTATTCAGTTTATTATTTGTGGCATCCATTTCATTTACTTACTTGTCTAGAGTGGTTAATTAGAACATCATGATTAAGCAATCCTGATCTGACACAGATTTTAATATACTGTATTTATTAAAATCAAGATACTTTTCATCTTTAACATTCCCGTAATCTACTAGAGAAGTTACCCAATCAGAAAATGATGTAAGATCAGATTAACTAAACAAGTTTTCAAACATCTATGCCAGGGGCGTCAAACTCATGTTGTCTCGGCAGAGTTCCGTGACGTATTGGGACTTTTCCCCCCTTTGCTAAACCGGGCGTGGGACATGGCCAGCACGTGACGCATCTGGCCTGTGGCCCAGGAGTTTGACAGCCCTGATCTATGCTGTCATTGAGAAATGACATCATTATCTGAAGGGTTTATAGATTGCTTACTTATTTGTTATGGAATCTTTCTAAGTACTAATATTTATCTCCCTCTTTTGAAGATTAGAACATGTGTCAATTTCATTGTATAGGGTTTATATTGTTTATATTCTCAAAAATTATAAACAGCATACTCTTTTAATATCATAGTATGCAATTATCATGATCCTTAAGATATAAATTAATTTCAAATAAAAGAATGATCCTGACCATCTTTCTAGTAATCTTAAAGTTCAGTTCTGTGGTTATTTGGCTCTTGGGGGATGTGATAGAATTCCTACTCTTTTGTTAGGAAAATCTGACTCAAATAATTCTACTTTATTAGCATTTTGTCATATTTATTGGATTCTAGCCTTCTGGAAGACCTTTGGAAGATGAAGCGAATAATTTTTTGGTACCATGTATATTTAAAATATTGGTAAGGGGTTGGGGGTTTTGTTTTTCTTTTTGTGGATGCTGGTGTATTTTTATATTTTTGTTGGTGTGAGCTGCCCAGCATTATGGCTCATAAGAATATTGACTATTTAAGTCAAATAATGAATACTATTTATTTTCTCTTTTTATTATGAATATATTAAATAAATATTTATTTTGTCATGTCACTGTCAGGCTCCATTGATTCAGAGCTTTAACACTTCTAATGCTAACACAAATGTAAACCACCTGTACCTCTCTTTGATAACCTCCCCTCTCTCTCTCTTCCTCCACACTCTGTCTGTTCAGATTTTCACTAGTGTTTTGAGGTTTTTTTGCGATTATCTGGCCTTCGCTTTTGTCATCCATTTTTTCCCCCTCATTGGCATTATTTCCAGTTGTGTTTCTGGTATCTCCTTATTTTCGAACATCTAGCTTTCTTGAACTACATCCATAAAACAGAGTGAAGTAGATCCATGAAGACTTGTTATTAAAAGATTTTGCTCAGTTCTTCTCTTTTTTTTCTTGGATCATTTTTCTTCATCAGATTAGATAAAAACATGCTGTTAATGGTTCGTTTATTCTGCATCTCGGAAAAGAGAAGCCACTAAACCTTTCTTTCTCTGCTTTGTCTTTTCTCTGGTTTTTCTTTGTTCCCTTAGGGTGGTCATCATTATCATTGCCTAAACAGTAGAAATACTGCATAAGAAATTGACCAAAATACTTTTAATAGAACCAGAAAAGTCTCTAAGATGATCACTTATGAATGCATAGAAATAAAGTTAAACTTTAATCATACTGGGTCTTGTTGCCACTAAGAGAAATCTTCCTAACTAGTTGCTGGTCTTCCTGTTATCAGTGGAAGTGTTGAATCCTTCCCCATCTGTTCTTAGGCTACGGATGCATCCTTTGTCATCCAGTCTTTCTCTCACATGCTTTGGTTCCTGACTCCTTCTGTTAATTTATTCTTAATTTCATTAGGCTGAATGTATTTCCTTTCCTTCTATCCAGCTTTTTCATGCTGCCAGCGCTACAATACTTTAATATAGGATATCAAACTAACCATTTCTTTTGAATAGAGCTGTATACTTATGCTTTTTCAGTACTTAGCCATAAACCTTTCCTTATTTTTATTTTTATTTTTGAGCCAGTGAAACATGACTGCTAAATCATATGATAAACAACTAAGGGAACTAGGTATGTCTAGGTATGTCTAGTCTAACAAAGAAAGACTAGGGAGGGATATGATGGTGGTCTTCCAGTACTCAAGGGGCTGTCACAGAGAACAGGGATTTATTCTCCAAAGCACCTGAGGGCAGGAGAAGAAGTAACAAGTTGAATTGAATTGAATTATTTATTGGCTAAATGTGATTCGAGACACAAGGAATTTGTCTTTGGTGCATATGCTGACAGTGTACATAAAAAGGAAGATGTGTTCATCAAGAATCATAAGGTACAACACTTAATATAGTCATAGGGTACAATAAGCAATCAAATCATACTAGGAAACAATCAGTATAAATCGTAAGGATACAAGCAACAAAGTTACAGTCAAACAGTCACAAGTGATATGAGAGGTGAAAGGATTAATAGTAATAGTAAGGCAAACTTAGTAAATAGTTGGACAGTGTTGAGGAAATCATTTGTTTAGCAGAGTGATGGTGTTCGGGGGGAAAGCTGCCCTTGTGTCTAGTTGTTCTGGTGCAGCATCATTTTGAGGGTAGGAGTTGAAACAGTTTATGTCCAGGATATGAGGGATCTGTAAATATTTTCACAGCCCTCTTTTTGACTCATGCAGTATACAGGTGGAAAATCATTAAAGAGAAATCCAACCTAGAATTAAGGAGAAATTTCCTGATTGTGAGAACAATTAATCAGTGAAATGGCTTGTGTCCCGAAGGTGTGGGTGGTCCATCACTAGAGGCTTTCAAGAAGAGACTGGACATCCATTTGTTTAGAATAGAATAGGATATCCTGCGATGGACAGGAGATTGGACTAGAAGACCTCCAAGATCCCTTACAACCTATTATTCTATATTTTATATTGCAGGGTAGTATCATCAATGTCATACTGTACAAAGGAGCGACAGTGACTTAAAAATACAAGCAGTTCCCGGCCAAATCAGAACCATGGTAAATTTTGTCTGTTTATACAGTGGCCAGTGAACTGCCCAAGGATGCCCACTATCTCCCAGCAGATGGCTTTCAGAGACATCCAATCTAACAGCTATTAAAGAAGACCACAATGAAGGGCTGAGTTTTGAAGCAGAAAGGTCAAGGTTCAACACTCCCTCTTTATTATATAGTATCTGTAACTATGAAGGATAGTATAGTATCTGTAACTATGAATGATAAAACAGTTTATTTCCACAATTTTCCAATGCTCTTTAACACCAAATACTTCTAATCCTAATCTGCTCTTTAACACCAAATACTTCTAATACTTCTAATACTCCTTCTTCAATACAGCTATATTTAATATAGATTTATGTAACTCTTATACAGATACAGCTTTGCCATGAAAGTAGTAATCTTATTTTTTATTATTCTTCCAAATAGGGTTTTCAATTTTGCCTAGCAGCTAGTTATGATCGGTCAACGAGGCAGCAAAGATAATACATATTTCTAGGATCATGTCACTGGATAGTATGTCTCATGCTTCGTTGGGTTGAATTATTGTTGTTAGAGATCATTGATGATGCCTTTCACCACAGGAAGGTTTTGATTCAGGTGTTCTTTCAAAGCAAAGTCACAAAGCCAAGCAATAACCCATTTCTCTTCATTGAGTTGGAACAGCTACTATTAGCTGCTGATAGTGAAATGGAGACCAGTTTAGTCAGTCTGTCATACTTCTCTGTGAGGTGAAAATGCCTTTTTGCATGTATGTAGAAGGCCCTTTTCTATATGAAAATTAATTGTTGCAAAACCAAATGTACTTCTAAATATATTACAACGACTTCATTCAACTGAGTGCAGTTGATAATCATAGCACAAAGTAACCCCAGAATTCTTGCAAAATACAACAATCTAATTTGGCAATTGATGCTCACCCACGCATGTTGAATGAAAATTCCTAATTGGGACCTTTAGTCTCCCAGGGAGTTGTCATTTCATTCATATTTGTTCTTGCACACAGTATAAGAAAAAAAAAACATAATTAGTCCTTTAGTGATAATACTACTATATCCCAATTGTAACAGTTTTACATAGTTTCAACACTAAGAGCTCAACTATTTCGAAGCTCACCTGTCCTTTGTGTGCAATCACTTCTAATGCCTCTTTTCAATTCATACTATATTTATGATTTATCATCAGCTGGATGCCTTGTTCATTTTTCTATCCAAATGCTTAAAGTATGCTGACACCTAGAAAACCAAGGTATTAATAAATCAAGAAACTCTACTCTTTTCAGTGACGTCAAATCCTTATTAAATGCAAGAGTTCTGCAGGGAATAAGATGTTCATTTGCAATGCATTATTTGAGCTCGTCATAGGTAGTTCACTTTAACCTTTGCAAGAAAGAAAAGAAAACAATTAAAACTGAATAACTTCATTTATAATTCAGAATGCTTTAGCAAGAACTTTGTTTAATAAGGACATTGACTCTCAAATTTATTTTTGAATAGGGAACAAAGTTAGTAATTGACTGTCGCATCCATTTTGGTCAGAGCCACGATCTACTACCTAGTGTATGAAAAAATCTACTCAAATGATTAGGAAATAGATAAGCTATCCAACCAAAACCAAGAAACTAAGATTGTCTCATGATTTTGAGTTTGGATTTAAAGAAAATATGGGAAGACATGACATAGGTACATAAAAAATAAAATGGATAAGGTGATTATAGATTAGAATGTCAGATTAAAATTAACGATTAGGAATTAATTAAAGTAACAGAGGAATTGGAATCAATTAAAGGAATTTGTTATTACTTTATGGTGGAATTCCTGCCCTCAATTTGATGCTGCTGAACTGCTGACCTTTCTGTCCGACAAGCTTAACGTCTTAGCCATTGAGCCATCGCATCCCTTTTTAAATAAACTTGGTCAATCAATTAGATATTTAATATATTGGACTAGTGTCTTGACCATCAGTACAGTTTTCCAAGTTCTTGTGCTCTTAATCTGAACAAAGAGCTTATTTGGAATTTAGGTTAATTAGAATGCTGATAAGATTATATCAAGAAGAAGAATAACAGCTTTGAATGAAATGGTGTTGAGTGACAGGGAGAGTTTTCTTTAGGAGTGCTGTGATGGAGAAATGCAAGCATCTGATCTTTTTTCAAAGCATTACAAAATTACAGCAGAGTTCACACTCTTGCTATCCTAAGCCATGACAAAACCTCCTGGTTTTTATTCAAGCTGTGCAGGCTAATGAAAACCAAAAAGAAACAAAACAGAGAGTCTTTACATTCCCTAAAGTGGAAATAAAGGTTTTTCCTAGCTAGGTATCAATCATTCAGAGCCAATAGGATAGAAATAACAGGGAAAGCGCAGCCAATATTACAGAATAACAGAGTCGGAAGGGACCTTGAAGGTCTTCTAGTCCAACCTCTTGCTCAGGCAGGAAAACCTATACCATTTCAGACAAATGGTTGTCCAATGGGATTTCCTGCCTGAACAGGGAGTTGGACTAGAAGGCCTCCAAGGGCCCTTTCCAACTCCGTAATTCTGTAATATTGGCTGGGCTTTCCCTGATATTTTTATCCTATTGGCTCTGAATGACCGATACTTAGCTAGGATATTTCCAGTTTGGGGATGTTCAGCAGGAAGCAGAGGTGGTATTCAGCAGGTTCTGACCAGTTCTGGAGAACCTGTAGTGGAAATTTTAAGTAGTTCGGAGAACCGGTGATAACCTTCCCTTTAGTGTGGGGAGGGAATGGAGGTTTTGCAGTATCCTTCCCCTGCCACGCCCACGAAGCAACACCCACAAAACCGGTAATAAAAATTTTTGAATCCCACCACTGGCAGGAAGTATTAATTCAGGAATATTTGGAGGGCTAGAGTTCCTCACTCCATAATAAAAGAAATATCAATTATTCAAACATATGTTCCTTGTTGGACAATATGTAAATAAGTGTCCCAGTTGCAAGAGAAATTCTTCCTTGACAAAATGTTGTGGCTAATGAAGAAGGAAGATCAGAAAGATGTTACACCTGAACACATTCTTCATTTCTTTATCACCTTTTGAGCAAAATTTTATGATCAAATGTATTTTATTCTTTATTAATGAAAATTCAAATTCCTGACTTTTGGGAAATTGCGGCTAGCAGAAAATTGCGGAGAATCAAAGCTTCCTTGCTATTTCTGACATTTTTAATGGCCTAATAAAGGTAATGGTTCACTTGAAATTCTGGATGTTCTTTTTTACAGGCTGCCACACAGCCATCTTTGCTTTTTCATTTTTTATGGGTACTTTTGAAGGATGAACATTTTTCTAATTTGAATTGTACTTTGCAGCTATTGTTCAAATCAGCACTGAGAGGAACTGCACGCTAATAAAGTTTGTGTCTTGGGTTGTTCATTTCCATGGGATTGAACAACGGGTTTAAATGAGAAACTAGTTTGTGTCATCAAGCTAGTCATAGAAAATAGGGATTTTCCACAGGTATCAGAAAGGAAAGTTGTCAGAGATACAATAATCCCCTGATCTGAATTTTATTGTCTCTTAATTTAAAAAAATCTTTTAAATAATTTAGCAAATTTTTCTTATGCCATTTATACCTGCTCATTTGTCTTTGCTCTTGTCACTGAAGGCAGTGTTATGTTTTTGTCTCTTGAAAGAGATCTTATCACCCAACTGAGCCATAAAAGAAAATATTAGCTAGCATAGCTTCTGAATGGCTAGATTTATAGGGTCTTTTTGTTTGGTTGCCTGAATAATAAGAGACAATAAAACAGCTTTGCTGTGCACTTGAGATTGCAATCTGTTTTCTTTCAAGAGGCAATGACAATGTAGCACTACACACTGTCTGATTCTGATCTTATTTATCACGATATAAACAGAGGGTACTATATCTATTAGATGTTCTTCTTTGACATTCTTCAGTCTCGAAAGACTATGGTATCGTGCTCTGAAAAGAGATCCTAAAACAGCATCTAGTGTGGCTGAAAAGGCCAATTCGAGAGTGGCAATCCCTTCCACAATGAGGACATATACAGTCTGTCCCCTTCCCAGCCCCCAGATTTCGCTGGTTCCAGGACTGCCTCTTTGCCTCAGCCTGCCAAATGAGAGTTTCTTCGAATTGGAGAAGGCCATGCTGCATCTTTAGCCTCCAAACTGAACGATCAGAGGTCAAGGTTTCCCAGCTGTTAATATCCATTCCCAAGGCTTTTAGATCCCTCTTGCAGATATCCTTTTATGGCAGCTGTGGTCTCCCTCTAGGGCGCTCTCCCTGCGCTAATTCTCCATACAGGAGGTCTTTTGAAATCCGAAAGGAGGTTTGTAATGTCAGCATATTGCCCCCAACAATCTGGATCCTCATTTATCAACCTTGGAAGGATGGAAGGTTGAATCAATCTTGAGCTCCATCAGGATTGAACTCCAACTGTAGGAAAAGTTTACCTACAATACTGCATTCTAACCATCGCGCCAACAGGGCTACGCCACCATATATGCAGTTAAGCTAAACGTTCATTTTGCACTTCTCATCATTTCCTTTGAGTTTAATGAAAAAGAATTTGTTACATAATTTATTTATTTTTAAAGGAGACAGTATTTCTTGTGAAATTCTCATAGTTTGGATGTAGAATTGGTACCTTTACAATAAATGCAAGATGAGCAAGGAAGAGCAGCAAATGCACCATTTTTCACTTCTCAATCCTTTCTCTAGCAATCTTCAGACTTCTTGGCTCTCTGCACTTCATTTAAATCCCAAGGAGAGACATTACGACTTCAGTCATTCATTCATGAGAAAACTCTTTCCATGCGATTTCTTCCATCTAGCAGCAAAGGCAGCCAAGCAGGCTTCACAGTGATAAAAAGACATTTAATGTATGGTGTGCGTATATGCGCACGCGCGCACACACACACACACACACACGCATTATCAACAAACTCCTCCAAGTCACAACAGTAAGATAAGCTCTAAATTTTAGCTGGAGAAATTCAAAATAAATTTAAAAAGCACTCCAGGAATGGGGTAGGAGGGAAAAAAAGGAGCCTCTGTCACAGGTAAAGAAAACTTTCAAGAAACTGGAAATATCCAATTACCTGAATATAATGATGCTGGTACAAAGGGCTATTCTATTATTGACTAAAGCACTCTTCTGTGTCTGGCAGAACTATATCATAGCAGGAAAGTTCTCTTCACAGGAGCAGTCCTCAGAGGCTTCCTACAGGTGTCCGTGGCATGTATTTGTGATTCAGCCCTCTGATTTTTTTTCTCTACTTCTTAGCCACATATTTTACAACGCATGATTTCTTTGTTCTACACAATTCATTAAATAATTTTTCATCTTCTTCTTTCTCAATACTCCTTTAAAAGGTGTATAAACCTATGTGTAACTCCAGGCATCAGCTAACACTTCTCGGCAAATACACATTCAGCTCGCTGTCAAGGTTGTAGTCCAGCATTGTAATGAAATGAAACAAATCAGTCTGCAAACATGACATTTTCCCAGAGTCAAAAGAACTTCATTCAGTTGATCCAAGAATGCATTTCGGTATTTATGTAACCTCACACTCCAAACCACATGAAAACTTTACAGTCAGCATGCCTAAATCCAACTGTTCAAAACTTAACAAGTTCAGAATCCAAGTTGAAAGAGAGGTTCTGTAAAAATGCGGCACATGGAATAATCAGTTGTAAAATCATTATTTATTTCCATTCTCAAACCCACACCATTTTAAAAGAAATGTAACGTACGCATATATTTATTGACGTTGAGGAATTCATAGAAAAAGGCTAAATGAAAGCTAAAATGCTCTAAAATCCAGAAATTTCCAACAGAAATATCTCTTTATAGAATTATAAAGAACACGTAAGCATTTTGCAGTGCTCCCTAAACTTATGCACTCCACTGTGATTGTAATCAAATTATAGTGCTGTCTGAGATCACCAACAGTTCTGAAAATTTGCAGAAATGATGCCTTTATTAATTGATCAATATAAGCAAGCAAAAATGGAACAATATTTTTATGTCTGCCTTCTGACTTCTTTTAACAGACCATTCCACAGTTCAGGTAAGCCTGGTTAAAAGTCAAGGTTCGCAGACAGCTATTTTTATTTGGGAGGAATGGCATCTTCCTTAATGACATGGTGTGGAACCCATTTTCCCATGCTGCTGCCAATACGTTTCTCTGAGTTTTCAGAGTATTCCTCTCCTGTATCCACCACAACTTCAAAGACTGCACCAGTCGGGCTGCACTTCAATTCCATTTGAAGACCTAAAAATCACTACAGATCAATGTTTAACAAGCTGAAGCTACAGATTCATAATACACTTAAATTTAATAACTTAAAAAAACACATAACAGAAATTCTATAAAAACTCTTTCTTGAAGAGTTTTTAAAATAGCCATATATAATTCGCTACATCCGCTTGCTTGGGGAAACAAACATTGTTCATATTCAACCAGAAATGTCCAGAATTCTGGCTGAATTCTCTGAAAAAGTTTCATGCTGGTCCACAAAGTCTTCTTGATTTTACTTCATTCTTCAAACAAATTGGGAAAGTTTTTTTTAGTATGTCATCCAGGCGTCGCAATTTATCAATCTCTTCATATTTCAAAACCATAATCACAGACCCAGGCATCCTCACAGTCTGTACCAATCTTAACTTATTTTTTTTTTAATTCAGGTTTGTCTTTATTTAGAATCAAGAAAAAACACATTAGGCTCCTACTGTCACCTTTTCTTTTCTGGAAGAATGTGAGAAATAAGATCACAAAAAGCAACAGCAATAGTACTGCATGCTGAAGTGGCAGAAATAGCAGGAGGAAACTACTTAAAACTGATGTTAAATATGAATTCTTCTACACTTCAACAGCACAGCTTGTTTCCTTGGGGAAATGGAGGGAGAATGAACCAACAAATCCTGGCTGAGAAAGTCATGATTCACAGTCAAAAAGAGGCAACTTTATTTCCATATATTCATAACAGCTTAATTTGCATGTGGAGAAACTCTACATGAGCTCATTTCACAGTTATCCTATAGCTGCAGTCCTGACCCTAAGTACTGGATGTGTATAGCAGATCATACTTCATGTCTGACGATAGAAAATAAGCTTTCCCTTAAAAGGAAGCTATATGACTGTTTTCCCAAGACTTTTAGAAACTTCTATAGCCCTAGAATGGAAGAAAAGGAATCACCTGATGGGCAATGCTTTGGTTTGCCAGGGGTAGTTCTTGGTCAAAAGGATGTTAATCTTTTTGAGGCTTCTGGCATGTCCAGAAATTCTCCTTTAATCTATCTATGTCAGCAAGAGCTGGCATGGATAATTTATTTTCCTATTGGTTTTAAGAAAAGAAAAAGTGGTGACCCAAAATAAGGATTGGACAAAAACAACACATAACTGCACTTTTGACTTGCCATTCTGCTGTCACTGAGGCTTTGGCTTTATGAGAAACTCCAAGACTGGAGCAGTGGGCAGTTCTAGGAAGAATTATTCTTCCAGTGCCGAAAATATGTTAGAGATCAAAGATATATAAATCAGATTTTTCTATCAAATGTAATGCTGGGGTTTTTTTTCTGTTTCAATTAAAACTGGTATTCAAAGAACAGATCCTGGCCCTTTCTGTTTCAATATTAGCAATAGCAATAGCACTTTAGATTTATATACCGCTTTACAGTGCTTTTTACAGCCCCCTCTAAGCGGTTTACAGAATCAGCATATTG
>JAOYMU010000098.1:64536381-64547985 GCA_025802295.1 Psammodynastes pulverulentus
GACCACGTGATCCGGACTCCGAAAAGGATCCGGAACGCAGTTCCGCCCCGTTCCCACAGAAAAAAAGCCCTGATCTTGGGTACAGCCTTGTCTTATATTTATTTCAGTTATTTAAAACAGGCCAACCCTGACTTACAACCACAACTGAGCCTGGAAATTTGGTTGTAAATCATTGTAGTTGCAAGTTGAGCCACCATGTGACCAGACTCAATATTACGGTCATTTATACAGTAGGTATAGTAGGTTAGGTAGGTTACCATGGGCATGAAGTGAATCATATGGTTGTAATTTCAAATCCAGCTTTTCAATGGATGTTCATTCCCAGAAAATGGCAAAAAAAGGTAGCACAATACAATTATATGGGATGCTGCAACCAGTCATAAACATGACCTGATTGCCAAATGCTTAAAATGGGATTGCATGACCATGGGATGGTGCAGCAGTGATAACTTTGAGCAAGTGGCATAAGTAACTTTTTTCAAATCTGTTGAAACTTTGAACAGTTGTCAAGAAACTGGTCATAAATAAAAGATTACCTGTAGGCAGTAGTCTGTATCTGGCATGGGAAATTCTAAGCTCAATATTAACTTAGAATAGAATTCTTTATTGGCCATGTGTGATTTGACATACAAGGAATTTGTCTTTGTTCATATGCTCTCAGTTTACATAAAAAGAAAGATATATACATCAAGAATCATAAGGTACAACACTTAATAAGCAATCAAATCATACTAGGAAACAGTCAATATAAATCGTAAGGATACAAGCCACAAGTGAGAGGTGATGGGTGATATGAGGGATGAGAAGATTAATTAATAGTAATGCAGACTTAATAAATAGATGAACAGTGTTGAGGGAAATTATTCATTTAGCAGAGTGATGACGTTCAGGAAAAAAACTGTTCTTGTGTCTAGTTGTTCTGGTGTGCAGTGCTCTGTAGCTTCATTTTGAGGGTATGAGTTGAAACAATTTATGTCCAGGATGCCACGGGTCTGTAAATATTTTCAAAGTACTCTTTTTGACTCGTGTAATATACAGGTCCTCAGTGGAAGGCATGTTGGTAGTAATTATTTTTTCTGCAGTCCTAATTATTCTCTGAAGTTTGTGTCTGTCTTGTTGGGTTGCAGAGCCAAAGCAGACAGTTGTAGAGGTGCAGATGACAGACTCAATAATTCCTCTGTAGAACTGTATCAGCAGTTCCTTGGTGTCAGGGTTCCAATGGAGGCTCTAATTAATTCATGAGCTCCAAGCCAAGGTTCAAAAGAAATCTCATTATTTATCAGAAACAACATATCAGCACTCATCCCAAGCACAGTCAGCTCTGCCCTACATAATTTTCTGTCCACCTATGACCCTGTTTTTCCCCTCCTCCCAGGGTGTATCATAAATCACATTCTCCAATGAAGATGCTTCATTTTCCCACTTCATTTTCTTGGGCTTGTAGAAAACACGCCTCTCTGGCTGGCTCTGGAATGTGCTTTTGGTCATAGCAACTGGACTGTTCTGTCAGATTTCCCTCCCCCCAGGTTTTTATGGGAACTCAAGAGAAAGCCAGGAATGCTTTACAAGTTGATACTTAGGCTGTTTGAGTTTTCTGAGTTGGCGCAGAAAGAACATTTTTTGTTGTGCTTTTTTGATGACGTTTTTGATGTTAGGTGACCATTTTAGATCCTGAGATGGAGCCTAGAAATTTGAAGGTTTCTACTATTGATACTGTATTGTCTACTATTGTAAGAGGTGGTAGTATGGGGCTTCTCCTAAAATCTACCACAATTTCTACGGTTTTGAGTGTTCAGTTCCATGTTGTTCCGGTCACACCATGAGGCTAGTTGTTCAACCTCCCATCTGTATGCGGATTAATTGTTGTCTTGAATGAGACCAATCACTGTTGTATCACCTGCTAATTGTACAGGTATCTGATGTGATTCTGCCTAGCTGGTTTAGTTTAGTTAGAAGAGGTATCCACATAAACCATATCTGAGGTTATGCACCTTCAAATTTAAAAATATTTTATTCCCCAACATTATTCACTCCTCTTGCCATACCAGACAGCTTGCCACAAAATATAATTTGAAATTATCTACTGCCAAAACTCTTCTCTTTCCTGTCCTAAACACTTTTGTTTTAACTCATGATTTTTTGTCTTGTCATATGAATTTATTGAACTCTGTCATTGTACCAAAGGCACATCATTTTTTCAATACAAGTATTATCTGGAACAAGAAAATAATTATAGGTAATACATTTATTTTAACTGTTGTTATCCTCCCCAATTAAGTTTTTACCATCTCACTAAATCTTTTTTTTTACATCCCTTGAAACCATTTTATAATTATTTTTAAACAAACAGGTTTTGGACATATTTACTCACAAATATTTAACTATCTCAGGTTCCAGGACACAACCAGTCAAATCCACTAACAGTTTCTATTCATCTGCTGTCACATTTGTATTGAATATCTTAGAGGTTGTTTTTCTTTTTTTTATTTTAAAGCCAGATAATGTTTTATTTCCCATTAACTTATCCAGGAAACCCATTAATGTATTGTTAATTTATAACTTTGGTGACTAATTCCACCCCCTCCCCTTATTTTCTACAAATGCAACCTGTAGACGTAAACTATAGAAGCACAATTATGGACATAGACTGTTTGGGGGATTCTGAAGCAGATGAATACACTGGTTCAGTTCTTACTTGCATGGCAATCATTGGATGATTATACTAAGTCATGTGGCAATTAAAATGTTTGGTTCTGCTAACCCTAATCCTAATCCTTTCCTTCTTCCACTTTATTCCATGATGCCATTTAACATTAATACAAAGGGTGGGGTCTAATTAAGACATTCGGACTGCCATCAGTTTGCTAATGATGCTCAATAACCAAAGTACTGAATGCAATTTCCCCTCTGTCTTCTGAACCCAGAATCTTCATTTTATTGAGATGAAATGGCAGACAAGATGTGAAGAAAGAAAAAATAATAATCTTCCTGTACATGAGAAATAATTTATCTTCAGATCTACATAAGGAGAGAAGTGTTTGTGTCTTTCCATCCTTGTGTTGGTGCATTATCATTCAGTGACTTTGTAACATGATTTTATGGGGATATGTAAGATCCAGATGCCACAATAATGAGCATGAAACATATTTTAAGTTCACAATGGACTCCCTAAGCAAATTTGACAGACACTACCCTAATTCACTGAAGTATAAGTAGTAGTAGTAGTAGTAGTAGGAATAACATAATCAGATGAGATTCTGTTATAGCCATTCTTAATAAAAGTAGTGGAGTTGATTTCTTAGTTTGATTACATAGTGGGGCTGATCCATCCTACCTGATGGACTGGAAGAACTGGAAGAACATCTGGCTGCCATGATGCATTGTACATTTTGTCAATATGCCATGTACAACATTTGCTACTGTGATACATTGCACAATACTTTTCTTGACACCATATATCTGTGTCAAAGTCCACTGGGGCTGCATTTTCCAATGTACCGGTAACTTTCATCCTGAGGACTGGATGGTATGTCGCAGACTCTGATGGTAGAACGCTACCTAGCATGATATCATCTACTGTGAATTTGAGCCAAGCCCTCTTGGTTGCTTTGGGGGTGGAGGAAATGTAAGAAACTTGATCCAGGAAGTTTCAGTGTCTTAGTGGAGGAATTCTAATGAAGATAGAGATGTAACTCTTTTGTAAGGTTCTTTCTTTGGAATCATTCATTTTAGACAACTGCCATCTGAACTACAATCTTTCCTTTTTTTTAAGGTAAGCAATAGCAATAGCACTTAGACTTATATATTACTTCACAATGTTGTAAGTCCTCTCTAAGTTGCTTTATAGAGTCAACATATTGCCCCCAACAACAATCTGGGTCCTCATTTTACTAACTTTGGAAGGATGGAAGGCTGAGTCAACTTTGAGCCAATTAGCATGGAATTGCTGGCAGTTGGCAGAATTAGCTTACAATACTACATTCTAACCACTATGCTACCACGACTTATCAAGCAATTGAAAAGATGGTGAGATTTCACTTACGGATAGCCTGTGATACAGGAGGCTAGCATTTTCAGTCAAGGTTCAAGCCCAAACAAGGGATGAAAACAGCATTACTCATATTAGTGAATGCCCTTCATCAGTACTTGGAAAAAGGGGAGTGTGCCCCTTGTTTCTTTCATTCGCCTGGCTTATTGCTAGACTGTTTTTGACAAAACAGTGGCCGTTGTATCTACTTGTTACTAGGGCCATGAATTATTGGACCATTTCTTTTATTAGACATTATTTTTGCTTCCTTTTCAGTGACTCATTGCCCGTCATTGCATCCTCTTTTGTTAATCCAAATCATTAGAGGACCTGGGCAATCAAAATTTTGGCAAATTCTGGAAGGCAGGAAGCCCAACCCAGTTTAACCCAACCTTTTCAATTTTCCATCTCTTTCTGGACACCTTTTTTGTCCTGCTCCCTTTTCAGGAAGTATTACCTCATTTACCTTTGCCTCAGGGCAGGAATCTTCTATAAAAGAAGAGCTTCTCTTCTCTTAATTAATAGGTGAAATCTTTCAGGACTCCAAAGAGAAACAGCCAGCCCTGAACTTTTCTCTTCACCTGCCAGTCATTTGCTTATCTCAGCGAGAAACCTCTTTGAAACATCTGAAGCCAGATTTCCCTCAGCAGCCTGGACATGAACCCAGTGAGTAGAAGAAGTTGGTCAGGGTCTTTCACTAAATGACAAACCCAAGGAGCCTTATGGGAGCTAAATAAACTGCCTATAGCACATTACCTTTATAAAGTTTAAAAGTATAGACTTCCCTGCTTCTAGTTCTTGCTAAGTTGGTTCACCAGCTTCAGCTTTAGAATCAGAGAAAGTAATAGTATACTGATGCTCATTCTTTGAACAGATTTGAGTTACCAAGAGAATTGTGTGCTCAGAAAGCTTGGGACTACATCAAGCTGACCTAGACAAAATAGAATCAAGAAGCAACTACTGATAGGATTTCCTATCTTCTTTTCTATCCAACTGTTGGAGGAGCCATCTAACACCAGCCTTCAAGACCAGGTCTGTGCAAGCAGTTCAGCACTGAAAAGAAAAGGTGATTAATTTTCCTTCTGTCTTTTTCTTTTCTATCCAGATTTTCTCCTTTCCTATATTACATGAAGACTGTACAAAAGATAGTCTCCTTAGCATATGTTATATCTATGACTATCAAAAACTACATCTTGTATATGTTTCCTTCATTGCTGTATGAGAAAGTCTGACCTTTGTTCTGGCAACAGTGTGCTTTTCTTTCTGTTTTTTAATCTTTTAGAATCGAGTACTCTGTAAAGTAAATAACTATACTTTTCCTTCAGTTTCCCTGTCACTCATTGAACAATTTCTTCATCTCCCTCTCATTGAACAATATAATGTGTGAATTCCTCAAGTAGATGATTAGTATCCTCTTATTTGTTTATCTTGGATGGTATTAGCATCAAATATTTTGCAGGTGACCTTTCAAAAACATTATTAAATGTTTATTGTCTGACTGTTGTATATATATAATTAACCTCATTATTTAAAATTGTACTGATTATCAATTATACTTTCATTTTTGTATGTTGAAAATGCACACACTGGATTAATAACCTGTAATACTGAAATCATGACAGAATTATTCTGTGTGGAAGCCCCTGTTTGAAATAGTGAGGAAGTCTGTCCTTTGAGTGTTCAGGTTCAGTTGAGGCAAGCAGTTCCATGACAAAATGTCACTTTTCCAGTTTTTCTTCCTGCAGTGACAAAATCAGACTATTATGATCTATTTTATATGGTAGGAAGGGAAAGCTTGGATTTAGGTTTCCAAAAGAAAATAGATTCTAACGAACACATTAATCTGTTTGGAAATGAACTGAACGCTAGTTAGCTATTAAGTCAAATTTAAGGGACTTGTAGTACCATATATGGCTTAAGAATATTCTTAAAATAATCATTAAAAAAGAAATTTTCTTCCTGTTCATTTATAACAGAACCTTTTTTGCTTCCACATTTTTTTTTTAATCAAATCTATGCTGTTGTGTCCCTTGTTCTTGTTCAATGTTTTAATTGCTTGATTTTATAAGGTTGTTGTTACATAGTAGTTTCTAAATCTGTTTTGTGTCTTGTTTTGGGACAGTGGTCATAAAAATAGTGGGTACCTGATTTCACACATAAATAAATATTTATTATTGACAGGTAACAGAAAAAAAACAGTATTAGAGACTAAGATTAAAAAGAGAGAGACTTCATGTCAGGAAAACTAGTTTTGAGAATCAATAGGCTCTGACTCATTTTGTCAGTGTTACAGGGAAGCAGGATAAAATGGAATCTTCTATATTCTCTAAATTCCCCATAAAAGTTTATGACCTCATAATGGGAAACCATCTTGTAATCTGTATATTTTAATGAAAACTATACTCTCTTTATATGAAAATTCCATAGTTTAGATCCCAACACAATTTCTAAGAATCTAGTATATTCCACTCTCATATAGAATTCTGATCATTCATTCATTCATAGACTGCTGATTCTCCCCCTCTGAAAATGTGGTTGTTTGGAAAGGATCCTTGGAAAGGATTAAAACTCTCTCTTATATTCTAAATCAGCCTTTACCCTTGAGGAATCCTTAAAATAATTTTCACGTCTTAATTGACACCCTAGATAAAATTACTACGTCTACAGTTCTCCATACACCACCATTACTAATAAGTTGATCTACAGCACACAAAAATGATAAAATTAGCCATTTACTATGAATAAAGATGTCTCCTATCCCCCAGATAAACAACTAAGCAGTATTGCAGCATTGCATTAGAAGCATTAGATGAAATTATGGACAAAATGGCAATTCTAAATTTTCCATTTTAAAAGATGATTGTACATAATAAACTAGCCTGCCTTATATTATTACTGCAAGGTTAACAAAGCAGTTTGCCCCAGAGCCTTCTTCAGGAATTTGTGAGGGTATAAATGTAGGAGATGACCAGGCTGAGCCTGAGGGAGGGGTCAATTGCATCATCAGTCATGAGTTCTTTTGTGCTCACAAGAGATCTAAATCCAGCTCACCATAAATTCCTTATTTAGTGCCAAATTGCTTTAATTTAAATTTGCACTAAACAATAAATTGCTTGCATGTTATTCTGTGACCACATGAACTGAGTTGCAAAAATCTAGATGGGATTTAATTTTTTTTTACTACCAATTCTGTGGACGTGGCTTGGTGGGTGTGGCTTGGGTTGGTGGGCGTGGCAGGGGAAGGATGCTGCAAAATCTCCATTCCCACCCCAGTCCAGGGGAAGGTTAATACTGGTTCTCCAAACTACTTAAAATTTCCGCTACTGGTTTTCCAGAACTGGTCAGAACCTGCTGAATACCACCTCTGGCTGCAGCCCACTATCAGGCTGCAGCCGGTCCAAAACTGGGCCGCACAAGCAGCAGGCACTTGCACTCACATGAGAAGTTCCACTTGCACAAGCAGTGGGCGCTTGTATTCACACACGAAACTCCATTCACATAAGCAGCAGGCGCGCTCACCCACCACTTGCATAAATGGAGCTGTATGCGTATAGGCGCCTGCCACTCACATGGAACCATTCCTTCTCTCCCCCCTGTGCCGGGCTACCAATCTGGAAAGGTTGGGGACCGGTGTTCTAGATGATCTAGAGCACACGTGTCAAACTTGAGGCATCACATTGCCATCACATGACGTTTCATGATGTTTTTTCCATTCATGGAACTGGGGTGAGCATGGCCTGCGTGTGACACATCTGGCCCTGATCTAGAAAAAGGCAGAGTTTTCTGTATCTTCCTGTTACCAACTGGTGATCAATTGGATTTTTTAAGCCCAGCTTACATCTTTCAGGTCACTGAATTAGATTTGACATACTGAGTCCTAGAACATGAGCATTAAGATCATACCAACAGTCCTTTGAAACCAAGTGAATTCACTTTGAATTCACAAGCTTGATAAAGCAACCCATCTTTGCAACAAAAATTATGCTCACTCCCTGATTAAGTCAGCACCTGAGTGAAATGACTTCAACACTTCAACATAGCACAGGTTACGAAGTTTCTTCCTCTTGTTTTAAAATTACATTCACCTTCTTCCAACCTGGCTTCCTTCAATATACAGTATATTTCACATATAGGTTGAATAAATAAGAAGAGAATATACAGCCTCGCTCACTCTTTTACTGATCCTCGAGTCTGTTTCATCTTGTTCTATCTGTACTGTGGCTTTTTGAGCCATATATAGGTTTTGCACAACAACAATTAGATATTCTGAGGATTCCCATTTATTTAAGTATATTCCAGAGCTTCTATAATAGGTATTTAAGCAGCTATTAATCTCTTTTTGGTATTGTTTGGCTCTCTTAATTATCCAGCATTATTTATTAGCAATAATGTTTCAGGTTCTTCAGCCTTTTGTAAAGCAAACCTGAACTTCTGCCATCTCCATGTAGGGCTTTGATTTTTTGTGGGATGATCATAGCATTATTTGCTAGAATGGCAAATTAAATATATTGTACTTTAGTTTCCACAGTCAGTTAAATCTCCTTGTTTGATAATGAAATGTAGATTTAGCTATTCCTGGTCAATACATCATTCTCCAGATTTGCTGACATAAGATCAGTAGAGGTTACAACATTTACTGATATTTCTTCTCTTGCTTACTGTATTTCCGAACATGTTCCATCAGTTCCTATAGCTTCCAGAATAGTAATGACCAGAATGCTGATATAACTATCATCTAATACCATAGATTCTTATAAGTAGGGAATGTCTCCTAACAAATCTTGGAGGTTGACTACTGGAGGTTGACAACACATCTTTGCTTGATCCTCTTGGAATAAGTTACTCTTTACTTATTTATTAAATTTATATACCATCCACCTCACGATCAAAAAACTCTGGGCTATCTATCCATTGGTGACCTTAACCATATTAAGCTTATTTCTGAATTCAGAGATCTTTTGGAAGACGTTTCTTGTTTTTCCATGCCTGATGTCTTCAAAGATGTTGTTTTAGTGATGCTTCTTGACATTTCTAACAGTTTTTGAAATTCTTTTTTAAGTTCCTTCCTGAGATCTTTGTCTTTCTTGACTTTGGCTTCTCTTCTCTTCTTGGCAATTTCTACAATTTGTTCTAAAATCCAGTTATCTTCTGTTGAATCTTACCACAGTGCCAGAGACCAGGAAACAGAGAGGGTTTTTCTCTCTCCCTCCCTCCCTCCCTCTTTCTTTCTTTCTTTCTTTCTTTTTTTCTCTTCCTCTTCCTTCCTTCCCTCCTTCCTTCCCCCCTCTCTCTGTCTCTGTCTCTGTCTCTGTTTTCCCCATGAAAATAGCAATAGCACTCAGACTTATATACCTCTTTGTAATGCTTTACAGCATTCTCTAAGCAGTTTACTGAATTAGCATATTGCCTCCAACAATATGGATTCTCATTTTACTGACTTTGGAAGGATAGAAGGCTGAGTCACCCTTGAGCCAGTGAGGATCGAACTCCTGGCAGTGAACTAAATTAATCTGAAATACTGCATTCTAACCACTGTGTCACCATGGCTTGGGATATGTTCAAGTTCATATCATAGAAATTAGATGGCTTTCTTCTTCCATTTTAGCTTTCGAACTTGTAATTCATAAGCTGTTCCACAGTGAGTCACTGTCCATATTTTTGCTGTTATAACTGAGCTTTACTTTACCAATAAAATTGACTTTCTGTATACGCCTTAATGTCTATATATCTTGGAATTCATTCAGATGTATGAAGGCTGTTAACAGCAATCACTGAATTAGCAGAAACCTATAGGTTGTTTTCCTGCTTCGTTTCAGTTTTCTAGGCCCGTGTGGTCCAACTACACTTTCATCCTTAATATTTCCAAGGATAGCATTTCAGTCTTCAACCATGCATCTGGATACCCTGGGGTGTTCATATTCTGCAAGACCCTCAACTCTTCTTCAGTTATCTATTGAGCTCCATCTGACTTGAGGTGCTCATCGTCCAGCACATTATCCTAAATACCATCTATTTTAACTAATACAGATAATCCTCAACTTACAATGGTTCATTTAGTGACTGTTCAAAGGTACAGTGGCAATGAAAAAAGTGGTTTATGACTTTTTTTGACATACAACCTTTGCAGCATCTTCATGATCTTGTGATTAAAATTCAGATGCTTGGCAATTGGTTCATACTTATGACCGCTGCAGCATCCCAGGGTCATTGATTTACTTAACAAACAGGTTACTATCTTATCAACTGCAGTGATACACTTAACAGCTGTGGCAAGAAAGGTCATAAAATGGGGTAAAACTCACTTAACAAATTTTCACTTATGAACATAAATGTTGGGCTCAATTGTGGTCATAAATCAATGACTACCTATACTTTAAAATGTATTTTCATTTTAGAGCATGATGCCTGCATCTGAGTTATGGTTTCTCCTGCTTTGAATGCATGCGAAAACAGGACTTTGAAATCCATCCAGATTCAGTTATTTCCATTTCTCTAATTCAGAATATATTCTGGATTTCCAGTGAGGTCACACTAAAATCATAGAGCAAATACTTGCATGGCCTGGAAGAAAATTAGGCAGGAAAGGAAATTCCTGTTGCATAGTATAAATGTCAGTCTAATAATCTTATTTCCTCTCTGAGAATTATTAGGGACTGCCAATTTTTGCATAGCGGTTTCTTTTGTATTTAAATTTTTTATTGCTTGCAAAAAGGGAACTTATTCTATATGTCGTAATTCTGTGGCCCTGTGGTTTAAGCCAAGTGTTTTTTTGGTTTCAGAATTTAAGCATATATATATATATAAGGCAAGCAGTGTTTAGCAGATAGAACTCAATTCAGTGAGGTTACACTACTATTGGCAATAGCTAACATAGCTGAAAAGGTAAGAATATATTTATTTTTCTTCCAAATTTAGCCCTAGCAGGATAGGAGTACTGACTGGCAAGAAGTGTATATGAAATGTACATCAATATTTATTTATGTATCATTTATTTGTCACTTCTCGTGAGATGGTAAGCCAAAAAGAAAGAAAGAAAGAAAGAAAGAAAGAAAGAAAGAAAGAAAGAAAGAAAGAAAGAAAGATGGACAAATGAATGATAGGAAATAATAGGTGACAAACTATAGAGTTCTAGACCCCTTTATTGTTCAATATGTTTGTAAATTATTTGATGAGACATTAGAAAATGTGATTATCCAATCTGTAGATGATGTAATAATAGGAAGGACAGCAAACATCTAGGGGAACATTATCAGGATTCAGGAAGATTTGAAAACTGGAGCAATGGGCAGAAACAAGCAAATTGAATTTCAATGGGGACAAATACAAAATCTTTCTTTGTATAGAATAATTCAAAGGCATGAGTCTTGGATCAGAGGCAAATCCATGTAGCAGTATATGTGAAAAAGATCTGAGATCTTGGTAGATCATAGATGGTGTAGCTCTTTGAGGAAAATGTATCCAACAGATTGTTAAAGACAGGGCTTTTCTTCGTCGAAGAAAGGTGCCTGAACGCACCCCCCCCTTCGTGTCGCTATAAACCCGGAAGTAATAGCGCGCAATTGGTGAAGTCGGTACCA
>JAOYMU010000098.1:64550873-64561116 GCA_025802295.1 Psammodynastes pulverulentus
TTAATTGTATATTGTTGTTTTTATTATGTTGTAAACCGCCCCGAGTCTGCGGAGATGGGGCGGTATAGAAATTAAAAATTATTATTATTATTATTATTATTATTATTATTATTATTATTATTATTATTATTATTATTTACAAAGATAAAAACGTAATATTTTTTTAAAAAACAATAACCTCCCCCCCCCCAATTTCCTGATGACAACAATCAATCAAATAAGTCACTTGATCCCCTCCCATTCTGGACTCCCTGGGCCCGTTGGCAAAACCGGGTCATCAAGGTCTTGTGAAAGAGTGTCAAATTGGGGACCAATCTTATTTCTGCAAGGATGTTCCACAGGAAAAGAGCCACCACAGAGAAGGCTCTTCTTGGTCCCATTAGATATACTTCCTCCTGCTAGATTTACCTCCAATATGGGGGATATTAAATATTAATTTGTACCCATGCCACATTTTCTTGCAGGTCAGAGGTAGAAACAGAGCCTTACCCAAGCTACACACATTAGATTATTCTGAAGCTGTTGCCTTTTGTTCATGGGTTCACTATGATAGCTGCTTAAAGACAAGTACTGTTTTGATTTGCATGTGGTGAAATCTTTACTTTTTTAAATTAAGTGCTATAATGTAAGAATGTGTTAGCATTTTCTTTTCTTTTTTTAATAAATTTTATTAACTTTTCAATGTTTAAAACATCATATTCATATTAACATTTCTTATGACATTGTTTTCTCTTACATTCATCAGTGATAACTACTTTTTTACATATTCTAATAAAACAGTTAATCTACATCTTATTTAGAAGATATGCGGTTTGATTCTCCTTTTACTTCTACTTCACTTTTAGTCTATCTATACTTATGTACTATTATATACATATTCCTGTATGCCTGTTGATATGTACTACACATTTCCCCAGATACTATCTATCTTCTATACTACTTACATATCAAAATCTATTATATACTGAATGTGTACATGCACTGGGCTCTAGATGAACCAGTTGGTTGACTACTGCCTGCCCTTTTAGGTGGTTTTTTTTAACAACTTAATGATTTTGCCATGTTCAGAATACTTTGTAGAATCTTCAGATGATACATGGACACTCATCTGCAACGCATCCGAAAGTCAGCATGGATCGGTTTATTGGAAGAAAGGCCCAAATTGGGTAGGAAATGGCAGGACTTTGACAATAAGAGTCAGAGGGACTCCAGATGCTGGCAATTATACCTGTTGGAGTAGTACCATACATGAGCTTCTGAGTTCCAGTGTTGTTTACATTACTAAGAAGAATGAAAAAGGAGAAATAGATGAACCAATTCTCAAGAAAGGTAAGCCTCTGAGCAGTATAGATACTGTGTACTATTTCTTCATTTCAAAATATAATTTTATTGAAGAGTTTTAACAAGATAAAAGTAATACAAATGTTATTCTCTTTTAAGTTATAGCAGAATATAAATTTTCCTACTATTCCAACAATGTTTTCCTACTATTCCAATAGTATGTTATATTCAAAAATTTTAGGTGTTTTACCATACACTTTTTTCACTTGTTCGTCTGCAAGGCTTTTGGAAATTACTTGCTCGTCGTTTGTATATAATTTAGTTTCAAATTCTGTCTTCTGATACTCAGTTTCAACTGTGGTGTTATCTATCTTGAATCTTTCTCTTAGCTGTACATACAAAAAATGGTAGAAACTAAATCACTCCACAACCAATTGTTCTCTTGATTTCATCTTATATGCTCCACTCTCTTGTTCAAACAACTCTCACTAGGTTAACCATTCCTCTTTAGCTTCTGTTTCTTTCCTATAAAATGCTTCTGTGCCGAGACCCATAAAGGTATTTTTGGGCCCTTGATACTGTGGAGTGCTCCTAACAGTTTTTTCTCAGTTTAGAGACCCGATCGGTGAAATTTAGCCTAGGCCCTAGCAGTTCCACGTTTTCAGGGTTCTGAAGTGATTTAGCTGAAAAACCTAAAATGTTATCCAGAAATCCCCTAAAAGTGTTCAGGAATTTTTCAGATTCCATCAAACACTCTGATAGATTTCCTACTTCCACAGAGTTGAACAAGTTGTGAGAGCTAAATTTCAAAATGAGGGGATTCAATAATTACAGGTGAGCTAGATTACAATACTCTAACCCACTTACTCGACTTCCATACTGCATTCTTAAGATCATCCTGCCCCATTCTCGTGCTGACTGGTCTAAGCCATGAAGCCACTTTAAGGAAATTCTGTCCAGATCAAAATGCTGGACAATTCCACAGCTGTTATGCCATTCTTTTTTCTCTCACTAGACATGCATCCATTCAGATTATATTTGAAAAACTGCAATAAAAAGTTCACAAAATTAAAGCATCAATACACAGGGAAAACAATCATATTTAAAGTAAATGTTCCTGTCTTCCATTTTCCCTGTTGGGCTACAAAATCAATGCTGCAGTTGTTATTACCGATGATGTTCCACTAATAACATTTGCCTGACATGAAAAAAAAAGTCAGTTATGAAAAACCTGGGAATTATTATTTTTTGAATATTTTTTTTCTTTCCCACAGTCAACTACTTTAATGTATTTTCTTTTTTTCTTTCTTTCTTTCTTTCTTTTCCCAAGTTCATTGGTATATCACTTCATCAATTTTGCTACTACTTATAAGGAAAAAGGGTATTACTTCCGGCTCCTAAATAGCCCAGCATGTTAAAAAAAAGAAACATTCTAGTATTTGAACAATGCACTGGTCAACTTATTTAAAAAAAAATAATGGCAGTATAAAGTGAGGGCAAGTAGCAGGTGGTATTGTCTGTTCTTGCCCCATAGATCTGATCAATGATCCATACTCACAATAACCTGGCAGGTGGTTATCTCCCAAATTAAGATGTTCAGGTACAGCTATATGGACTTGATAGCTATCATCAACTGTGACAAAGTTAGAGAACAGCTTCAGCATGACAATTCAAATCCCCAAAACTATATTTAATCCAACAGTGTTAGCTAAGGAAGCAGATGCTCGATATACCTTGTAGAACCCCAAAACTATCCAATAGTAAGCCATTATATACAGACCATTAACACTAGGATTTGCTAGCACAAGAATATTAAATGTGGGATGCAATCAAGAATCGGATGCTATGTATCATGGGCAGAACTTCAGAGACAGAAAGTCTTGTCCTAAATGCTCCAGTCCTTTTGCCAATCTTCCCACCTCTCTCTCAAAAAAAATATTAATCAGTTCCTTTCTGGAAAGAGAGAAGCGGTTTTTCTTCCCTGAAGGAAGAGAATGAACAGGATTACTTCCCCCACTGCTTCCTGCACAAGGACAAACACAACTTATTTCTCAATACATAAACAGCAAGGTTGTTTACATTGCTTTACTTGCTTATGGAAAGGGAATAGAATCAAGGATGGGAATAGGAAGGGTTTTTCTAGTCAAGAATGTAATTTGGAATATTGTTTGGACTGGGAATAATATTTCCACTCTAGATAAAGAAGAAAACTTATCACCAATAAGAGTAAGGCATGGCCAAATTTCTTCCTGCTTTTGCAAAGACAGTGGGAAAAAATATATTAATTAATTGAATGATTAATTAATTAATTAATTAATCGAATAATTAATTAATCAAATAAATAAATAAATAAATAACATAGAATTCAGATGATTGGAAAGAGAGAATAGCATGAACATTCAGAAACAAACTTGAAAATTATTTTTTTTATCAGAATTATTATGTACATTCTACCACAATATAATGTACTTGTGTATATTCACAAAATAATTTCTTGCATTTTTTAAATTCACCTTGATGCTTTCAATACCCTTGAAATGCCCTGCATTAAATCATAAATTAGAAATAGTCACTAGCATGCTCTAAAACATACTGTATTTTAAGGCCATTTTATTTTTGCCCTCTAGATCCAGGGAAAAAGGACTATTTCTACTGTGAAGCGAATAATTATTCAGGGAACTTTACATGCTTTTGGAAAGTGCAGAGTCAAAATCCAAACCTAAAATTTCGGATGGAATATGAAAATCAAATGAAGTAAGTCATTTAATTTATTATTATATTGCGCATATAATTGTTAACTGCAGGCTAAAAGGAAGGTCAAGAATTAGGCACAGATACATGGAGTATATGCATCCTGAAAATACCCTCAGATCAGAAAGCTATTTGTGAAGGAGGGACAAGTGATGAAGCTTAAACTGTGAGGTAAACTCTGCCTCTTAAGTACTTCTATGTGATATTGCAGTGCAAGAATGATGGAGCAGCGATGTCATAGTACAATTTTCATTATTTTGAAATTTTATTAGAATTAGGAACAGTTGCTTATGCACTTTAGAACGGTTTCAATTAAGCTCAATAAAATCAAATATGTTAATGAAGTAAAATACATAGTAAAGCATTGTATATGAAATGTTCTTTAAGAGATGAATGAGCCAATAATGAAATGGCTGATAGCATTGGGCTTGTCATATAGTGTCTAAGCTAGGGCAAAGTGAATGTTCATGATTATTACAAGGTATAGTCTTTATCTTCTGGTAAAATGATCTAATCCACGAAAACTAACTGTGGGATAGAGCTATTAAATGTTCTGATCCCATGAGAGAATTCAGTGTAACTAATACTAACAATAATAAGAGGGTAACCTTCTAGAACATATTTTCTGAAGTCTATGTTTATTTATTTTCATTGCTGATTTTTTAAATCTGATCATTAGTTAAGGTTTGGGTTTTTTTAAAAAAAAGAGGTAGAAATCCGGGCTCAGTTGGATCTTGGTTTTAAATGCAGGTCTGCATCAAGAACAGTAATTTGTGATATTAATTCTGAGAAAACAAACACAGAACATTCGGCTTCCTGCAGAAGAGAAAATTCCTGTTCATATACTGAGGAGTATAAACTAATTGTAGTGATTCTTCATGTTTTTTTGACGGATGTATTTGTCTATGAAAATCATACCAGAAGTTTCTTCATCAAGGACATCTGTAAGTCATGTAAAATACTTCATTTTGTCAATTCAACAGGCTGAGAGAACAAACAAAAAATAACAATTTCCATATACCGAAAATATTTTCTCCTTTTGGCTGCAATATATAATATGGACAGTAGAGGGCAACATAAGCTTGTTCGTGAGTCTTTTCCCAATGGAAATTTCTGAGTGGCTTTTTCGAAATCAAAACAATTTGCAGGACAAGAATAAACATTGCACTTATCCAAATCAGGATTGTCTAAATCTCATTTCAGGGATAATGCCTGAAATGAGGCTTACAATGTCTTTGCTTTTTCATATACAGTAGTTCAAATCCAAATCTTGAAAGTTGAGTTTGACTTCTATAACTTCATAATCACATTCAAATAGCTTCTTACCCAACTGTCTGGAAGTGATTTGCTATTGCCTTTCTTTTCCTAGCCAAGGGAATTCCAATTAGTCTCCTATTGGGTACTAACCAGGTTAGTCAGTTACTAATCAGACACGCTTAATTTTTTTACTACCTGCCAAGGTGAGCACACAGACCACCTGGCTAATTTCCAGAGATTTGACACCATTTACACTTAGGTTGATCGAAGAGCATAGATTTTTAAGCACAGTATGTAACTTGGATGAGCTCCCTCTGAATGTACTGGACTTTAGCTCCCTTAATCTGGTCATTAACCATTCTGGTAGATGCTTCTGGGAATTGTAGCCTAGAACAGAGGTCTCCAAGTAGTGGTCCGGGGACCACTGGTGGTTCACGAGAAAACTTTGGTGGTCTGCAGCATACCCAGGTTGAGGATCTGCTCCAGGATGACTAATGAGTCAGTCCTGTGACTAGAGCTGAGAGAGGAGAGAGGGAGACAGAGAGAGAGAGAAAGAGAGAGAGGAGAGAGAGACAGACAGAGTGGGGGGAGAGATGAAAAAGAGAAAAAGAGAGATGAGAGAGAGAGATGAGAGAGAGGGGGAGAAAGGGAGACTGACAGACAGAGAGATGAGAGAGAGAGAAACAAAGTGAGGGAGGAGAGAATAGATGAGAGAGAAAGAGAGAGATACAAAGAAAGAGATGAGAGACATATGACAGATCCTGGTGTTTTGTTTTCTGTGGGAAATGGGTCCAAATGGCACTTTGAATGCTTAAGGTTGCAGAAGCAGGAGGCCAAGCTAAGTGCCTGAAGGATCTCATCCTGTCATTGCGAGTCTAGGCACTTCAGCGAGCGGTGCCCTGGATTCCTGTGGTCCACGGGATTTAAAATTATGAATTTGGTGGTCCCTGAAGTCTGAAAGCTTGGAGACTCCTGGCCTAGAACATTTAGAGGTCCACAAATGTTCACTCTGATATAGGTTACCCAAACTATACTGTAGGCTTCAAGGACATGTATATATTAGCACAAGAAGAACTTTGACCTGGTAGTTTTTTCCCATAATAAAAGAGCAAATAGCTAATATGCAATCACATTGCAGCCTTGAAATAAACATGACCCTTCTGAGGTCATTAAAAATGACAAATGCTAACAGTATGTAATAATTTCAAAGTCTAACTAAAATAAGTACAGTTATATATAATATTCATTTACTTGTCTCATGCAGTAAAGCCGGATATTTCTCTGTGCCAGGTTACCAGAAATGGCACCTTGATTTTGTTATATCCTGCAACCTGGAGCACCCCAGTTTCTTATTTTGGGCTTACTTACCAGATCAAAATGGTTTCCAAAAATAATGAACAGGTAATTTTTTTAAGTACTTTCTTTGAAGATATTTTAAGACACATAGCTGCAGAACTATAACAACAATGAGAACAGGAAATAAGATCATTGATGAACTAGAAACAGACAATCTGGTATCGGCAGTTCTGCTGTCCAATAGATGTTTGGGTACAAATCTCTGACATACTGAACTTTAATCAAATTGGCTGAGAATGAAGTGACTCAAAATCTGTGACAAGTACCAAGTCATCTATCTCTGTTTCTCTCATATATTTTTGGTGAATTTAATAGAAATAGAATACTTTATTGGCCCAGTGTTATTAGACACACAAGACACAATGTGTTATTAGACACAGCATCTCTGGAGCAAAAGATTTCGGTATGCATGCAAAGCAACAGAGTAATAATCATCATAGTAATGATACATATAAGAGGGGTAGTAAAAAAGATGAGAATAATAACAACTGCCATACAACATGGGTAAATATACTTAGGCATAAGACAGTACTATGAGAATAAGGTGTTCAGCAGAATGATGGCACCAGGGAATTGCCTTGGCATACAATGGCCTATAGCAGCATTCCAAAATGTATTTTCTGGATTAAATCAAGGATCCAGGTTTTTAGGAATGTTGCTTCCTGTTACTTTCCTGTATAGATACATCTGGAACACTTGGAAGGCAGTGATCTTTTTTTATCTGCTCCATAACAGAAGATATTATCTCTGAATAGTGAAGGTTTGGAAATGTCAATGATTCAGTTTCTTGTGCCTGATATTAATCTCATGAATTTTCAGCCAGTTCAGTTTGAGCACTTTTCATATATTTTAATGGGCACAATGAAAATCTGGAAAGAACATCTGTAGGGAGCAGTGGTCTACGGATTAAGGTATTGAACCTTAATCAAGGAGACCTAGGCTCAAATCCTCATGTGATCATAGAACCCACTAGGTTGGACCAGTCACATTCTCTCAACTGAACCTGATAGCAATAGCACTTAGACTTATATACCGCTCCACAATGCTTTACAGTCCTCTCTAAGTGGTTTATAGAGTTAACCTATTGCCCCCAACAATCTGGGTCCTCATTTTATCGACCTCGGAAGAATGGAAGGCTGAGTCAACCTTGAGCCTGGTGGGATTCGAACTGCCAAATTGCAGTCAGCTGGCAGTCAGCAGAAGTAGCCTACAGTACTGCACTCTAACCACTGTGCCACCGCAGCTCTAGATTTGATAGATTTGTTATGAAAACAGAACAAGGAGGAATTTATAATTGTCGTTTCTTTTACTCCTAAAACAAGGACAAGATTCACACATAATCAGAATTGAACTGAATTGAATTCAACATCCCCATTCTTGTCTATCTCAATTTATAAGAATTGACACATCCTTTCTGGAAACTCTAGGCTTTTTAGGCTTATCTGCTTGGTAAATGAATTTACAATGCATTAAATGGAAGTTGTAATTTTATTCTCAGATTTCTGACGTTGATCCTTCATTATTACTTCAACATGGAGACATCATGACCATTACTAAGAAATCATGTCGCTCTCCTGGTTACCACTGCTGTATTCGATCCCGGGATCATTATAACAGCCATTCTGCCTGGAGCAATTGGTCACATTGCAGGTATGATTAAATAGAACTCATTTTTAGTGATCAGCAGTAGTTTTGTTGCATGGGTTTATATTAGGGTTTTGTTTTTTTTACAGTCACTTTATATTATTTGCAAAACCTTCTTTTAGGCAGAAAAAATATGTGTTGCACACAATAGATTATTTAAGATAAACCTTATTATAAAAATGTTCTGATTCCTAATTTATCTACTTGTACATATTAACTAATCATTTAAAAAACCAATAATTTTTATTGATAGTGATTCATATGAGAAGCAATACGGTCACATGGTTTTACCATATTGTTCATAACATACGATAAACAAGATTGCTATTTTGCTAGTTTTGCCTAAGAAATCAGGAGCCAGAGTGGTTCAAATGAATACAAGTTTATTGCATGTTAACACTCTCTACAAGAATCTGAACTAATAATGGTCAAAGTAAATAGGCGATACATAAGAGCCAATGGGTTGGAATTAGATCTCTTGTGGGAATGAAGGGACTCAAGACTGATGACACATTTGATTCCTCCCTCGGCCTCAACCTAGTCATCTCCTACAATCTGACCATATGCTGTTCTCCCACCATCTCCATCTGAAGTCTCATTTTTTCCCATAATTAATATATTCAGTCTTCTAAAATTATGGCTTCTATGCTTCTATGGCTTCTATGCTTCATTTTCTTCAGAGCAGAAATTTTTGAGGAGCTTTCCTCCACTGTTTAAAAAAATATGGAGAAAGAAAGTTAACCCAACAGAGCTTCTCTGAAATCTTAAATTAATTAACTTAACATTGCTGAATGTTGAAAGTTGAATAAGATGGTGAAGTACGAACCATTTATTTCATTGTCATCTCTGATCAAGAAGATTCTTCAGGTCACTGGATATTTCAAATATATGGAAAAACTGTTTAAATGTATGATGAGAGGGAGAGTGGGGGAGGAATGAATATTGCAAACAATAACAATTCTGCAATACAATATTTAACTCCCCTGCATTTTTTTTTCCTCCTCCCATACTGTGTTCAAAAGGTAGAACCGTGGGTGAAAGTCATGACCGTGAACAACTTTTGAGCTTATGGATTCTTTCTTTTTACTTTTAAATAAGGGATCAAGGGTTGAGCAAGCTGAAGTAAGATGTTATTGCGCAGTTCATCATTTCACTTAGCAACCACTTTACTTAATTATCAACTTGCCAGTTCCAAATTATGGTCATTAGATGAGGATTTCCTGCGCTTTAATGAAAGCCAGTTTTGTGTCATGATTAAGGCCCTAAACTAGACTCTGGAGAACTTCAAAGTGTTGCCTTAGGCATAAAGCCTGCTGGATGATCGTGTGGCAGTCAATCACTGTCAGCCCTAGGAAGTAGGCAATGGCAAACCACTTCTGAAATCTTACCAAGAAAACCGCAGGGACTAGTCCAGGCAATCACCGGAATCAACAATGCCCCCAAAACACCAGTCCCTCAAAAAGTATTTCAAAATAAAAATAGTGATATAGCTTCCAGACTACTACTCTTTCTGTTCAAAAGGATTGGGGAAAAAACTTCATAAAAGAAAGTGATTGTTTAGAGATAATATGAATAGAGATAAAATATTGAGCCAAATGCTCCAAGTTGCTAGAGATAACAACTCTCTGTCTAGAGATAAAAACTAGAGATGTGGTGCTGAAGAGGAAATATTTTAAATTCTGTTCTTTCTCCCTCCATTTTAGTTTAGATACTGGATCAACTAGACATCCCAGGAATCGCCCGTAGGATCAACCAGACAATTGCATCCACGAGATCAGAAGGAAGTAAAAAAAATGCAGGTGTCAGAACTGAAAATAACCACCTGCTGAAGTTTTTTTTAAATACTTATTTATACATTGTTGTAATTGTTATTATATATTTATAAAGGACTTTTAAAATTGATGCTTTTAGAATTCCTATTTCCCTAAAAACAAGGGGGGGGGAATTGGGCTGC
>JAOYMU010000098.1:64622682-64639102 GCA_025802295.1 Psammodynastes pulverulentus
TTTCGGTGCCAAATCCCGGTCTGAACCCAGATTGAAAGGGGTCTAGATAATCCGTTTCCTCCAGGGTCCTCTGTAGCCGGGACGCCACTACCCTCTCGATCACCTTGCCCAAAAATGGAAGGTTGGAGACTGGTCTATAGTTGTTCATATCTTTCGGATCCAGGGAGGGCTTCTTCAGGAGGGGTCGCACCACCGCCCGTTTTAATTCGGTCGGTAGCGTTCCCCCCCCTAATGAAGCATTAACTACTCTCCCTGTCCATTCGACCAGTCCCATCCGGGCAGCTCTAATTATCCAAGATGGGCAGGGGTCGAGGGGGCAAGTGGTTGGTCTCACACTACAGAGGACCCTGTCCACTTCCTCAGGTTTCACAAGCTGAAAAGAATCCCACAAAATTGGAGAGCCAGTTTCCCCAGGGACATCATTGGAACTGCCCACGGTGGTATCTAGGCCTTGGTGAATCCGATCCACTTTTTCTGCAAAGAACCGTCCAAATTCCTCACAGCGTCCCTCCGTGTGATCCTCCGGTGATGAACCTTTTTATGAAAGGTTCATCACCTTTCATAAAAATAAAAATAAAGGCAGGATAAAAAAAATCTAAAGGAATAAATCATCTCTATTACCACTCTTACCCAGCGAGGGTAGAAAAGACAAATCACAACCAAAGGAATGGAGAGTGGAAATGAAAATAATCTAAATCAATAATTGAAATTTATATGAGTACGTGTTTTGTCCTACAGATGCTGAGGACAGCAAATGAAATTGATTTCAACACTATGTCTTTCCCCCCTATTTGGTTTAGAATTTGGGATAGTGGAATATAGAATGAATGTACAAGTAGTCCTTGATATACCAAAATTGGGACTGGAATTTCAATCTTAAGTCTTTGGGGTCATGAGTCAAGACACCATATTGACAATTTTGCAACTGTTCTTTTGACAGTTGTTAAGCAAGACATCACAGTCATTAAGTGAATCATATATCGTAAGTCATAAGAATGAACCTATTTCATTCAATGGGTGTTTTTGTTGAGAAAAAGAAAAAAACAGTACAAAATTCAGTCATGTGATCATTGGATGCTGGTCATAAAGGCAAGCTGTCAAGTGCCAGAAATGCGAACACATGACTATGGGGTGGTACAGCAGTTGTAAGTAACTTTTTTCAAATCCATTGTAACTTCTAATGATTAAGCTACCAGTCGTAAGTCAAGAACTACTGTACTCTTAATAATCTTGCTACCTTTTTTTTTTTATTCAATACTGATCTCCAAGGCTTCAGACTCTGAAGTGATTTATTTGAGGAAATAGGAACAATTTTGCAGCGCAGAATTTTCTTCTGACCTTAATTTGCCAATGGCCTTTCTTGTGATATGTAATCATGGATACCGAACATAAGTGTTTTCTTTATCTTGCTTCTGACAGTTATGTATGATTGCTTCACAGTGCTATATAAAAAAATAATGTGTATTTTTGGTATCTATCCTATTTAGGATTCTACATGTTACAACATGCAGGTGAAATTTATGTCACTAGGTTGTAACCAAAGCACAAACTTTACCCCAAACAATCTGCAGATAATGGGTTTTCCTAGGGTTGTGTTTGCTCCTAGGTAGAGGATGATAATAATTGCTGACCATAAAGGTTTTTCACTGTTCTTCCTATATTTCACAGAAAAAAGTTCTGTATTTTCACATATATATTTTTACTTGATTGTATATTTCCGTTCTTTGATGTTTTTGTACGTGCTTCCCAATGTGCCCATATATCAGTGAATATCACCATAGCTTAGAATGCTGCATTGGTTACCTGTTAGTTTTAGATGCAATTTAAGATATTAGATTCCCCCTTTAAAACCTTTCATGATTCAGGATCTGCAGAAATGACTTCTCCCGACTGTTAATATCTTCTTAGCTGATTACATCAAGTATGGTGAGCTCCGTGCTTCCTTCCTTACTCACGGATTGCCTCTGCCGGGATCATAGAAGAATACCTTTTGAACCACTTTCCTTTTTGCAATAGGAGTCCTCCAGACATCCAAATTGCTTTTAGTATTCAAAAAGTCCACTAAGGCCTTGATATTATCCATCTAACAATGGAAGGTGTTTTAATTTTGGTGGTGTTGATTGCTGTGTATTTCTGTACCTATAGATGAGATTGTGTGGGATTATGTGGATTTGTACTTAATTTTCAATTTTAATCTGAATAACAGAGTAACAGAGTTAGATTTGACTGGAATGTGTCTTCTGGACATAATTTCTTACTTTTAATACTACTGACTGAGGCTTGTAGAATTTGTAGTAGAGAGAACTTTTAAAGGTCACCAAATTGCCTTTTCTATACTAGGAAAAGTTAGATTCTCCTAGTCATGTTTAGAATAAATTCATTGAAATTAACAGCCAAGAATGCTGTTCTTCTTTAAAAAGGTGTGTCAAGAATTAAAGTAATCAAGGAAGGATATTGAATGGTTAATCTGCTTATTTTTTCATGGTTTATTTTAGCTTTTTCACACTGGTGCTGAAGCAAAGATCATGCTGATTGGAAATTATAGGAGTTAGCATGATCTTTGCTTCACATAGGAAATCATGATACTGCCTGTTTTAGTTATTATTACTGGTTTTTGTTTGTATAGAACAATTAGCCTTTGCTTTAAAAAATGTATTTCTTATTTGGGCAAACTCACTTTAAATGCATTATTTTCATTACTTGTCTTTTTCCCTTTTCCTATAGGACCCCGTTATGTTGTACAGATAGGTGACAAAATAATAGACTATAATGAGGAATTCCACCTATTTCTGTCAACTAGAAACCCAAATCCATATATTCCACCTGATGCAGCATCTATTGTTACCGAGGTTAATTTTACAATCACCCGTAGTGGCTTAAGAGGGCAGGTAAGCATGCACATCTCCAATAAGATTCTCTTCATTTTTGTCAAATGATAAAAGGATTTATATAATTTACTTAAAAAATCGTGTTGGGTTTTTAAAAAAAATATAATTTCCATTTATTTTCTCTTTTTACCTTCTGTCTGTTGGTGTTGTTAAGTTGAGATACCAGCAGCTTTTAATCAGCTTGTCAAAAAATGTTTTACTACATTGGGAATTATTTGCAAAAATGGATGAAAGTTCTTTTGTACTTTTAAAAGTTTGCAGACTTCACAGATTTAAGATTTTCAGTTGAGAACATCCAGTTAGCTGCATGTGGTCATGTATTCCTTTCCTTTCATTCTCTTAGCAGTCTTCCTTTTGTTGTGCTAAAGATATATCGTTAGAGCAAATATTAGAATATTTATGCAGCAGTCTTACAGGAGTTGTAAAGATGTTATTTATTATATTTCTAGAATGGCAATTTACAAGGATCATAATACTTTTTAGTTTTAGGAGAATAAGAAGATGCTAATTATCAAACATCTTAAATTTAAATTTTTATTGCTATTATATAAAAATTAACTTATGCAAGTAAATATATAAGCAAATTATACATATACTGATAAAACAATTTACTTATTTACATTTTAAGTAATTAGTGGACCTTTTAAACTATTAATGCATAAAATACAGAATAAAGAAAGATACATTTCTCACTCTGCATTTCTCACTGTCTCTGTGTCTTTTGATGTGCTGGTTTTGCTTACTCTACGTTTAGAGATAGAAATTTAGAATGTTATTACATTTTGTGCTCTTAAAATTTATTGAAATCTACAGGAAAATAAGTTGGTTTGAGAGCAATGGGAGTAAAAATGTTCTTGAGCAAAAGAGCTTCCTTGCATTCATTGCACCATACTATGTTCTCCTGCTGTTTCCTCCAAAACTGCCTATAAGTCAGGCATTTCTCTAAAATAGCATGAATGAAGAATAACAAAACGCAAAAAAGGAGAATTGATGGGATTCCCTGAGAACGACTTTTTAAAAAAAATTGTTTATTTATTTTGTCGAGCATGTGTTAGATAACAGATATAAGTATAAACATGATTATTAATACATGAAATGAATAGAAATAAAAGGGAATATTAGGACAGGGACGGTAGGCACGTTGGCACACTTATGCACGCCCCTTATAGACCTCTTGGGAATGGGGTGAGGTCAACAGTAGACAGTCTAAGGTTAAAGATTTTGGGGTTTGGGGAAGAAACTAGAGAGTCAGGTAGTGTATTCCAGACATTGACCACTCTATTGCTGAAGTTGTATTTCCTGCAATCAAGTTTGGTGCAGTTTACCTTGAGTTTCTATCTATTGTGTGTTCTTGTATTGTGTGGTTGAAGCTGAAGTAGTCATTGATGGGTAGGACATTGCAATAGATAATTTTATGTACTACATTTAGGTCAGACTGAAGGCGGCGTAGGTCTAGGCCGTCTAAGCCTAAAATTTCACGTCTGGTGGCATAAGGTATTCTGTTGCAAGTAGAAAAGTGGAGGACACTTCTTGTGAAATATCTCTGGACTTTCTCAACTGTATTAATATCCGATATGCAACTTGGGTTCCAGACAGATGAGCTGTATTCGAGAATTGGTCTAGCAAATGTTTTGTATGCTCTAGTTAGTAGGTCAATATTACCGGATTATATTTATTATTATAATAATATATGATGTGCAACTAATGTACAACTAATAATTATTGGTGAAGTTGGCTTAATTAATACTAATACAGAATTATTCGTAAATTGGCAATAATTTTCAGGTAATAATATAAATAAGATAAATATGGTTTTTGCTATGATGATGCGTGTCTGTTTATTCTGGATTTTTTTTCCATATTACTTAGGGTGTTGAGACTTCCCATTTGGAACTAGTAGAAGCCATTTGGACATACATGCCCCAGGTTCACATCCTAGGGAAGTTTCGTAATCGTAATGGTGCCTTCCCAATTCCACCTGAAAATAAATTGAAAATACCAATAGGAGCTAAAATTCAGACTTTGCACTTAGTAGGTAAGAATTATGTATTTTTTATATTAAGCTAAGTATTTTAAAAAGCTATGAAACTAGAACATATTGTGAATAGATTTGCTATTTTTCTCAATAGCAGGATGGTTGCTATTCATATTAGTAGATGAAACAAATAGATTCAACAATGTGAAGTACATGCTCACTATCAACATTGTATTATTGGATAAATACTACAGGTAGTCCACAGCTTACAATAGCTCATTTAACAACATTATGATTACCTCAGAAAAAGTCACTTACAGCTAATCCTTGAAGTTATGACTATCACATCACCCTCACAGTTCAGATACTTGGCAACAAGCTCACATTTATGATGGTTGCAGCACCTTGTAGTCACATGATTGCAATTTGCAACCTTCTCAGCCTGCTTCCAACAAGCAGAGTAAATTGGGAAATCTAATTCACTTAACCATATGACTTTTCTTAATGACCATGGTAAAAATGGTTATAAAATTGGATCTGGTAATACGATGACTCACTTAGTGACTGAAGTTCCGTTACCTGTTGTCATAAGTTGAGAATTACCTGTTGTCTGATAAATCAAACCATTTATATTTGTAGTCTTTCTCTGTGAAATGTCTGGTTTTGACCGCAGCTTGCTGCTCTGTGTATTTTTTTAGGAGTTAATGTCCCTGACATTCCTTGTATTCCAATGCTGAGGCATCTATACCTGAAGTGGGTGAGGCTCACCAAACCACAACCTTTTAAGGATTTCCTTTGCATCAGCTTACGCACTTTTGTCATGAGAAATTGTGCAGGTAAAAGTACTCTTGCTGTTTCAAACATTATCTTAGGTTAAAATGTGTTATGGTGCAATTTCCTAAACATTTCAAGCATTTGTAAAGAAGTGGATTATTGTCCAAATAGTAGTAATATAATGTCAATGTCAGTCTATGCTCCAAATCTGATTAATACTGATTCAGTTGTTAGAATTGTTGTTTCTTGTTCACAGTTTGAAAATTGAAGTAATTTTTGTCTGATACGTTTTGTCAGCTGCCTTCTCCAATTTGACACAAGATTTAATTATGTCATTTGGAGGTAAACAGGGAAATTTTATCCCATATGTCCAGGAATAATCTACCATGACTTTGCAGAATTACAGGAATGTAGAGATGTATGCAAAATATATAGGGATGTCAAACTCACGGCCCACGGGCTGAATGCGACACGTGCTGGCCCCGCCCCCACCTGGTTTAGCGAAGGGGGGGAAATCTCGATACGTCACGTGACGACGTGAGTTTGACACCCCTGATTTTCTGCATTTATATTCTTTACTGAGAAGTAACAGTTTTGTCACATGAATGGAAATGCTTGAAATGTTATTAAAATAGAAAGTATATGCTAACATTTCTATGCTTTTATTTATCTACCTTTGGATGTGAATTACATTTTTTCTTTCTTTGGTAGGACCCACAAACTCATTGAAGTATGTTCCCCTGGTCACTGGCTTAGCTTCTGCCCGAAACTTGGAACATCTAGAATTGGTTCGAGTTCCTTTTCTTGGAGGACTTATTCAGCATGTTGTAGAAGACAGCTGGAGATCTGGTATGTAAATTCTTTGGAATTAAGAACAGTTCTTTTCCATTATTTTTTCATCTTCTCCTTCATAGAAATGAATATTGGTAATATGTTCAAAGATATGGGCTGCTTTTAATATAAAAAAAGATACTAGGTACATACAGAATTCTTATATTTGAAATTTAAGAAGTTAATACTTCCTTTTGGGCTGCTTAAGGGATAAAATGTTCTCTTGGTGAATATGTATTTGTGAGAGGTTCAAAGTTGGCTGCAGTTCCTTGCTAACTGTTGAAATACAGAAAGTTGGCTAACAATAAAGCAACATGTTTATCTTGCTGGAGAATAGTGCAGCTATGGGGACTGAGGTTATGGGAGACCAGTAGAAATAAGTCAGTGTGCATGTTCCTTATTCTTTTTAGACTAGCGGTGTGATTTCTTTATATTAGAGGTGTTTAGATTTCTTTAGACTAGGGGTGTGATCCTGTGTGTGAATCAAAATGTTTTTAAAAAGAAGTTTCACACTAGTATGCAGAGATTGCAGTGAATGATATGTGCTGGGATTGTTTGACATACTGGGGGAAAATATATATATTTGTCAGTATTTGACAGTTGAATTAATTTTTTCAGGAATAATTCCAAGTGCTTCATATATTTTAAAGCCACATATTTTCCAATACTGAGATTGTTATCTGTTAAGTAATAGTGGTCATACACTATGCTGAAATAGAAATAAAAAAGTTTGGGTTTTCAATTTTGCTTTCAACATTCTATCATTACTGCTCCTGAAACACAATTAAAATTATTACTTGTTTATTTTTTGGATTTTCAGGGGGCTTCAGAAATTTGCACACTATAGTTCTAGGAGCTTGCAAGAATGCTTTGGAAGTTGATCTTGGCTACCTCATCATAACTGCTGCACGAAGGTAATTGTCAGTGGTCTTTTTAATCTATCTGTTGGTAAATTACCATTATCTAATCTGGGTTAGTCACTGGAGCCAGAGTTTTAATCTTTCGAGCTTTTGGACTCATGGAATATCTCTACCAGAATGTATGCTTTGGGCTATTATGTGCATAGTATTATATGTGGTGCCTGATATGACGTGTGGCTTTTTAGTTGTTAAATGGTGTGTTGATGGATGGCTATTAAGTTTTGGCTGTTGTTTCCTTGTGCTGCCAGGTCCTTGGCTTTTAAGTACCTGATAAGCTGGTGGTAAATTAGAACTTCTGTTGACTGACAAGGGACTGTTTCCCAGGGTTCAATCATTACCGCAATTACTATTCTGTTTACCATTTACCAATTCATGTAGTTTTGTTTATGCTTTCTTAAATCCAATGTATTGCTTTTTTGCCACGGCTTATTTTCTATTTACTTAAGTCATGTAATAAATAACATAATAGATGTTACCAAGAAATAATATTGATGTAATAAAAGTGTTCTGTTGTTGCTTTGCTTTGAACAAGGGTTCTAATATCAATGGACTCACGTTAACATTTACTTCTTTCTTCGGTTTTCTTTTTTTTTTCAGGTTGCATGAAGTACGAATTCAGCCTTCCCTAACCAAAGATGGAGTATTCTCTGCACTAAAAATGGCAGAATTGGAATTTCCCCAGTTTGAAACACTACATCTTGGATACGTTGATGAGTTTTTGTTACAGTGTATGAAACCCTTCACTCTTTCTGTTGGTTATCTATCAGCAGCTAGGGTAGATCTGGATTTTATTATTTGCCTAAAAGGAGTACAAATGTTAAGATAATTCTTGTGTAATCTAGAGGCAAACCTAAAGTCTTGGTTGCTCATCATACTTGCTTGGGACTTAGAGAAGGAATCTTGATTATAATAGTATGTACTGTATACATGGCCTGGACAGCATTTCATTTCTTGAGATTAGCTACGGAAAACTCTCTTTACATCATGGGGAATTTCTCTTTTGGGAATTAAACTTTGGTCTAATGAGACTATAGAATGAGATAATGTGCATAAGTCATATTGCAAAAAAATATTGGAAGTTCTCATTTCCTGAAAAAGGGTTAATCAAGCATGTGCAAAGGAAATGACCAAAGTATATACTGGTCTTTTTAGCAATTACATATGGTAAAGCAGGCTTGCACAATTTGCAAAGGACCAAGGACCAGATTGATATCTTAAAAATAATTATGGGTCACAAAGGAATAGCTAGCAGGTCAGTTAGCTCTTTGGCAGCTAACAGCACAATGACAACAGCAAAGCTGGCACTGTCTATGAAACCTAGAAGTACTAATGTGCCTTTTGAGTAGACATGGATGTCCAGCTGGCAGCTGTAGATCTTTCTTACAGGCAGTAACATTTGGTGACAGTCAGCTGATTATTTTTTAAAAATGTGTGACTTGCAGGCTATGCATTATACAGGCCTGTGGTAGAGTTTTACACTTACCTTTATTCCTTTGTGTATGCCAGGAGAGTAAGGAAATAACAAATTTACTAAAAAAAAAATTCACATCAACTTCATATCTGTAGCTTCTAATCGAATATTGGTGTTTCAGCTTACTGATTTTGTATATCTCAACTTTGCAGCCCATTATTCTGTCATATTCTTTAACATTAATAGAATAATTAATTATGCCAGACTTGATTGTTGATGAGTGTCTTTTAAAACAGAAATAAAGTAGGGGCTGGGTAAAATTTAACCTTAATATAGTTTGCTAAATTAGTGCTTACAGATCAGTTTGTGATTATTAGAAAGCATGTTTTTCTTTTGTTTTGCTATTCTTGTTTTCTAAGATCAAGAGGTGAATAGTTAATGTAGCTGTGGCCAGTATTCAGATTGCATTGCTGTATAAAGTCATGGGGGAAAAAGGTTCCTTTTTTTCTTTCTCTATGTCTAGGTAAAATGATCAATGCAGATCTGGTGAAATATGGATTAGCTGATGTGGTTGAAAATCCAGGCATTATCACCGACATAGGAATGAAAGCAGTAAATGAAGTCTTCTCTTCGATTAAATACCTTGTCATATACAACTGCCCTCATTTACATAATCCAAGTAGCTGGATCACAGGTATTGTACTCACTAACATCTGGTAAAGTCTCTCAATAAATTGCATATATCATCTCCTTAAATATTATTTTTAGGATTTGTTTTTGTTGTGTATATGTCAACTTTGACGTCTATATGTTTTCTTCATATTAGCCTATATGATAGATCTAAGAAGGCCATTTCATTTTAATTCATATAGTGCTACCGGAACATTAACATTGTTATTCTATACCTCTTGTTCTTTTTTTGTAAAATCTAAAGTGGCTTATAATACAAATAACAAAAATAGAACAATGCAATATGATAAATTAGTCAAAAATTAAAACCATAAAATCACAACAATTAGGGGAAGAGCAAATGGATCATAGTGGTTGTAATGAATACTCATGTAATGATTATTTGTATGAGGACTAGGGCATTATCATTTTATATTGGATATATATTGTAAAATATATATTGTAAAATAACCAAATATTTTTAAAAATGCCAGAGAAGTATTTCCACACACAGTCCTCATAATGGTTCCATAGATTTAAAAAAAACCTCTTCTACACTAAATTATCTTCAGCTATCTGTAGCTCTACTGTAATCATAAGAAAGAGATCTTCCAAAGAGCAAGTAAGCTTAAGTGGAAGTATTGAAAGTGGCAGCTCCTCAAATAGCTTGGTCTTAGATTATTTAGGGGTTTATAAACTAATAATTTATTGAATATAGCTTAGTATTTAATTGGTATTCAGTGCATATGTAAACCAAGAGGAGTGTTAATGAGTATTCTAGTTCCTAAATACTAGTTGTAGTTTCCAAAGCACTCGAGTAGCCTCATATAAAATGTATTTTAATAAAGTATGTCGAATTATTTTATGAAAAGCTATATAAACCTGCCTGCACCATAAACCCCTGGTTACAAATCTAGGAGGTTGTTGAATGCATTTCTTAAGCATTAAATGGATACCCACTCATGATTCAATGAGTAATACCTACTCAGTTCATGAACAGAGAAAACTTTTATTCACAAAGGCTATGCTAATGGAAGGAATTATTTAACTTATAGAGTTTAACCTCATTGTGATCAGTCTCACACACACACCAAAAAATCTTCATTTTTCAATGTTCCCGCTCTAGGCTTCTGAAATAATTAGTATTAGTTTCCAAGATGCTTGATTTGTTACTTTTCTGCGTTTCACCTGTACTGTAACAAAGGGAATGTATTTTAAGTTTGAGAGGAGTGGAGTTTGTTTTAGTCTTAATAGTATTTATTATTCTGTGTAACTAGCCATCTGTGCAAATGGAGGCTCTCAGCAAAATATATTCATTAGAATAACTGGGAATCCACTTTTGGAATGGTAGCCGTGAAGAAGAAATCCAAACTGATATGGTCGAAGAGGAGTAATTATTTATTCAAACTTGGAAAGTGTATTTAGGACAATATATTGTGATAAGCCCATTTGTTTTTTTCTGTAGATCATTCAAGATGGACTCGGCTTTTTGATCTCACCCTGGTGAGATGCCATGCAATAAAACTAGACTCTTTTAGTCAGTTTATTGAATTACTACCAAGCCTGGAGTTTATCTCTCTGGACCAGATGTTTCGGGAACCACCCAAGGTGAGCATAAAAAAATAATGATAAGTTTTGAAGTACATACCCAAACCCACTATATTAAGCTTCTACTGAGTGCTTTTCAGTAGATAACATTTTATTTGATTAATGTATGGAATTAAAATCCTATACAGGCTGTTCACACAAAGGGTAAGCCTGAGTTGAAAACATCCGCCTTCCATAAGCTTCTTCATAATTTTCTGTGTTTTCCTGTGTCCTGTTTTTTTGGTAGTTTTTCATGCAATAGAAGTGTGGTAATTTGAGAGAAAATGTTTAAAGCAGCAAGGATGGTTGGAATCTGGGAACAGGACCTGTGTGCACCCCACATCTCAAGTCAGATTAATTCTGCATAGTGATAAGACATAAGTGTTGAAAACTAGTTCACTATTGCAAGTTACAATAGAAGTATCAAGCAAGAGGCTGATTATAAAAATACAGGTAATCTTCGAGGTATGACAGATCATTTAATGACTGTTCAAAGTCTCAGCAATTCCCACCCCCCAAAAATATATATATTTACAATCCTGTTTCAAAGTTAAGAATTCTACAGAATAAAGAATGACTGAGTGGGTTCTGTACAATTCTTAATTTTGTGTAGGTGCCGTAGCACGCCCATCTATCAATTCCCCCCCCCCCCCACACACACACACAAATATCTTGCACTGCCAAGTCCCCCAAGGCATTGGACCCACCAGATTCCAAACAGTCCTCTTCAAGGGCCTTCAGAATCCCTCACTTACCTTCTGAAGATCTGGAAAACTCAGGTTGGAAAAGAGTGGCCCACTGGATAAAATAGCTTCATTGTCAGCAGATCCAGGTCAGGTTACAATACTCAGGCTTTTCTATCCAGCATGAGGAGAAAATGTTGGTGCTTTGCAGAGTAGCTCAGCAAAAAAGATGCTTTTTTTCAAAGAAGCTGTTTTGGCAATTTACTAAAAAGTATTATTTACCCTCATATTAAACCAATAATATACAAAGATAAAAGAGCAGTGTTTATACAGCGAAAAGCATCGGTGTTTATACAATCTATCATCAAGAAGCGTTTACTTCCATTTCAGAAGTATCAGTATTCTCTGGAGAAGAGCATTGAAGTATCTATGAAGGGTCAGAAACAGTCACTTTGTGTTCAAATGTCAGTTTTCCATAATCTTGTGATTTTTGATGAATTCTATCCTAGCAACTTTTGTGAGTTGCCAGTCAGTAAACCTTTAATGTATTTCAGGGTTGTGCTCGTGTAGGTCTGAGTGCAGGTACAGGAATTGGAGTTTCCTCTGCTTTGGTGAGCAACCAGAACTCCAACAATGAAAACGACAACAATAATAATCACCAGAACAATAATGCCAATATTCACCATAATAACCACCAGCAACCAAATGATCAAAATGAAGAGAATGAATTGCGACAGGAGGAACAGATGGAGGAACAGCAGAATGCAGCAGATGGTAAGTTCTATTAATAATGTTTAATAACTTTTAATAATGTGATTGAGTGTCTATATATGGTAAATAGGCCACCAACAAGGAAAAAAATATCGTCCTCCCCTTCCAGGGAAGTTTCACATTTTACTTTTTCTTCACTTTTAATTCTTATCTCTAAATTAATTCTTTATGCTCTGCCTTTTTTCTCCATCCAGTCATGCCCAATTTTCAGCAACTGCCTGAACAAGTCCCTATAGTTTTCTTGGCAAGGTTTTTCAGAAATGCCTTCTTCTTAGGTCAAGAAAAAGTGACCAGCCCAAGATCACCCAGCTGGTTTTATTCTTAAGCAGGACTAGAACTCACGTCTCCCAGTTTCTAACCTGATGCCTTAACCACTGCACCAAACTGGCTTTCATGCTATACTTAAACCTGTACAATGTATCTATGTTCATCCTTGTGTCTGTTGTGTATGTAAATCCCAAAGTGTCCTATAAAAATTTTATTTCCCTTTTGTTATACAAATATGCTTATTGAGCTATAATAAGCCACCATTTACATAACATGCATTAGTTGGCATCTGTTACTATCAGCTGCCATTCTGAACTGCTACTGAAATGTTAGCTTTACAGAATCTTTCAATATTTGTGTGTGCTGTGAACATGCTCCTTCAAGGCAGTGTTAACCTGCCAAGTTTTCTTGGCAAGATTTTCAGAAGTGATTTGCCATTATCTTTTTTTTTAATGAGAAAGTGACTGGCCCGAGATCACCATTGATCACAGTTTCTTGATTTATAGTGCTTTAACCACTGAACTAAATTGACAATGCTTTTCAGTTATATTATAATATTTATAAAATGATTGAAGATAGAAACAAAAGTAATGGGGGGGGGGAAGCATTTTCCAAACTTGATGGAGTTCCTATTTTGAACTAATATGCTAAAGAGTGCCAATGAACAGATAGAAACCAATTCAAAGAAACTAGAACAAAGATGGAAAGAGTATATTGCAATTCTGTACATTAGCATTATCAATATCCAGAATACCTTAGAATATTTTCTTTACTTACAGGAATCTTTAGTGTTAGAAGATGGTCAGATCAACACTCTAGTTATTACCAGTTATTACCAAGTTGATAATAGACATGGAGTTAGTTACAACAACAGGTTCACTGATGGAATATTTGAAAGGCCACACTTCATTCTGGAGGAGGTCTATTTGGGTGATTACTGAAGCTTGATACCGAACTTGATGTTACATAATCAATCACACAGATTAACATTCCTATTGCTTCTCTTAAACAGTGAAGAACATATCAATTTGATCTATCACACATAATATTTTAAAATTATCCCCTTTCATGTTGCATCAATGTTTGTTCTTATTTTTGCTTAGTAGGTAATATAACTTGATACTGTCTTTAGATTGCTGTAGAATTATAGAGTTTTTTTATTGTAAGCATTCTTATCTTTTGATTTGAAAGCTACATTTTCTCTCTCAGATTATGTTGTACAGTACAACATGGAAAGTCTCCATGAAAATTTAAAAATGGTCCATTATTTACTTTTTGAAGTTTTTCCAGACTAAGAGTGATGCTGTTCCAACTTAGAAAATGTCCTACATGAATAAGCTGTACATGAACAGCATCTACCAACTCATGGATAGAGATGTTCTGGTTTTTATCTGGATCATTCTTACTTGTTTTTACAGCACTGAATGAGATAGAGGAGGTGGCACAGGAAGATGGAGTGGCTTTGGTAGAGAGTCACAGTGAAGCAATTGCAACTAATCAAGCACTTCTTCCCATGGAAATTGATGAAGAACAAGCAGGTAATTTTTATGTCAACGTCCTTCTTTTATTTACTTGTTTTACTGACTGAATACAAATCAGTTTATTGCTGTTAAGGTTCCGCAAGATAGTATTACTATTAGAATAAATTGTACAGTTTAAAGTGGCATAGTTTGAAGTTAAACATCTGATATTGACATTAGTTGATTTCAAATATTAAATCAATTTTCTGTACGGTACAGAAATTTTCTGTACAGTAATTGTTACATTACTTTGGAAGTAGACCATTGATTGACTGAATTGATTAAGGACCATCAAGTCAGTTTTGACTTCTAATGACTACATAGATTTTCCTATATTGCTGATGTGAAAGTTGATATTCATTGCTAAAACTTACGTAAGTTTGTTTATTTATATTATATTGCAGTATACATATATATATATAATAAATTAATAGTTCTAGTGAGATATGAACTTTGGATTTCAAGCTTGCACTGCTGCCTGGTATACCACATTAACCTTGTTCTGACTGCCAAAACACTTTACTTGCTACTTTACTATTCAGTTGAAATACCATTATGCATCCCTTTCCTTGAGGATTGGTGTTGTGCAGAAATACCTTAGAAATTTGGTTTCCTGGCCAAGAAAACATTACTTCCAACCAATAAGAAGGCTTTTAGTAACCGCTGGTTGTCATTGTGACATCTTATAGCTTCCATTTTTCTCTCTCTCTTGCTATATTTATGCAACAGAATACATTTTCATCATTTTACAAATATACATCTGAATTAATCTATTTGCATCGTATGGTACTAATTGATTGTGGCAGGAAGGAACTAGTAACAGATTTGGGGAACACGAAAAAAAACAAAACTTAATTTGCCTAATCATGTGAAGGACTCAGACTACATAGAGATTGGAGTCATATATGCAATGTGATCTCTCTCTAGCTTCCACATGGGAGATCTGAAGGATTATTACCCTTGTATATGAATATCATCAGGGCCTGAAGAAAGCAAGGAACCCATTCACACCAATATGTTGTATTTTTATTCATGTGGACATGCTAATAGCTCCCTTCAGACCTCCCACCTGAATGGTTCAAAGCAGTGGTGAATCTGCTTTTCTTTAAGACTTCAGTATGTTCAGGTGAAGGTCTAAACAAGTAAAGTTGTGAAGCATTCCAGCTTGATACAAAACAGAATACACACTTGTTTTTATTCCTGTCTGTGGTGTTTGAAGGGAACTTGAAGAAGAGAAAAACAGAGATAAGTGGACTGCGGAAACTCCTCTGGGTAGGTATTCCAAACCATAATACATATCTCAGCTAGTTTAGATACATGTTTGAATCAAGGCGAGACATGCTCAGTCAAGGTGAGTCATGAGTTAAGGAACATGAATAATTGATTGTTGATGTTCTCTTCTTTTACAGGACCTAGTGGTCTTCAACCTAATGTAAACCTAGCACCTATTACAGTCCATGATTCAGACAGTGAAGATGAAGATGAAAACATGGCAAACTCAAGATCCTGTATCACAAACAGCATTGCACAAAATTACTCAGATGGAGAGGAAAGAGTTAGAGATCCAGTGGAAATCCAGGAACCCTTAGGTGAGAGTTTTAATTTCCTTGGGTATGTAGAAAAATAGTTTCTGTGTTACAAAATGGGTCTGTGTAGCGCTTGAAATTCTTTTGAAAAGAGAAATTTTGAAATACCAAAACATTTAGAAAACCAAATGCACCAGTATAGAATAGGTAGCACCTGGCTCAACAATAACTGTGAGGGGGATCTCGGAATCCTAGTAGACAGTCACTTAAGTATGAGCCAAAGAAAGCCAGTGCAGTCCTAGGCTGCATCAACAGAGGGATAAAAACATGTTATCTGTTAGTACTGCTTTATACTGCACTGGTAAGACCACGCTTGGAATAAAGCATCCAGTTTTGATTACCACGATACAGAAAAGATGTTGAGATTCTAGAAGGAGTACAGAGAAGAACAACAAAGATGATTAGAGGAGGCTAAACCATACAATGAATGGTTGTAGGATCTGGGTATGTCTAATCTGATGAATAGCAATAGCACAGACTTATATATCACTTTATAGTGCTTTTTACAGCCCTCTCTAAGCGGTTTACAGGATCAGCA
>JAOYMU010000098.1:64834048-64846273 GCA_025802295.1 Psammodynastes pulverulentus
GGGGAAGTATTCTCCTGTCTTCCAGCCTCATATCCCCTTCTCATGCATTCAGACATGAGCCATTGCAGATCAAAAGCCGGTTGCATAGGTAGAGGCATGGTCGAGGAGGAGGAGGGACCAGCTGTGGAGGGCATAGCCGGCCAAACCACGGCCTGTTGGCTCGCTCCAGGTGGAAGGCATGTTGGGAGACTGAATGTGGGCCCCGAACCTGGGAAGAAAGTTGGAGGCATGAACAATTGTTGTTGCTGTTGTTGTAGGCCCTGGACAGCCTGCCCAGCCGCCATCGGAGCTCCCCTGGGAGATAATGGAGGTGACAGTCCTGAACTCCTCCCAGGAGAAGCCCCCTCAATCTCTGCTGGAGGGGATAAGGCCCTTTGCTCTGCCTCTCTAGCCCCTCTCTCGGCCTGCCTCTCAACAGCCCGATGAAGCCTTATTTCGACCTTCTCCTGTGCCCTAGACCCTCTCACATGTGAGAGAGCCTTGGCCTTAATTTTTGCGGGCTTGGTGTTGGTCGCCTTCTTGGCCTGTCCTTGACCTGCAGTGCCCTCCTGAGATGTGGAGGCCTCAATGAGAATGTTAAGGCGTGCCTGAGGTAATTCGTCTGTGGCCTGCTTGGTCCCAAGGGCTCAGTTACTCACTTCCAAAACCTCAGGCCTTCAGCGCTGTTACTTGCAGGCCCACTTCTCCTCTGTGTCCAGGGCAAGGCACTGTTGATCCCAACAGTAATTGGTCAAAACGCTAAGTCTCCACGAACAACCGATCGCCTGACACGTCTGCCTCAGTCGATGGCTAAATCGCAATAAAAACTGGCTCAAAATGGCGATTTTCCTGCCCCGTCAATCATCAGGGCCTAACCAAAATGGCGGCCGCCACATTGCTCCTAAAATGGCAGCCGTAACGTCTATGCAACCTTACCAGCATGGTCTCCTTAACCTCCTCAAAATGGCGGCTGCAACTTCAACGCCATTGAGGGCACTCAAAATGGTGGCGATGCCTCACCTTGTCCTTATCCACAATGGCGGCTGCCCTTCAGTCATTGATTCCGACCTTCCCAACATGGCGGCCGTTTTCAAAATGGCATCCGCGACTCCGGCGCCAATGAGGGCACTCAAAATGGTGGTGCTGCCTCACCTTGCCCTTATCCAAAATGTCGGGCGCCAGTAGTCCCTGCCTCTCGGGCCACCGGGACTTCTAACGCAGCCATCTCCGCCTCATAAACAGTCATAATTGCCGCGCAGAGCCAGAACTCCTTATCTGGAAGCTGGCTGCTGCTTTAAATCCTCTCCCGGCGTGCCGACCAGCAGAAGCAGGCCTGAGGAACTCCCTAGTGCGCTTGCCTCTATTCAAGATGGCGATCGCAGCACTAAACTCCTTTCACGTTCTTTGATGATGAACAGCTGCTTGGCAATGGAATCGAGTCCTAGACCCTTCACGCTGCTTTCCGGTCTGTTTTTCCATTTAAATTGCTAATACTAACCTAATGCACTCCAACCTGATCCAGCAGAACCGGGTTGATTGTCTATTTTCTAGCTTAGACAGAGCGAAACCGGGAAAATGGAGGCGGGGGCGTGTCCTCAGTTTTAAGCACTCTGTCTAAATCTAGGAATAGAAGAGTCAACTCACGTCTCCTGGATACCATCACTTCACACAGGAGAATGTTCTGTGCAACTGAACCCTCCTGCAACCTATTTTTAAAAAGAGCTCCCACAATTTGAAAAAAAGTGATTTTTGTGAGGTCCTTTTACTGTTAAGCAATAGATGCTGAATAGATATTCAAACGGTATAAAATCCCTTTTAAATATCTACTACTAAATTATTCAATATGTTCTATTATAAAAACATATCATAAAGCAGCTTTTAGGTACTGTTGCTTTCTTGGTTCTTCATAACTGGATCTGTAATTCATTAAAAGTTTGCTCACCTTAAAAATAACTTTGCCCAGGCTAAGCACATTCCTTGGAATAACAAGAACAGCCAGACAGATGAATGTGGAGACATTTTAAACAAAGCCAAGCTAGCTATTTATAAATTGCTCAACTATAGTCAACTAAGTACTGAACATCATAGTCAAAGCAGGAAATGCTAGCCAAATAAGAAAAATTTTAAATGAATAAAATTAAACAAAAATGGGGCATAGGATGAAAAATCTATGACTAGAATTTGAATCCCTTCAAGAAAAAAAAATTTGTCAGTCATATTATAGTTTTTATTTATTATCTGCTCATTATTACTTTCCATTATTAAGGGTTATCGGCTGAGCGATATAAATTGGGCCTGCTGAAAACCAACCCCAACAAAAGATTGACGATAGTATTTTAGATCATAATTTGTTTCCTCCTCGGTTTTAATCATCCTGAAATTTCAGCTGACAAGCTGAAATAAATAATTTTGTTAAAAAAAGTATAATTTCTTTCAGATATCCCACTCCCCTTGAAATTGAAATGGGGTACCTCAGATATCATCTTTTATATTTATATTTATATTATTTCGCTCAATCATTAAAAAACAAAAACACTAAACAGCTTGTAAACCCTTCCTTGAAATGTGATTCACTGTATTTACAGCAGATACAGGGAAGAAATGGAAAATTATGGATCTGTATTTGTTTCATTATGCAAATATGCTATATAATTCTTCTGTTGGATCCAAATCACTGTCTTCTAACAAACCCCATAAGCTTCCAAACAGCAAATGTCGTCTTATTCTGAAAATATGAAAATGCCAACCATCCCTTCCTCTAATATCATCTGCAATCATGATGACATTAGCCAGCTTTGTTATATCTTTTTGTATCTTTATTTTAGCGTACCTGTCTTTCTGATAAATGTTCCCAGCCAATAAAATTAAACCATTTATTTTTATGGGGAAACTGTCTCCATCATTTGCTTCTTGCCACCAAAGTGACAAAAAAGCAAATACAATGGTGGCATCATTTTCTGTTGCTGGTAAAGCAGGCTGGCTTTTAACAAATGTCTCTACTGTAGCACTTTAAGGGATTGGTTCACCACAGTGAAAATAAGCAGCTGGCAATTCAACAGAACCTAACAGTGGAAGCTTAGCATTAAAAAGAGACTGCATCTGCATGAGAATAGATACATCTACAGTATTTGTAATATTTATTTATTTCATTGGATTTATATGCAACCTGGTTCCAAGGTGACTGATTCTTGATGTCTCAAAATCTAACCCAAATGGCGATATACAAAATGTACAGAGCAATATCCATTTGGAGAACACAATCTAAAGCCAGAGATCCAGCTAACAAGTGAGCCACATCCACCATACCTCAAGACCTGGGAGAAGAGGTTTTCAAGGTCTTCTGAAAGACCATCAGAGTGGGAGCCACATAAATGTCTTGGGGAGAATCTCATTCCAGAGGGTAGGCCCCATGAGGAAATACAAGTAGTCCTTGACTTACAACCACAATTGACCACAAAATTTCTGTGGCTAACTGAGCCTTTTGATAAGTGAATTCTGCCTCATTTTACAATTTTTCTTGCAAGGAATCACTGCTAGTTCAATTAGTAACACAGTTGTTAAGTGAAACTGGCTTCCCCTTTGCTTGTCAGAAGGTCGGAAAGGTGAACACATGATCCTAACACACCATCATAAATATAAGTCAGTTGCCAAGCATCTGAATTTTGATCATATGACTACAGGGGTGCTGCAATGATTTAACTGTGAAACACAGTCATAAGTCACTTTTTGCACTGCAAATTATAACTTTGAACGCTCACTCAATGGCCTGTTATAAGTTGAGGACTACCTGTATTCCTTCCTTTGTACTGAAAGATGGCATTGCTTAATCAAAATGATCACAGAGCACAGCAGCTCTTACTAGGCAGCCAGAAATCACAGCTGAGCCTCCAAAGAGTGGAAAATAGTTTATTCTAAGCATCCTGGTGGGATGCTAAGCCCAATTACACCAGTACTGTGGGATGAAGTATTGATCAAGTGAAACTTTCACTTTAACCTGACATTCCTTATTCTAACATGAGCCGAACCAGCATTCTTCCTCAAGTGTTTAAAGTTCATCTATTCCTCAAGGCTGCCCTATAAGCTATCACACCAACCCTACTAAACATTTTTCATAGAAGATTCCACCAGGCTTTAAGAAAGCACCAATTCCTTTGTTGCCTTTGTTTGTTTATCACATTTCTGAATCTCCCTCAAAGAGGCACAAATATAAAAACAGCATATAAACATTAAAATGTTAGAATTAAAGTTTGAAATTAAAATTTTCAAGAAGGGCACAAGATCAGACTCCTCTCAGCTGATCGGCGGGTGCATGCTCAGAAGGGTGGAGAAAGCGCACGCACGCGAGGGGTGGGTTTGAGCTACCGGTTCGGCTGAACCGGTAGCCGTAATTCTGCCACCAGTTCGCTCGAGCGGCAGTTTTTGCCTCCACCGGTTTGGCCGAACCAGTGCGAACCAGTTGCATACCACCACTGCTATCAATAGGAATCAACTAATCAAGCTGTTTTTGTTTTTTTTTGTAAAGAATAAAACTGCCTGCAGAAAAACTGAGAAAACAAATCACCATTTCATTCCATCAAAATACACTTGGCTTGTTTTATTCCAACACTTTCTTTCCTCATGGACTTCATACATCTTAAGAAGTAGCCAATTGCAAATCAGCTCTCTAATCACAAGATTGTTGCAAAATTACTGTTTATTTAACCCTACTGTTGCTTTCTTATTATAGGAAAACAAAACCATTCGCTTCTTTCCCCGCAATGTTTTCCAGCTCTAATTGGCTAATCACCCAGCTTGTCTGTGGTGTATAATCTTGCACTGAAATAGGAGCTGGGTCCAGATTTTAACAGCTAGAATAGGACAATTCCACGTGATAAAATATAAACCAAAGTACACAACTACCATATTAAATACAAAGAGTATTTGTGTCAAGCTTGAATTTGGTTAGATGGTGGATTGGTTTATATCTGGGTTATTCATATGAATTCAGTTTGACACACTTGGGAACAGGAAGAGGGGGAGAGCAGAGGTGGATGGAGTTCCAGCCAAAATAACATAGCTTGGCGATGAGTCAGCCACGTTCCTACGGCTGCCTGGCCAGAGGAAGGAGGAGCGAAGTCGTCAGGCAACTGTTTCGCATCCCGGTTGGACAATGTGACATATTGTTTTGGAAAATTGAGAAAATCCTAGTTATAGTGATGTGGAAAGCCAGGAAACTTTCAGTACTGGCTTTCCACTAGTTAGTGGCAAGATGGTGTACCTTAATAAACTTGTTCTTTGAGGAATTGCAATGCCTCAGAGTTCGTTTTATGATGGTTGCATTACTTGAAACCTGACAATTTGTGTTTCTAACTCTATATTTTGTAAACATGCTGTTGCTACAACATTCATTCACTGGCATGAATCAGTGTATTTTATAATACATACCTATAAAACCATAAAACGGACACAAGGAAATTTGGGGAGAAAACTTGTGCTGACAAGACACTGAAACACATTAAGGGAAGTGAACATCATCTATAAAGATTTCCCAATTCAAGTAAGTCTAATGTGAGCTGTTTATAAAGTTTAATCAAATTATCGCATGCTTATTCCCGATTAGATAGCTCTAGACAAAACTCCACTGGGTTTTTTTTTTTTTTTTTGATGGCCAGGCCCTTATAATTATTGGTAAACAACAATAAATCTAGCAAAGCAATGGCAGATGTGCTTTTGGAAGCTTAGTTTGAATCATCACCCTCAAACAGTATCTTAGAGACCCACAGTTATAGATCAGAATTAGTTCTTCTGACATACATGCCCACAAATGTCTCCAGTGGAATTAAAAATGAGATTCACCTTGAAAACAAACAACCTTTCCCTGGGAACACATCCAAGAGGAAGCAAAAAAGGGAAGAGTCTATCAGGAACATCATGCAATAAACACTATAACAGACATAAAGGAAGACTAATTACTGGAGGTTTAGTAGTTTGTTGACTCATTGGTTCTTTGTTTTGTTTAAAAACGTATAAACTTCAAACTCTAATGTAATCTTTAAATAAGGTTAGAAAATCCATGTATAGCATAAGTAGATCTGACTATTAACATTTTTTTAAAATCTCCAGCTCTAAGCAAGGATGGGTTTAATGAAGTTTTACATATAATATTATCCCTACTTTAATTATCATTCTACACGCTACAAATTACAACTCTACTATTGGCCCTGAATTACAAGAACTCTGATAATAAGCTTGAACTGACTCAATGTGATCACTTGTTAATTTGTTTAAATGATTTAACTCTATCATCAATCATTGGACAAAGACATGGGAACATATGCACCTCAAACACATGAGCCTCAGTGTTGCAGTGGTTAGAGTGCTGTACTGCAGGCCACTCTGCTAACTATTGGGTGCCTGCAATTTGGCAGTTCAAATCCCACCAGGCTCAAGCTTGACTCAGCCTTCCATCCTTCCGAGGTGGGTAAAATAAAGACCCAGTTGGAGGCAATATGCAGACCCTGTAAAACCACTTAGAGAGGGCTGTGAAGCACTGTAAAGCGGTATAGAAGTCTAAGTGCTATTGCTATTGCTCATGTCTATATAATGAACACAACTTGGAGTATGTCTTTTTCAGTCAGGTATGGGTGAAGACTTTCTCAATATCTTGCAGAGCTCTCTTCTCAGTTACTATACAAGAATTTTACTTTCCAGTAAAAGCTCTATCTTTGGCAGATTTCAAATTTCAAGGATTAGCAGACAGAAATAGAAAATTAAATGCCTTTCTCTCTGGGATACAAACTATAAATTAAATGAAGAAAGATTTTCAGAATCCTCAATCTAATTCAGATTTTGACCATCTAGCAACAACAATCTACAAGTCCATTTTGAGATTAATTTTATGTTCCCACTCATGGCTGCAATGTCTAATATAATCACATACCTATTTTTCATCTGCTATTTACCATTAGCAGACAGTACAACCCTGGCAATGTAAAATATAAAACAAATTAAGCTGCCCCGATTGAAATGTTCAGTACCCACCCAGTAATGCAGGTAATCCAATATTAGTATGAAGATTAAAAAAAATGAATTATTTTAATACAGTTTGGTGCAGAATATAAGGCACCAGGCAAAAAATTGGGAGACCATGAATTCTAGTTCCACCTTAGGCGCAGAACTAGTTGGGTGATTTGGGCCAGTCACTAAGCCTTAAGAAAGAGGCGATGGCCAACAACCTCTGAAATATTATTTTAAAACTGAAGGGACTTGTTCAGACACACAAAAAAGTAAAACTTCTAAACATTAAAGCATTAAAATACACTTTTAAATATAATAAATAACACAGTGTTGTAAGAAATTCATCCATCAAGTAGTAACATCCAATACACAATTCAAAATACCATTAAGATTCTTAGAGATTCTGGCTGGACAAGACCAAGCCTTAAAGAACAAATGCATACAAAGCCAGAACGAGAAGACAGCAACAGACAGACAGCGCCAATTCTGCAAAAATGCTAAAGAAAGAGGGCATCACCAGGTTAGCTGCTTCAAGAAGATTGCACAGACTACAAACAACAGCATCACAAAGTATCAACACTGGTGCATTGGAAGATCTGCAAGAAATATCATGTTCCTGCAAGCTTGAACTGATGGGATCATAAAATAATAATAATAGAAAATGAAGAACCTGAAATGCTCTGAGACTAGAATTCAGACAGGCACTTGCTACATCCTATGATGACACCACTAATACCATCAAATTATTCAGTTTTGATTCTTCCTTAAAGATTGTGTTTGATTTATCCAAACTTTAAAAAAAATGTTTGTAAAATTTATTTGCAGAAATTGTTATTAATGGTACATTGGTTAAACTTTAGGAACCCAAAAACTGTATTATGTGTGCAATTCTTATTTTTATCAGAGAAGTTTTAAAAAACCTGGAATTTAACATGTTTAGTTATTTTAAAATTACCATGCTGTACAAATTTGTGTTTACTCTAGAACACTATAAATTTGCAGTCACAAAAAAAATGAAAAATGTGTATGGAAAATAAATTAGGGCCCTTTGAAATAATACAGTTATAGATCTTTTGAAATACTTTTTGCTAGTAGTGTCTTAAATAATTAAAAACACCATTCCCATCTAACCTCTTAAAAAGAGCTGAAGGATAAGCAGCCTTCATTATTAAAAGCTATTTTTACTACCAGTGATACTCTTATTCCACTAGTAAATACTATTATGTGATCACCATATGTGCATATTTGCATGATGAATTATAAATAGAATTGTAAAAGTACATAGTAAAAAAAACATACAATTTTTAAAAACCTAAACCATGTTATGTTTGCATTTCTGAAAAGTAAACCGAGCAGATTAAATAATATAAAGCTTAATTTACAGATGTAGCATCACAAAAAGGTAGTACTGTTACAGGGTCAGAGAAGCAAAGTTATCCTCTTGCCTATTTGAAGACAATCCCCTAATTCCCATTTTGTGTTGCAGGTGTGACAGTGTGTTAAGAAGATCATATAAATATTAGCATTTTCAGCCAGAAAATTGAACAGTCATGACTTACAACAGAATTAAAAATGAAACAAAATGTTCATAATTTTTAAATGTATCTTATTGGCTAGAATTCTGAAATGATACAAAATATAGCCTAGACAGAAAAGGCTAGGAGTGCTAAATCTACCATTGATAATGATGATATCCAGTTAGCAAAAGTCATAAAAAGTCCATTTTCTGCATATCAGAAACAAAATCAGTTCTGTTCAAAGTCGAATTTAAAAAATGAATGATAGAAAATATAGGGCAATAAAATAAATATCGAAGTATGTCAGTGCTAAATCATCACCCCATAGGCAACGTCAAGTATGGAATCACATATTGTATTTTCTTAAAACAGTTTTCTAAAATTACTGTCAGCATCTCTTATAATATAAAAGAGTAGCTATAGCTCAGGGCTTAACTGTGGAGTTCTCAGTGTTTTTTTATGTTGTTATTTGCCAGCAGACATTTTACTACCCAACCCACTGAAGACATTATTGAAGATGTTAAGAAATGTTATAATATTTGAGCAAGTTAAAGATGTTTTAAAGATGGGGTTAAATTTAAGTTTCAAACACCACTCACATTCAGATTCAGTACACGTTTAATCCTTACATCCAAATAGACAAACCTGTTAATTGTGATAGAATGTAACTCAGATTGGATTGGATGGATAAATTATAGATCCAGTCTCATAGAAAAAGAAGAGTTTAAGGAAGAAAAAAAATAACTTCTGGGAGGAAAAGCATAATGCTGAAATGTGATATATTCTTCATTGTCTTATCTCTCGTTTAATTTTCTAAAAAATGTTGTTAATCAATCTCTGGCTCAGATATGATTTAATAAGTTCAGACTAATGCAGGCTACTATCTTAAATTCCAATTGGTCAAGGTTAACACAGAAAGTATTATATACCAAAGTCAAAATGGAATTTGAAATAGAAATTGATAAAAAATAATTCCCTTGACAGGAATTCTCTGTCTTGCTCTCCTGTGAAGTGTGGGCTCTCTGCAACTCCAAAATACTTGTTTTCCTTCCACAATATTACAGTCTTATTCTAACTATGTTTCTTCTTGATATTTTTGTGGATATCTTAGATAATCATAGTGCAACTGCACAGCACCATTAGAGGTGGTGCGGTGGCCTAGAGGTGGAGCTCTCGCCTCACAATCAGGAGACTGTGAGTTCGATCCTAGGTAGAGGCTAATATTTGGAATAGACTCTCCTGCTTGAGCAGGGGGTTGGATTAGATGACCTCCAAGGTCCCTTCCAACTCTGTTATTCTGTGTCCTAATTGATTGCTGCAGACGAATCAAATTTATTTTAAGTCAAAGAATCTTAAATAAATTTTAGCTTGAAAAATGTTTGAGAATAGCAAAAGCATAATTTTACAATTCAAGGTCAATCTCCAAGAAAGGCATTCCAAATGTCAGCCTGCTTCCACGATCTCACCATATCTGACCGTAACAGTCTTTAGGTTTTCTTCCTGTCCATTAAATCCCCAGGTCCCTCCCACCCCTTTCTTTCACTTGTCCATCCAATTCCCATGCACAAACAATGCAATCATCCACCAAAATCACCACAAACTCACAACTCAACAAAATACACTCACATTCACCCTAGACCCCATGTCAACCTGCACCTGCAGATACAAGATACAAGGAAGGCCCAGGTACCAGTTCCTAGGTCCTAGAGAGGGGGCCAGTTGTTCTGAATCCAGTCCCAATCCAGAAGACAATCTCATAAAGCTAGGTGGGGGGGCAGTAGTGATCTTCTGGTGCCAAAGAACCACCCAGCCCAACACTGTCGTCCACAGTCTGAGTCTTTTCAGACCCTCTTCAGGTGAGAACTCTCCCCTAAAAGCAAAAGTAATTCAGAGAACCAGAACATCAGAAATATCATCCCATACTAAAGTTTTCTCCTCAGCTGAGGATGGATGAGGGTGTAGCTCGCAGAGTGTCCTACATTATTAGCACATGCAGTTTTTTTAATTTGTTTATTTAATTCAACTTAAATACCATCAGACTCTGATTGACTCTGGTCAGCTTAGAAGACAAATCTGTGTTCTGCCAATCTTTATATTGCCCTTTATAGTTTTTCAATGGAAAATCTTTTTATCTTCTTTGCCACCAATGCTTTACATTTAACTACCTAAAGCTGAAAAAGTATTTTTACTTTTTTTCTTTATTTTAGTAATGTTTTATTATTTATTCGATTTTTTTATTTATAAATGCCTTTTATTTATAAATAACTCAAGCTGACAAACATGTATACTATTCCTTCCCTCTCATATTTTCCATCTGCTTTGGCATTTTCCTTAGTTGCATATCTCAAAGCTTAATGATTTAGAATACATATATTTTTTTTATTTTCATTGTTTATTTTGGCTTTCTAAAAGAAAAATATGAGTAACAATGCTAAATTAATGTCAGCAAATAAGCAAAAGGCACATTACAAACAGACAAGCCATTATGACTGAGTTTCTTGGCAAAAGCAATCTTAAAATGGCTTTCCTCTTTTGTAAAATTAATTGGTCTAACGGTGCATCTTTTCATATCTCCAGTAAATCCCCTCACACTGAGTGAGACATATTCTGTAAGTGTGTATAGATGGCAACGCAAGCAATGTTTGCCTTCATATTTTTGGAGTGATTATTTTAAGCATTTACATATTGGCAGTGTTCCCCATTATACCAGCCTAACAGTGAACTGAATGAATTCCAACAAACAAATGTTGAAGGAAGGTGACTTAGCACCTTCAGTGCCTTGGCAACAATGAAGAAAAGCAAAAAACACAGAAATGTCTCACTCTGAAGCCGAAAACTCAAATGATAGGAAATTCAAGGAATTGTATCACTCCAGAACAGTATGTGTCACAACTGTGAAAACTTAGTAATAGAGGAGGATGTTCTAGAAGGAAGCAGCAAAGGAAAGTAGGAGAGAAAAAATGCTCTTCAGCAAACTTCATGCACAGAAAATGATTTTGTACCCTCAGTGAAGTCATGCCCTGTCTAAGTGTCAGGTTGTCTTTGCTGATTCTAGGCCATGTTTGATTCAAATGGCCAAAGGGTTACCTCATTCTTTCATAGCATCGTTTCTCTATAAAAATCTGTAAACCAACACAGTGATTTTGCACTAGTTTGTCCCATTTAGAGTGCAGGTAGAGTTTATATCAGATGATAAATCGATGTTACACTCACTTGCTGTGGCCAGGAAGAGCAAAAATACAGGGGGGGGAGGTCACCTTCATTGCTCCAGCATTTTTTTACAGATATGGCCAACACTCTGAGAATCTGCTACAGTGTACCAAAGCATAAGTATAGATTTCAAGTACCCAGTCTACATTTCAGTAAATGAGTTGAATGAACGACATGTTGATTAATATGCAGATGTCCCTTTAGTAAAAATAATGACTAATGACAGATATGGTAGTACTCTTCAAATACATGAAAAGATATCATGAATATGTTCAAGGTCTATTCTCTCTCATTCCTGAATAAAGAATATGGAGTCAAGTTACAGGAAGGCAGAGGCTATTTTACAAAATGTTAGTTGTTTAGGAATCCTCTTAATAGTAAGTGCTATTCAGCAGTGAAATCAACAAGCCACAGAACTGATAGCCTTCCTCCACTGGATGCATTACATCAGTGGTTCTTAACCTTGTTGGAGGTACTGAACCCCACCAGTTTCATATGCGCATTCACCGAACCCTTCTTAATT
>JAOYMU010000098.1:64917779-64927914 GCA_025802295.1 Psammodynastes pulverulentus
CACATAGATGCCGTTGGGACCCTCATCAGCCCTTCCCTGTGGGAGCGAACCGGTCGGTGGGAGGTCATTGGCAGAACAATGACCTTTAGTTTAATGCATGTAGGCATAAATACTTTTTTGTAGTTTTTCATTGCAATTTTTGTTGCAGATGCCAGGAAAATAAACAGTGCATCCTCCTTTTCTCACCATTTGTCCTCTTTCCAATTGTCTATGTCCTCCTTTGTCTGTCCAGATATCTGGTAACCCTATGGGCAAGGAAGCCCCCATTTAGACAAAGAAGATCCCTTAAAAGGGAGCATTCTTTGGTAATCAAAGATTTATCTCCTCATTTTAAAAATATTTCTTTTAACCTCACCTTTATTATTTTTATAAATAACTCCAAGGTGGCAAACATGCCTAATACCCCCTTCCTCCTCCTATTTTGTGAGGTAGGTGGGGCTGAGAGTGAGTGACTGGCCTAAAGTCACCCAGCCAGCTTTCGTGTCTAATCTGGGACTAGAACTCTCAGTTTCCTGGATTTTAGCCTGATACTCTACTGATCATATGGCTTTGGGAAAGGCATTGGATTTTGCTTCCAGGTTATAACCTTCTACAGGCACTCATGAAATTAATAACAACTGTGACCAGTGGTGAAATGTTAGTACCTCGCACGACCTCGCGCGAGGTACTACGGCCCATGCGAAGGATTTCACCCAACCCCTAAAAACCTACATCCCAAACCCACCTCTTACCCGATCACTAATCACTCGTTCCCGCCCGCGCCACGCGAGCGAACGAGCGAGCGGGCGGGAAGAAAGGAAGCAAGGAAGCAAGGAAGGAAGGAAGGAAGGAAGGAAGGAGGAAGCAAGGAAGGAAGGCTGGTGTTGTGCTGCGCTGCTCGCCCGGAGCCAGTAGGCCCCTGTCCTTGCTCAGTCAGGCTGGCTGATGGGTGGGGGGGAGAGAAAAGAGGAAGCCTTCCCCCCAGGAACATGCTGCTCCTCACCTCCCAGATCAGCCCTCCCCTCTCCCCCTCACAACACTTCAAACATATATTACCAATAAAATTCAAAACAAACAATTTAAAATGGGAATAGGGTAAAATACAATAGTTACAGGATAAAATACAGTAATTTAATGTGTTTCTTTTAAGTATTAAATGCTTAAATTGGTATATCTTGACTTGGCCACACCCATCCACTCAGTCACATGACCACCAAGACACACCCCACCAAGACACGCCCACCCAGTCACATGAACACCAAGACATGCTCATAGAGCCATGGCCAGGGAGGTACTTGGGAAAAATTTCACATTTCATGCCTGATTCAAATGCTTGCTTTTAAACACATACCTCTACATTTATGCTACCATTTGCAAATCTGCATTGTCTTTTATTATGTACGTGTGTGTGTATGTGTGTGTGTGTGTGTGTGTGTTGCAAAAATAGTAACCCTATTTAATGGAAATCTGTATCTTAGCCCAATATTTCCTTCATATATTCTTAATTTCTTTATTTCACAGATGTTCCTATAACCATGTTATTAACATGCTATCTATGGTAATGTTCTGATGGTTGCAATGGGATAATATGTTCTGTAGAACTTATTCTGTTTGGGACTTTTTTTATAGGTTAGAAAGGCCATGTCAGATGCGTCTGGAACTGAATAGGAAGGTGGTGAAGATAGTGGAACCCTTATTTAATCTGCAAACAGTAAATTCCCTTTCTATAAAACCTGTGGGAAATGTAAGTTAAATGGCAAGATATTGAGCGATCATTACTGTGTATTTCAGAGGTTATTCTAGGTTAAGAATGCTGCTGAGAGAGAGTAAATAAAACAATCTTAAGGTTGCACTGACTTCCAGATTACTAAATGTCTGCTTAAAGAAACAGTGTTTCCTTTTATCTGGATATTTTTATTTTCAAGAGGAAAATAATTCCAGAAATAAAGAGCCAATATTCAGGCAACACAATCTTCATGGGAATGACCATCTAATTGTGAATATTGTGCATGTTTGTTTTAGATTACCTGGGAATGAATCCTAATACATATATTTCTCCTCCTGTTGCTATTTCTGACAGTACCACAGGGGACATATAGAGAAAGAGAGCATTAAAAAAAAAAGTCTTCTTACTGAAATCTCTCCCCTTCTTTCCATTACTTCCATATGATGAAACCTGAAATGAATCAAACATTTCTATTATTCACCCTCCCCATCTTAAATCACCGAATCCTCTGTGTTTCATTCATTATTAAAGCACATTGTTTATTTCCAGTGATATAGCTATAGCAAAGAAAAGGGAGATAGCTACCTAGGCTTGCAAGTATAGCGCCACATTTACCACCCATTCCTGTGTAGCAAATCTAATACTGCACAGTATTGTTACCAGATCTGGATTGCAAAATCTTGGCTGATTACCACATGCTAGCAAAGAGTGTTTTTATATATATATATATCACTTTGTCTAAGGGATATCTAGATGTTTTGGAGCATGGAAACCCAAGTGTTCTGCTATCTCTTCCATTTCATTCCTAGTCCGCCATCACTTCTGCAGCAACCTCATAATATGGAAGTGGAGCCCTTAGATATTCTGGCAACTTCTCTTGTCCTTGTTATTGATCCTCCTTCTTCTTCTCCTTCTCCTCCCGCCCTTTATGTAAAGTAATGAGAAGAGAAAAAGTAAGCATAGCACATACAGACAGGGCTGTCTTAACGCATGGGCCTGATGGGCACTTGCCTGTTGGCCCACAAGCATAGGGGCCTCATACTAATCTGTGTATGTTAACCGTTCAATGTACCTTGTATCATATAAATACAGCAACAAATTTATTACATTTTACTGCATTTTTAAATTAATACTAACATGCAAATATAAGTTTAATTTTATCGACCATATACATTTTTATTCCTATGAGTAGTTGTCGTAGGGGCAACAGCACACTGCTTTGCCCGGGGCCCATAATGCTGTTAAGATGGCCCTGCAAATAGGCATATTATAAATGGGTGAAAGAATGAGCCAAGCAACTCATTCTTTTTGTGAAGGTTTTCCCCTCATCTATTTAATTTCTGGAATTCAAGGTGGATTATTATTCTTCCAAACAATCAGTTAACAACATGCGATGGAGTCAATTAGAAGAAGAATGGAATTTAAAAAAAAACAGCCATAAGAAAATGGATCTGTTCTTACTATACTTTTTCCCTTCAGAGCCAAAGGTTCCTGATTCATTTTAATTAAACAAAGAGTCAGGAAACCATTAGAGCATTTGTATGTAGCAGGTACTTTTTCAAGGTGATTAAAATGAATGCTAGCTTTTTTAAAACTGAAAAATCTTAGAGAAGTTATTTGACTTTCAAAGTAAAGGTTTATAAATATACAATAGGTCACCTCTTGCATTTATTATTGGCAACAAATCAGGATTATTTATGATGTCATTGACCTCAAAGCATAGGCAATTAGTTTCATATGATAAAGAAATACTATTTTGTTATTAATTACTAGTCCTTTGCCGAAAATTATTGGGCAGTTAATCCACAGCACAGCATAGTTTAACATGTACTCTTTCATGTCCTTTGATTTTAAGAGAATTAGTAAACTAGAACAGAAATCCATAAATTTCACAGTAACCTAATAGTGCCATTTATGTCTCTCTGTGTCTGTGTTTCCATCCATCCATCCATCATCCTATCTAATCATCTATCTTGGCAACTTTACCTGAAATTCTGAATTATGTTCTAAGTTAGACTATATTTAGCTGTAAAATAATGTTTTTAATTTGTTATAACAGCAGCCAATCCTATAGGATATTCAAGATTTTTTAAAAAGAATTTAAATAAACAATTTAAACTAATTCACTCATTGGGAAAAAGTGAACAAAGGAACATCTGTAAACAGATGATAATATTTTAGGCTTTTTTCATTTTATCCTTTTTATTGAAAAAGTTGTATTTCCTATGTCTGTAATTTGGAAAAAATATGTAAATATGTAAAGGTCTCAAAGTCAGAAAGCAGCCCAATTTTTTAATGAATAGATTAAGGATTTATTTCCTTTCCACACCTTTTTATCTGTGCCTACCCATAACAATCACCCTTTACTTATGGATTAAATACTGTTTTTAAATGCATTTTCTTTGAAAACTAAATGAATTTGTGCTATTATAACCCATACATTTAATTTATCCAAAAGAAATTTGCACTGTTTACAAATACAGTGTACAAACAATCATGATTAAAAATGCGGACATAAAGATAGCAGAGTATCACCTTTGCTTATTATTTGCATACATTTTATACAGAAACATGGCAATTACATTTCAGGGTTTTTTTTTTGATAAAGATACAGAAGTTGGAGTTGACCAAATGTTTGATTTGAAGGCTCAACTGATGTCCTACTTACTATCTTTATTCTACTACTGTTACATACATAAAAGGATTTATAATAATCAATAGCAATGACTATATTAATAATAATATAGTAATAACTATAAGAATAATTATAAGAATAACCAACAGTAGTAACTGTGAAAAGGATCTTGGAATCCTAGTGGACAATCACTTAAATACGAGTCAGCAGTGTACTGCAGCTACCAAAAAAGCCAACATAGTCCTTTGCTGCATTAACAGAGGTATAGAATCAAGATAACACGAAGTATCAATATCACTTTTTAATGGCTTGGTAAGATTATCCATGGAATGTTGCATCCAGTTTTGGTCATCATGATATAAAAAAGATGTCGAGACTCTGGAAAGAGTGCAGAAAAGAGCAACAAAAACAATTAGGAGACTGGAGGCTGAAACATATAAAGAACAGTTGCGGGAATTGGGTATGGCTAGTTTAATGAAAAGAAGGACTAGGGCAGCTAGGATAGCAATGTTCCAATATCTCGGGGGCTGCCACAAAGAAGAGGGAGTCAAGCTATTCTCCAAAGCATCTGAAGGCAGGACAAGTGACAATGGATGGAAACTAATAAAAAACAGAACCAACTTAGAAATAAAGAGAAATTTCCTGACATTAGAACAATTAATCAGTAGAACAAGTTTCTTCCAGAAGTTGTGGGTGCTCCACAACTGGAGGTTTTTAAGAAGAAATTGAATAACCATTTGTCTAAAATGGTATAGAGTTTCTGCTTGAGCAAAGTGTTGGACTAGAAGACCTCTAAGGTCTCTTCCAACTATGTTATTCTTTTATTCTGATTAGGGTCAAAGAACACTTCCTGTCACACCATCCATGTTAATTGTTTTGCAGGAGCTCTGGAATTTTTTTCTGTTTATTGAGAGAGAGAAAACGAATATACTTATTTGTTTGTCATTCATGACTTCATCTCTCCCTGCCTTTTGTTCCCTTTTGCTAATTAACATCAAGTCACATATTTTATTGTGAGTAGTTCCTTTGATTTGGATATAAGCATGTAAGGATTTCTGGGAGCGTCCTGGGTACAAACTAAATGGGAAATTACCCACAATAGTTTTTCAACATTGATTATCTAAGGACCTCTGCTCTAGTGTTTTTTTAAAAATGGAAATAGATTTTTTATGGGGCAAGGGTAAGTAAGTAAGACTATCCCACCAGTGCACATGCCACACACCATACAAATGTCACCAGAAACATAACTTATTAAAAATGGCTATTAACTTTTTCTGTACTGATAGACTTTAAGAACTTGGAAAACACTTCAATTTCTTTTTAGTTCCTGACCCTAGAAGGGTTCCTATTAATCACCCAGACTGCTTTTTTCTATGGATAGAGCATTACAGTGATAATTTCAATGGAACTGTATTCTCCCTATTTTAATGAACTGACACAAAAAATACACCTTAAGTGCAGCCAGTAACTTTCCAGTTTAACAAACAGGATTTTTTTCAGCCTGGATAGTTATCCTGTGGCTTTTTTCTGCCTATGCCCACAATTTGTAAGTGAGGTAAAGTGAATGATGATTTAAGCATCCTACTAGTCACAGAGTGAGTGAAGCACAAAAATAAACTTGAATTTTAGGCCTTAGATCTGATACTGTTTTTACAGCATGTTAATAAATATAGCAGTCTGTCTGCAGTTTTCACAAACCAATAATACCTTTCAGCAGTGAAATGAAAGAGTTTTCATCATATCTTCTAACTGCTAGTTGTTATTCACAGATGCATTCTGCTAGTCTTCTGTCTGTTTGTCCTACACAATGGCTGTTGCCACTGTCTGACATATGAACAGACTTAACCATAGTTTCAAGTGGGAAAGTATGACCATCTTCGAGTAAGCCAAATCCAAAAATGCTAGAGAATTCCTGGAAGTCTGGCAGTCTGACAAGTTGGAGATCAATATACACATAGACATAAACAACATCTACATATCATGCAAAGGAGACAATCAGCAAGCCAAAAGGGGAACAAAAAAACCCCAAACACTTCCCTACTAGCAATCAACATCCAGATGAGCATAGATTAAGACTGAAGAAAGTTAATACTCACCCCTCTCCTAGAAGAATGTAATATTTTGAGAAATATTTAAAAAGGCAGAACATTATATTTCCCTAAATGAGAAATGGAGAAACATGTTTTACCACCACTTTCCTTAATAGCCATAGCAGATGTCAGCACTTAAGAGATATAGAGCTTATTGAGAACTAGATAGCTCTATTTATAAGCAAATGCCCTCACTCAAGAGGCAAAATAGGACGAAAGCCATTAAGCCACAATAGGCTTTCATTGCATCACCCTCAGAAACTTCAACCAAACTTATCTCAAACAAACACCTAGGATTTGTACTTTGCCTATAGAGCCAGCTATGACATAACCCCTACATGGCCCCATGGGAGTCTGACAACAGCCAATAGAATATGTTCTTGCACAGGAATAGGAAGCTCAAGTCCAAAGCCCAAGAGTAGGTATAAAAAACCCCATTCTCAACTCCATGTGGTCAGCTGCCCAGAACCCATTTGGTTCTGCTTCATCATTAAATCATCTTTCCAATCAGCCTCCATGTTTCCAGTGTCTTTCTCCTGGCTTGGAACTGAACCAGATGGACCAAAATTAACATTAGACCAACAATCAAGAAGTAAACTGTATTCAAATCAAGGAACTGGCAAATAAGCTAACAGTAAGCAGCCCAACCAAAGAGCCACCAAAACCACTCCCACCAACATTGGCAGGGCATTGAGAGGAAACCCCATTCCTTACTAGCACTGATGTTGTAACCTAGTTTGGGTAATGAAATATCTGCAAGAAAACAGAGAGCAAATTTCAAACCTAAACTACATGAATGTCAAAACTGATTTTGAAAAACTATATTCTTTGGATACATAGTCTGTCTTACAAAGGGTAGGAAAAGGTAACATCATTTGTTCTGATTCCCTTCCTTTGAAAAAATTGTGTGAACCCATAATGCCAGTAAGCTAGCCTCAGACACCTATCTTCAATAGCAAATGGTACAAGCTCTTCTCTTCCAGTGTAGAAGCAGAAAATTAACCTTGACATAGGATCCTCTACAGCAGTGAATGCCCTTCATTTATTTTCCAATCCTGACATTCCAAAGGCTTATTGGCTATATTGAAGGGAAGAAAATTAATGCCCTAAATAAATAGTGTTGATAATTAATTTGTAAATAATATTCCACACAAATGGATTACTGGGTGGACAATATGGTTCAGAAATTATAGTTTTCCATTATTCCTTATTTTGGAAATAAAATTTTAAGTAATCGTAATAGGAACATAAAAAAATATATTAATTCGTTAATTCCAAAATAGTTTCATGGTCTGGAAATTCATAAAACAATCAGTAAATGGACACATTCTTATGACATCAAAAATAAAAGAAATCCACGATGAATGCTTAATTAACAAGGTCTCAAATTTGAATCCTGCACATTTCACATTTTATTCAAAAATTATATGTTATCTTCAATTTACAATGGTTCAAAGTTACAACATCAATGAAAAAAGTGACTTATAACCATTTTTCACATTTACAACAGTTGCTGCATCTGCCATGGTCGTGTGATCAAAATTCAGGTGCTTGGCAATTGACTCATATTTATGACAATTGCAATGTATCAGAATGATGTGATTCCCCTTTGCAAACTTCTGACAAGCAAAGTCAATAGGGAAGTCAAATTCACTTAACTACCGTGTTACCAGCTAAATATCTATGGAGTCAACCAGATCATGGTAGTGCCAAAGGTGCTTTTTCAAGAAGTTTCTTGGATGAAAAGAGAAACATTTTCAAAGAAAAACCAGAAAGTCCAATTGCCTTTTGAAAAAGTACCATTTGGACTACTGTGTTACTGATTTAAGAGCTGCAGTGATTCACTTAACAACTGTGTCAAGAAAGGTTGTAAAATGGAGCAAAATTAACTTAACAACTATCTCACTTAGCAACATACATTTTGGGCTCAATTGTGGTTGTAGTCGAAGACCACCTGGTTATGTTTCTGTCTTATCTATAGTATCTCTCTCTCTCTCTCTCTCTCTCTCTCTCTCTCTCTCTCTCTCTCTCTCCCTCCATCCCTCTCTCTCTCTCTCTGATCAAGGAGATTGACTGTCAGAAATGTATGTAACCACCAATTTACAAAGTAGTAAGAGGAGTAAAACTGAAAACCCATTAGCTGCTATGTAATAACATAATTTGTTTTCAAGCTAAGAGCACACAGTGCAACAGACAGTGGTTGCAGTAAGAGAAATCTATGCCTTTCAAAGGAATACACATTAGAATATTGAGATACTTAGTGTGTCCAATGTGAACTGTACTGTATTTAAAATTCACACAATTAGAAAACTTCACTATATTTTTGTTCTACTTAAAAATGTCCAACTCCTTTCTGATTCATGCTGATGTCCCATGTTACAAAGTTAATACAATAGTCCAAGAGTATAGACATTACAGATAAGAATCTAGAGGCCACAGATTGCTATTTTTATTAATTACCTTGTATATGAGTGTTGAAGATCTTCAGCAATGGAAACGGAACATTTGTGAAAGTCATCATTAGCAAAGTTATTGAATCCTACTATCATTGTTCCACTCCCAAATAACTTTCTTCACTGCTTTTACAATATCCAACTAAATGGCAGCATCTAGTCAATCTTGGTTGAGCTCTAAAATCTAAACTAGGCCTGTCAAACTGGTGGCCGGCAGGCCAGATGTGTAACACATCAGCTCCAGAAAGACAAAAACCATTGCAATACATCACAATGTGTCATGGGATGCGATCGAGTTTGATACTCATGATCTAAACAGTTTGACCCTCATACATATTTATAAGGGAAACTATCAACAAATAATAGAGCTGTAGGCTAGACAGAAACTAAAGACTCATGGCTAGCACACTGTTTCTTCTGGCAATAGATCTACTAGTCCCAGTGGGATTAAGTTTCTAGACTAGAACCTAGACTATATGGCTTGAACTGCTTCTTGAACTGCAAGATCCATGTGGTAAAAATAAATACAGTAATATATCAATGTTCCTTTTTTCTAATAAATAAATAAATAATTAAATCAACCAGTTCTTTGAATGTGCACATATACAGTAGTTGCTTATCAAATATAAATGATGGAACAACTGCATTGACTGCTACAATCCAGGATGAGCAACACATGCCCTATTGTATTGGTGAGTGGATGAGAAGTACCTTCATGACAATTAAAGATAAGTACTGGTAGTTCTCCTTTTACAACAGTTCATTTAATGACTGTTCAAAGTTACAACAGCACTGAAAAAAGTGACTTATGACCATTTTTGACAGTTATGACCTTTGCAGCATCCCCATGAACATGTTGTTAAAATTCAGATGTTTGGCAACTGTTTGATATTTATGACTGTTGCTGTGTCCCCTGGTCATAGGATCCCATTTTGCAACCTTCTGATAAGCAAAGTCAATGGGGAAGCCTGATTCACTTAACAACCATGTGACTAACTTGTCAACTGCAGCGATTCACTTAACATTTTTGTTGTAAAATGGGGCAAAATTAACAACTATCTCACTTAACAACACACATTTTGGGCTCAATTAAGTAGAGGACTACCTTTAATTTGATATATCAATGTGATACAAAATGGGAAGGGAGATGAGATTCCTGATATAAACAGCCAATATTTGTTTGTTTGTTTGTTTGTTTATTTGTTTTGTCAAGCATACATACATTGGATATACATATAAGTATAAACATAAC
>JAOYMU010000098.1:65011785-65022391 GCA_025802295.1 Psammodynastes pulverulentus
GCTGAGCCGTGTCCTCAGTTTTGCCACTCTGTCTGAAAGAAGGAGGAGGAGTCAACAACCCATACTCTGCCTGGATATCGGCCTCCACGCAGAGAAGGAGCATATCAGGTAGGACCAATGTCCCTTTCCTTCCAAATAAAGACTACAGCCTTACATGAACTGAGCAATATTATAGTATGCCTTGTTGTCAAAGTTGTGAAGCTCAATAAGAAATGCATGTAGTTGAAAATAGCATGCTAAATCAAGAACTATACTGAAAGCTGGAATAGAAATGCTCCCCGGTGTTTGATTAACACTTTTTCCTACAAAGAATAAGAAAAATGGATAGGAATCCTGGTTCATTAAAAAATACCATTGCTTTTAAACTGTAGGATAGGGTAGCAGTATTTGGCCTGTTGCACTTCAGTGATCAAATAGGCTAGTGAACTCCTGCAACATATCAACTGTGAAATTAACATTGAAAATTGGGAGGCTTTCCCATTTCCTTCTGGTATCTTTTACATATGGAAATATATTGCATACTCATTTTTTTGAAGCATATAGACATTAGAGGCAGCTGGCTTATGGACACTATGTCATAAAATGTTGAAGAAGTAATATAATCAACTTATTAAGCAAAATAAACATCTAGGACTCATTTAAATTTCACATTTCCAGATTGTCCAATTAATGACAGCTAAGTCTATTGCCATGAAGAAAGTGACCTAAACTATTAATTACCGCTGTATCCTAGGAATAAAATTTTACTCTTTTCAGACTAAGGTCTAGCCAATAGTCTATTAGAAAAAAATTCCTGCATCTATGGTTAACAGTAAGCAAACCTGTTATTTGTAAGAAGACATCTGTTCTGGGAAGTATTTTGGAGGCTTAGTTTTCCTCATCTGTTCTAGCTTGCTTGCATCTGATTTTAGCAAGCTGATCTTATTTTCCAGCTGATCTTACATTTTTGTGGTACACAGTTTGCTTTTTTCTTCTTTTGTTGATTTTGCATCTAAGATATTCAGTTATAGCTGCCACTGCACCATACATTAGTTGTTTTTGTTTCTTGCAGTGAACTGATGCTTATATTTGATATTACAGTATTGACATCTCTTAATACTTATCCAATTGTTTCTTTGGAATAAGCTTCAATGAAGGCAACTTTGAATGGTCATTTTTGTTCTGTTCTAGATGTTCAGTTATTTTTGTTTCAATTTATCTTTTTTAGTTACAGTTTAGTTTTGTTCTTTCTCAGGATTAGGCAGAGGGGAAGGTGCCTGGTTTGGGATTAAAAATGATTCAACAGCTATGCTGGCTTTCTCTACTGCCAATTCCCCTTTATCTGCCCCTACATTCTGGGCTACTTCAGGGCTTCATTTTTTTTTCCTGCCCTGGGTAGATCTTTGCAGTTCTTCCAATTCTGCTTCTTTGAATCCTTTTTTTTTGTATTATAAAATTGACATTTATCTGCTAGCCTCTGTTCTTTTTTTAAAAAAAAATTATTCTGAACGTTCTTCTTTCCAGAACTGGTGTGTTCTTTTCAGATTTCCTCTTCTCATTGTATTGATTTGTAATAACAGATCCTTATTTCTTTATTTTCAATATTATTATTGAAATTCACAGCTGTAACTTCTTTAAATGGCGTTGGCCTCGAGTTCTTCCCAAGAACCTAGGATGTCATAATGTATCAGTGTAGTATATATGCGGATCTAAGCAGTAGTGTTTTTTTGTAATTAACTGATGGAAATATTGTGCAAATTTTTCAAGGCTGTCCAATATTTTTTTGGGTACAGCTGTCTAGTGTGCTAATAAGCCCTAGGACCACCATGGCTGGTTTATTCCATAATCTTTCAATTTTGATTTTCAGATCTTGATACTTTATGATCTTCTCCAATTCTTTGTCCTCTATTGTACTATTTCCTGTTATTGTTCCATCAATTATATACACTTTCTTTTTTTAAGCACAATAAAATCTGGTATTACGACCCAAGATTTTATCAGTTTGTATTCAGAAATCCCATAATATTTTAACCTGCTCATCTTTAACTACTTTTTCAACCCTATGTTCCCACTAATTTTGCATTACTGGCACATGATCATTTTTCCAGATATTCAAGTTAATCATTTTGGCGATTGTGTTATATCATTACTTACAATCGATTTGCGCAAATTTCTTGCATGAGATAAATATATGATCTATTTCTTCTGCCTCTTTCCACGATCTGCACTTATATTATTTGATAATATTTCAATGCTGACCTTAATTGCATTAGATAGAATAACTTGCATTTGAGTAATAAAAATCAAATCTTGTTTCTTTTTAAAGTACAGTACTCCTTTTCCAAGCTGTTGCCAGGTTTTATCTTCATCCACTTTCCTCTTGATCTTTTATAGAAATTGACCATGTAATGCTTTTCCTTGCCAACATTCTGCTCTTGTTTTTATTACATTATTTCAATATTCACGTACTATTTCCTGTATATCTAGTGTTTCAATTTTGCAATGCTTGTTCTTGGCTGTCTTTATGTAATCAGCCAATGCATGCTTTTCTTTTTCAGTTGTTTAAGTAAACCTCTGCCTCCATTTCTGAGAACACTTGAAAAGCCCAAGGAATGTATTGATTCCTGCATTTGGATTTTGGTCCTTCTATTTTTTCTTTTCTGACATGAACTTTGCCTTTTCAGCAGCTGCATATTAGGCTGACATTTTTGTTGCTTCTCGCTGGGCAACCCCCACATCCCTTTCTTGCTGAGTTAATTATAAATGTGTAGTGGATAATGGTTACTGGAAGGAAGCAAAAATGTGACTTGTACTAATGGTTTTTTTAAATGTATTTGAAAAATACATTGTATTTTTTGTAATTGTAACTGTGAATTACTGCAATGTTATTTATTATGTGACTTGCTGTAAGTCACTTAAATCAGATGACATAAAATATTAATTATATGCAAATAAGTAAAGCCATTGTTTACGTAGTGTGAGCAGATCTAAGTTGAAAAAATCCAAATGGCAGCTGGCATTGCTGTCATGTAGCGATCATATGGATTTTTGCATCCTGGTACTCTTACCTTAGATAAGTAAATCAAATGTAAACCATAGTTTCAAGTTATGGTTAAGACTCTCATCCAAACCAATATCCAAGTCATGGTTTCATATAACACCCTTAGTGGCCTAATGTCAATACAGCTTAGCATGAACTGCACTTGTCTATTGGGTTATCAGAACTTCAGCAGTGAAGTTTCCATTTTGAGTTGGAATCTATCCCTATTTTACCTATGTGTTTGGATGTTTGGATTTTTTTTCTTAGAATGTAAGTCCATCTCTGTGTTTGGGACCCAGTGTCTTTAGAAGTCTGCTGATCCAAGTGAATCTTCCTATGATGTAAATCTGATTCTCATAATTCTTCTAAACTTTAAAGCTCCAATATTCATCTGCTGTAGCTTGATAAAGATTTTGCATCTAGAACAAGGAAACTACAAAAGTAACTCTGCTGTTCCAAAGTTGTAGCCTTCCCTTTAGTCTTGAATAAATAAATAACATTGAAGCCCTTGGGCCTGCAGCTATAATACTTTTATTAAATGATTTGAAAGGTGTTATTTTAATTAAATCAAATATGTAGTTTCTAGTCAACAGATGATCCATCTTACCTGTTCCTATGACTCATCTTGTATTTCCATTGAGGACAATCAGTGGAGGAACAGTTGTTATAGAGAAATTCAAAAATTCTGAGGTTTTTTTTTTATAAGGTTGCTAAAGATTTGAAGCCTGCCAGAGACAGGAGAAGAAAGCTACCCATATGTATAGCTAGCAATGTAAGCTAATTGTTTACATAAGTTAAAAAAAGTTGGTCCCCTTGAACTGGAAAAGCAATTATTTTTCTTAACTTCCAAAGTACTTTCTACTAACCAACTATATTCCCCATTAATTGGCCAGTCTTTTTCTTTTGGTAGGAAAAATAGGTTTTGTTTGTGATGCCACCCTAAAACGGATCAAACTAATTGCAATAAGTTCTTAATATTTCTTGGCCTTTCTTGTATTTTGCATTCTGCAATTATTCACCTTCCATGTCTTGTCTCTCTATTGGTCAGTCAATCAGTGTTAATTCAATAAAGTGCCAGAAAATACTCTTGAGGTCAGTACACTTTCTCTGGGTCTAGACTATTGAACGCTTTCCCATCCAAAATGAAAGGTATTGATTCTTACTGATTCTTTTGTTATACCACATTTTGAGCCCCCTCTCAAATAATTCCATCTTTTGTACCTACTGTATATTCTGACGCCTATAAATAACCTTGAATCCACTGATTTTTAGTCTGGAAATTCAGCATATTTATGGATTCCAGGTGATCCTAGCCACATCTGGTAACCCTCCAACTTATCATCCTGGCCCTTCATATCATCAAGCAATTTGTATGTATGTCTGGGTATATTTCTTCCTCCACCCTTTTAGAACAGGGGGGTCAAACTCAAGCCCCATGGGCTGGATTTGGCCCACAGGGTGCTGAGATCTGGCCTGTGGGGCCATCCTGGAAACAGCAAAAGACCGGCCCGCGGTGCATTTGCTAGCGAAAATATAGCTCGGGGGCCATATGTGGCTCTCCCAAGCTCCGTTTTTGCTGGCAGAGGGTTGCAGGAGGATGTTGCAGCCGAAAATGGAGCTCAGGAACCTGTTTTTTTTTTCTGGCAGAGCACTTGGGCCACCACAGGCACCCACGACACGAGTGACGTTGAGCTGGCCATGCACACCCTGACCTCCTGAGGTCAAACACAACCCTAATGCAGCTCTCAATGAAATTGAGTTTGATAACCCTGCTTTAGAAGAACCATAGTGTTTTTAATGTTTATATATCATGCAGAATTTCAGAAACAATGCAATATCTGTAATAATATCCTGGGAAGGGAATAAGAGAAGAGAAATGTTGAAACATCTGAAAGCTCATGACTTATTTACTTTTGGATACCAATTTGGATATCAATTTCAAGCATAGGCAGAGCTGCCTGAAGAGAAACAACAGTCCTTAGGGCTGCTGTTAGTGTATAGAAAACACCTTGGCTAATGGTATAGAAGGCCTGTCTTTTGGAACTACTAAGACTGCCACTTGTCAGAAATGGTGAAGGGTTTCCTGCTTGTGCAAGGGGTTGGACTAGATGACCTACAAGATCCCTTCCAACTCTGATTATCTGTTATCTGCTAGACTGCATGCCCTTCAAATTTTTTTGCTGGGCTTTATTTGAAAGTTAGTGCACTGGATCCAGAATGTTATTTAGAAAAGATGCTTATAAGGGACTTTCCTTACAGAGATTCACTTGTTGCACACTATCAGAACTAGAAATGGATGTTGTTACGTTCATTTTAATTGCTATTTTTTTGAGGAAGAGTGCCTTATAGAAGAAATGGCAGGATGACTTATCAGGAAACATCCCTATATCAGAAAATACAGTAATAGTATTTTCCAATATTCTCTCTGTATATATATGTTTATCTCTTCTCTTCTCTTCTATTCTCTTCTCTTCTCTTCTCTTCTCTCTCTCTATATATATATATATATTGATTGATTGATTGATCGATAGATATAAAGCTATTTGGGGAAGGAAAAGTGGTGGGCATAAAAGTGAGTGACCATAATCACTATATTGTCTATTTAACTTTTTTTTTTAAAAAAAGTGGATTCGAACTGTTGGAAAAAAAGTAATGAATTAAAGATTGCTTCTTGGTGCTACTATGACAAGAAAAAAGGGTTAAAACTGGTTGCGTGTTACCTCAGATACATGATTGCTCCAGCTAAAACTGTGGGTAGGATTTTTAACTAGATTCCTGTTGGATATATAGGCACATTCAAGGGGTTGCAAAAGTATCATCCAAGTAATTTGAAGGCACGTCCAAGGGTATCATTAAGCTTCCTTCGTGAAGGAGGACAATGATAAGAAATCAAACATAGTATCTGCAATGTAGGGTCAGCTAGAGACTATCATTCCATGAAGTCTAAACTAATGTATTATGGAGAAATGCTGTCATTTTTCCATAAAGCTTTTAAAGTTTTTATTCTGTGCATTCTGGTATTAGGTAATTGAAAGAACCTTTCTTCAAAACTTGTCACTTCTCTCCTTCATGACCTAGAATCAACACGCAGCATGTTCCAGGAACAGATGCCTTGAGGTTTGTTTGTCAATATTTTACCGAGTCTCTATGGCATGAAGAACATTTTTGCATATTTGCAGTAGGAATAATCCCAGATAGATCCCTGCCCAGTCCTATTTACCATTATGGATTTTATTTATTTATTTTTCACATTTCAAAGAGGGCCTCTGGACAACACACAATTAAACATCAACATGTAAAAATAGCACAATTCTAACATTAAAATGTTAGAGTTAAACTTTTAGAATTAAAATTCTTTTTTAGAAAACTTAAAAAGTGTTTAAATAGGCAGAATAATTAAGCCCTAATTTACATGCTTACGCCTATCCAAGAACTTGAATGTCCCAGGGAAAACCCAGGGAGTTAAGGGCTCCATAGGAATGTGTAGAACAACTGAAAATGTTTGAGTTAGGAGGTAATCCAATTCATCTTTTGTTCTAGATTGTAACATAACTAACCGGAGAGGATGTCAGAATAGCCCACCGCTTTAGGATCTGTGAATCAATAAATCTTCAAAAACCACACTTATAAAGAATGCATCTGACAGGATCAGCAACATTTCGCTAATTTCTGAGGCTGATTAGAAGGCCCGCAAGCCTATACCTTTTATCATCAGCAACAGTGTGAAGCTGTAACATAAGCCCTATTATTAAGTTGTCAAAAACAGAAATGATGAAGGAAAAGAGACTGGAGGTAAATCAACATTTTGAGTGTAATTAATATGTATTCTGATAAGCTGACAATTAAGCAGTGATTCTCACATGTCACTAAAGTAAAGTAAAAAAACCTCAAAAACATTTAATTGGATAGCAATGTCAGGGTAACCATAGGCCTTAAAATGAAGCAGTTAATCTTCAAACGACTGCATATCTAATTTATATACATTATACTTACTGAGAGTAAGTTCTGCTGAACATACTGGAGCCATATAAATCTTGTGTAGTTCTGTATAGGCAAGTATAATACATTTTTGTTGTGAACCACAGGTTGTAGCTTAACCCACACAGAAATTCATGACTTGAATAACTCGTTGAGCGTATGTAGAATTCCACACAGAATTACAAACAAACTAAACATGATGAACTTTATGGTATATTTGTTATGGTTTATTTATTTATAGGCAGATCACTTCACTATTTACAGTACATGAATGTAGAGATTCTACAGTCTTTGTGATGTAAACAATTAACTCCGCAATGGGGGAGTCTCAAAAAGAAGCCAGTTCTGAAGTATTTACATAATTTAAAATAGAACTTTTATATACTCACTAGATAGATATAGAGAATACATTGAGCAATTTGGTTAAATCATCTACGAAACTATAGAATCTGACAATGTAAAAATACAAGAAAACATTCTCTTATTTAGAAGGTTGACGTTGAAATCACACTAGAAAGAAATATTTATTTAAAAAAATGACAATAACAAAAGAAAGGCATAAAATGTATGCCAATTAAGGTTAAAGTATATTACATAAATAAGGACAAAACAGAATACGACTGGGGCGTGGGGAAATAAGTGAAATATTAAAATCTTCTACTATTCTTTTAAAACAACAAACTAAAAACTTGATTGTATAGATTACAAAGGGGTCAATTCTGCTGCTTTTACTTACTCAGAAGTAAGTTACCACTTAATTAATACCTGTAAAAACGTGGCAGAATTGGGCCCTTTTAATTATTAGCAGTGTTCTTCAGAAAAAAAGAAAAGAAAAAAAAAACAACCCTCAGTAAAATCTTTATTTTATATTTTTTTATTATAAATAACATATAGCAAATGTGCCCCTCTTAGGTGAAATTCTTACACCTTTCTCTAAAAAATGCATCAATTTAGCCTCCTTCACACACTCTGCCTCACATCCACACACATGGCAAAGAGGGGCATGAATTCATCATTGTGTGAAATAATGCTTCCTAAAGCACCAACTCCTGTACTAAAATCAGTCTTTTCAGTAGTTTGTCTCGCAATCGGTATCATACACATGAGGAAATGGAAAAAAGGGGAAAAAACTATTTTAAGAAATCTGCTTTTCAGTGGTGAAATGACCCTCCTCAAAATGCAGCACCTTTATAAACTGTTCTGGGTGCATTTGGATGCATGTGGATTTCTGCGCAGATGGAGAAGTCTAGTCTTTTTCAAAGCTGCCAAATGATTTGAGAAGCCTGTAGCATTGGCAATGCAACCGAAAAATGGGTCAGCTCCTACACTGGGTACAGCTTTCTGCACACAGTGGTTCATAGGCAGACTTGATGCATGATTCTCACAGACAGATGAACCTAGGATTGATGCAGATAATACAGGCGTGCTCTCAGGATTAGCAATAGCAATAGCACTTAGATTTATATACCGCTTTATAGTGCTTTTTGCAGCCCTCTCTAAGTGGTTTACAGAATCAGCATATTGCCCCTACAATTTGGGTCCTCATTTTACCCACCTCGGAAGGAGGGAACTTGGTGAGCTTGGTGAGATTCGATCTGCCAAATTGCCAAATTACAGGCAGCTGGCTGTAAGCAGAAGCCTGCAATTACTGCACTCTATCCTCTGCACCACTGAGGCTCTCGGTGCAGGTAGTCCTCAACTTATGACCAAAATTGGGATTAGAATTTCAGTTCTAAATTGTTGCGGTCATAAGCTCAGAAATCCATGTGACTGGATCCAATTTTTTGACCGTTTTTATGATGGTGGTTTAAGCAAATCACACAGTCGGCAAGTGAATCCATACTCCCAAATGGGAGGTTTATTTGTCAAAAAATCAGCAAAATAAAAAAAAACCTTCACAAATCTCAGCCACATGACTGCAGGAGACTGCAACTGTTTGTGATAGTCACTTGCCAAGCACCAAAAATTGCGGTAATGTGACTGCAGAGGGGCCTGGTGCAATATTTGACAACAACTGGAAAGACACCCTTTCCAAGGCCACTGTAACTTCAAACGGTCGTGAAATGTCCAGTCATAACTCGAGACTAGAAGCAGCTACAATAGGCAGAAAATTATTTTCAACTTCTTGAAAAGTTGAGTGTAGATATTTTCTCAGAAAGCGTTTTCTTGTGGAAATTTCTGGAAACTCTCCCAGATTTTTCCCTCCGATTCTAAACTCACTTTTTGTTATATGCCCAAACAACCTGAATTATACCAGAAATGCCCAGTTTCTCCTCAGAACTCACTTCGTTCTCTGATTCACAGACAGAAGCACATACAATTCCTGAGGGGGAACTCATACCTGGAGCATGTCCATGCCTGAATGCAAACACTTTTCTTCGATTTCAGTGATAAGGCTGTTGAGGGCACTCCGTTGTTCTGACAGCTCCGTCACATTTTCCTTCAACTTCTGTAAAATTTCCCTCTCCTCATTTTCTAGGCGATGCATTAGTACGTCCTGCTCCCCTGCTAGAAACAGGTGTAGCTCGTCAAATTCATGAACGATGAGCTGACGACGGTCCTCCACCTTCCGCTGCAGATACATAAGAAGAAAAAGTTGGATAATATTGAGGGGGAAAAAAACCATTTCTATGTCTTGTTTCTTGGACAGGCCAGTTATTTTTAGTGAGCTTTTTAAGACTGTCGTGTTAATTTTCTGGATGTTCTCAATGCCTCTAAATATCTCTGAAGAATTTATATTCGGACTCCTATCGGAGATTTTTTTTTTTAACAGGTAATCCTCGACTCACAATTGGGGACAGAATTTCGATTGTTAAGCAAGGCAGCGGTTAAGTGAAGTTGATCTGATGTCCTTTGTGCCACGGTTAGGCAAAACACTGCAGTTGTTAAGTGAATCACCTGGTTGTTAAAGAGAAACCAACTTCCACTATTGACTTTGCTTGTCCCAAGCTGGCTGGGAAGGTTGCAAATGGCGAACACGTCACCCCTAGAAACGACAAGCGTTGTAAATATATATGCTGGTTGCCAAGCGCCTGAATTCTGTTCATGTGATTGTGAGGACGCTTTGACGGTTGTATTTAGGAGGACGTTATAAAGTCATTTTTTCCCCCAGTGCCATTGTAACTTTGAACGATCACTAAATGAATGGTTGTAAATCAAGGACTACCTGTATTGTTACTATTTGGAATTATTATACCTTTTAAATGTTTCTGAAACCAGGAGAGGCCTTTCTTATCTGACCTGGGTATCATTTAAGGATAATGTCATAAGCATCCTCTGCTGTTAAGAAAAATGTGTAAACTAACTATAACCTTGTTGCTTGTATATTGTTTTCTTTAGTTTCCTAGTATGATTTTGATTGTTTATTTAGTATCCTATGACTACCACTAAGTGTTGTATCTTATGATTCATGATTAATGTATTTATGATGACTATGATTATGATTTATCACTTACCGTACTTTTCGGAGTACAAGACGCACTTTTTCCACCCCCAAAAGTGGGTGAAAATTTGGGTGCGTCTTACACACCGTATGTTGCAGAAGCCCCGCCCACCAGTAATTTACCTCTTTGCAGCAAGCAGCAAAAAGCCTGTTGCAGCTTCAGCACA
>JAOYMU010000098.1:65022491-65039253 GCA_025802295.1 Psammodynastes pulverulentus
GCCAAATTACAGGCAGCTGGCTGTAAGCAGAAGCCTGCAATTACTGCACTCTAACCTCTGTGCCACCAAGGCTCTTACCTGGGCTGAATCTTAGAGTGACAAGGCGGTGCCTTTAATGATAGAGATTTGCATAAGTGAGATTTAAATATTACACCTGGGACATTTAAAACTTGCTCTAATATTCACTGAGATTCTTTCAAAAACTTTAATGGTTTCCGTATACAGGTAGTCCTCGATTTATGACCATATGGCCAAAATTTATGTTGCTAAGTGAGATAATTGTTAAGTGAATTTTGCCCCATTTTACAATCTTTCTTGCCACAGTTGTTGAATGAATCACTGCAGTTGTTAAGTTAACCTGGCTTCCCCATTGACTTTTTTTGTCAGAAGTTTGCAAAAGGTGATCACATGACCCCGGGACCCAGCAACTGTCATAAATATGAGTCAGTTGCCAAGCATCTGAATTTTTTTCACGTGACCACGAGGATGCTGCAATGGTCATAAGGGTGAAAAATGTTCATAAGTCGCTTTTTTCAGTATCATCGTAAGTTCGATCACTAAACAAACTGAGAAGGACTACCTGCATAAGGATTTTAGGGAAGTTCAATTCATCACATGAACTCCTATACAGGCTTTGACATCTAAGCCATTTTGCTCAACATATCCCCTAAAACATTATGTATATATTACACATTCTTATAGAATTGGTCTTCGAATAAATGAGTAATACCCTTTTGCAGCTGCTCACTGTTAGGCCATGTTCTTCAGCTAATCAGAAATTCAATGCAGAATGCATAATAAGCCCCTGGTTGTTTTTGATAAGGAGGGTGAACACCCTCTTCAAAACAAAGAAATCATACACAAAAGTATCATGGAAGGGGCATTCCCAAATGCTATATGGGTATCAGTGATATACTGTAGGGATTTATTTAAAAAACAGTGAAATTGCACAAATGGGAAAGAAATAGCTCTTTGCAAAAAATTCAGAAAACTTGGAAATGAAAATAGGGCTTGGTATGCTTACATTGGTAAAGAATATCCCACATGGACTATCTTGTAAAAATAAACTGAGGAAATGCTAACCTGCTTCCTATTTTCATATAGTAAATTAATGCCATATTAAACACAGCCATGCACACTCATACCGACTCCTGTATGGCTTTTTGAATGGGCTACTACTGAGAAAACTGAGTGTTCACCACAAAAACAAAGAGAAAGCCGATACCAGTTTTATGGAGGTAGAATAGGTCAGAGGGAAAACAAGACAACTGTTCGAATAACTGGCAGTGAAAATAAGATATGGAATCCAGTTCTTGTGCAGTCTCTTTACAACACTGCTGTCTTCTGCCAAAGTTTTCAGTTGACTTAGCAATATGGACTTGTGTTTCACGTAAAGCGATCGTTATTAAAGGACCACGAGAAAATTAATGGCTTGTGACTTATTCCTATCTTAAGGTATTTCTCCTGATTTTCCCAAATAAAATAAAATAAAAAAAATAGGAGGGATTTCTCTCTCTCTCTCACACACACACACACCTACAAACATATATAATTTTGTTTAAAAAAATAAATGTCTCCCTCATGATTGCCTTTCTTAATACACCCTTTTGTTCCGAAAAACCCTGGACAATTGATTCTCTTTATTTGGTTTCTCAAGTGTTTTCACAAGATCTTGATTTGTTTTGTTGCGCTCGTTATGGCTAGGCCTTCCCCATGAACATGGGGGTGTTGGCATTATGCATATAATTAAAACAAGGACAGAAGAAAGTTAGGCAAACTTTGCAAAAAGGACCCCAGCAGCATACTCTTTATAAAAGGGGCAAAGAACACAATGCCTTCAGAAATGAATCCCCTAAACTGAGAGGCAGCATAGATTCATTTTTAGCCAGAGGACCTCTTCGTACTATCCTTGGAGAATCAAAATGTGCTGGATATAACTGCCCTTAGGAGGAAACTGCCAGAACACATTAGCAGCAAGGATGGCTGGAGCAAGATATAAAGCTCATCTTAATTCCTTATCCTAAGGAAAACAAATAGTTTGGAAAAAAAAGGCTCATGTTGTATTGTAGATTTGTTGACCCACCAATGTAGCCATAGACTATCAGGTGCCTATCCAAGCCTATGGGATCTCTCACACTCCCAGGCAAGGAGCCAAATCAGGAGACAGGATGACAGTCTGAGTCTGGTTTAGTGGATCACAAGTCTATTATTCAGGTACTCAGATATTCAGAGACAGGAGTATAAAGTCGGGTACTTTATACATTTGATCTTATCACTTCCTTTGTCATATGGAACTTGGCCATTCTTCAATAGCCTTTCATAATTACTCTTTACAATATTTATGGAGCACTGTAGTTGAGTGCTCTACGTACCAAATGTTAAATGCATTGTACTTATTTATTCATACAAACTTTGGTATATCTCTCTGCTTTAAAAGATTTGGGGCGGCATTTGTTCTTCCTGTACTCTGATCCAGGAGTTTGCCTAAAATTCTTCTGTCAACATACTACAACTTCCCAAGTCACCGTAAGAATAAATATGAACAAAGGATTTTCACACATTGCTCCCTGTGTGGGTGATGCAAACTAGCTGTGCTTCCAATAGCAATTAGCATAAGCTGCGGGTATTGATATGCTGTAACCAGGACAAATGTGCGTGCTTTGCAAACCATCCCACTCAGGTTCTACATTCAACACTGCTGAACTTGCAGATGCTGAAGGGCTCAATGCCCCATTGTCTTCCTCTCATTCATGTGCGCGTTTGTGCACATAAGTGCATATTGCATAAAGTCCTAGTGAAGTTTCTCGCACACAAAAATATATTTTTATAGGCTTCAGGCAAAACAAAGATCACTTATTGCACCTCTCCCTGCAGCTAGGATCGAGAGGCTATGTGCATTACAGGATCTTCCTTCCTTTCAAAGAGCATGTCTTGCATGCCCTAATATCGCTGGCAAGTCCAGTTTCTGAAAATTAACTTGAGATATAAAAGCAGATAAGCCACGTTTGCAAGCAAGTTTGGGCTAGAAGCAGCACCTTCCAAACAGCAGAAGGACTGTTTTAACTCTTTCTTTCCACCTGCATTCAACACTTTCAACACGCTTAAAATTTGATGCATTTTCCATCTCTCTGACTAACCCTAGTTCTGAACTTTTTGATATCTTTTGTAACTAAGCCAGGAGATGGAAGAATTCCACTTACTAGTTGCTGGGGTGGTTATTATTATTTTTTGTTGTTTGATTGTTCTCTGAAAACATCAGTACAGCACAGGACAGGACAGTCCTACCCACCCTAAATGTGTCACTATGTACATTCTACAGTAAGCTCTATAGCAATCACATGTAAACATCATTGTGGTAAGGAAATACTAGGACAGAAAAGGCAAAGCTACAATGAGGCACTTGTCAATAGCAGATACTTCATCTTGGCCAGACTTTGTTCTGGACTGATCACAAGAAGATCTAATAGCCTTGTAATCCTTTAATAAGTTCCTAAACAGAGATGTTAAAAGTGACATTGTTAGCCAAAACATTGTGACAGTGAATTTTGCAAGTAGCATGGAAATTATATTAGCTGCCATATGAAATCAGGCTTGTTATTACGAAAGCTCCAGATCACCACCCGCATCCCAGAAATAAACACTCAGGATGGGACAAGAAATTCCTTGATCTTATGGGGCTTTTGATATGTACAGTCCTTATCAAGAGAATGGGGGACTATTCGGACAAACAGACTTTGGGACAGCATGAATTAAGCCAGAATCAGACAAAAGTTTTTATCCTTTGATTCCAAATCAAATACATGCTGATGCTAAAGAGACCGTAAGGGAAGAGAATCTAACTGCTGACAGAATTAAGGCTTGTGTATCCTATCTACATGGGATGGCTGAATCCTATCGGTTTCATCTTTGTGAAGGACAGAATAAAGATATGGTGAGTGATGGAGGACTTAGCAATGCTTTTTGGTCCCCACTCGAAAGTGCTCTTTTGATGTTCCTATTGCTTATTTAGTGTCTCCCTAGCCTTTGCTGGATGTGAATTAGCACAAGAGCAGCCACATTGCATCTGGCAAATGATACATTTGGTATAGTGTACTGTATGAGCATGAGGTCTCCACGTGTATTTACCCTCATCCGATCTCCTCTTTCTCCAGAAACCATTTGTTTAAGTGAGACAAAGCTGATTCCCTTCTCCTGGACATCTCAGGGGCTTTGAATTTAGGAAAAACTGATCAATGAGCAGACAGCAAGAGTTCTAAGCCATGGGCAAATCAAAAGAAAGGAATATGTAGGCAAACAGACATATAGAATAATAATAATAAAAAGAAAACAGTTACCGTATGCTACTGGCTATATATTATACACTATGGCTTATTCAAATTTGCTTAGGCAGAAAACAGTATTTAAATTGGGGCAGAGATACTCTGCTGATGCTGAATGCTGGGTCAAGGTGCAAGGATGCTTTTGACCATTTTTTTCCTGTTAGTTCTTGCAAACAAACCCAGGCTATCCATCAGACAGGAGATTTTACTTTGGTTGAATGACCAGAATGTTCCTGAGGCTGCCGGGAATATGATTTAAATAAACTGTTCTACCATTTGTGACTTTATGGTGATGTCATGAAACAATGGCTATTCTGATGGTGGGGTCTAATGCTTAGGAGCCTTAACATTTTCTGACTCACTTTTCAATCTTTTTTACCTCACAAGAGATTTCACGTGTAGGATAAATAGGCCAATGGCTACTAGTCATAATGGCTGTTATGTACTTCTCAACTCAGCAGCAATGGGCATTAGATTACCACTTGTAGCAGATGGACTGCTTTCTTGGGCAGCTTGTGAGTTTCTGAGAAGCATCTGATGGCTCCATGGAAACAGGATGCTGATCAGATAGGACTTTAGTAGGGCTTTTTTCATGTATCATTTACTTGGCTGGGAGGACAAGTTAATCACTTCAGCATGAAGGGAGAGGGAAAAACGTACCGTGTCACCTTCTCATGTCTCACTTGATTTAATCTTTTGCCATCTGAGGAAAATACTTGGAGCCCGCTTTGGACTGCAGAATCACAGTTTGTCATGTCTCATGCAGTCAATAATTAAGGAGTGGAGATCCCAGCATTCAGTCCAGACAAATGGAGAGAATGGTATATACAGCAATTCCATACTGCCATTCAATAACCCCCTGGCTAATCAAGGACAAACTGATTTTTTTTAACGATTTTCAGATGAGCCACTCACTGAAGGGAACCATTCTGGAAAGGCTGCATCTGCTGAGGGGCAAGTGCCTCATTACAGTGCATAGTTAAAAATCAAGGAAGCGGTACAATAAATCTGAATTACAGTACATCTGAGCCATAAATACATTATAAGTATATATTTCTTTCTTCTATTAAAAATTAGTTTACAATCTTGATTCTATTCACAATTAACAATTTCATAATCACACACTACAGACCAAAAATGAAATAAAAGTTATGGTGAACACAGCTGCCACTCCACGGCGGAAATGGGACCAGTCAGAGAAAGGGGATTGGACAAGAAGAGGACAAAGGCTTTTGCAGGCTCATCCTAACACAACCAATCAGAAGCAGAGATACTAACTTGTGGCAGTGGAACATCAACACCATGGGAACTCACAGACAGAAGCAGCTTGTTCAATGTAAACATCAATTTAAAGGGTCAGCAGTCTCTCTCTCTCTCTCATTATATACTTAATCATTCCTTGAAAACGTAAACATATTGGAAGTGCCTTGACTGAGGTATTAAGGTATTCCTCAAAGGTTAAGGCTGTTACCGATGCAGACTTTCCTGGGCCTCCTGCAGCAGGCTGTCAAAATCCATGGTCTCATATTTACTTTTTACTGGAGTTGGAGAGGACTCTTCTGTATTGGAATCTGCTACAAAGAAAAGATAAATGTTGTCAAAAAGAAGGAAGAAAGGAAGGAAGGAAGGAAGGAAAGGAAGGGAAGGGAAGGGAAGGGAAGGGAAGGAAGGATTTCTTGTATGGTCCCAAGAAGGTCAGCTAAGTCATGTATATATAAAAGTAAAGGTAAAGGTTCCCCTCACACATATGTGCTAGTCGTTCCCGATTCTAGGGGGTGGTGCTCATCTCTGTTTCAAAGCCAAAGAGCCAGCACTGTATGAAGACGTCTCCATGGTCATGTGGCCAGCATGACTAAATGCCAAAGGCACATGGAACGCTGTTACCTTCCCACAAAAGGTGGTCCTTATTTTTCTACTTGCATTTCTTTACGTGCTTTCGAACTGCTAGGTTAGCAGAAGCTGGGACAAGTAACGGGAGCTCACCCCGATACGCGGCACTAGTATTCGATGCCGAACTGCCAACCTTTCGAACAACAAGTTCAGCATCTTAGCCACTGAGCCACCATGTCCCTCTAATCTGTATATAGTATTACATATAATGTTTTCAAGCCACATGGAAAACCTCTACATCTCCACCTCCTCCTGAAATGGAAGGATCTAATGATCATGAGTAGTCTGTTGATATATCCCCTGTGCTCTTCTCTGAAGAGGCCGATCAGCAAATATGATGGGCCACACAACACATTTAGCTGAGGGAACCAAACTGTCTCTCAAGAGAAAGGGTTGGCCACAATCTATCTGGAAGCCGTTAAGAACTTCCTGCATTGGATAATTCATTCTCTCTAATCAGACTGCTATTCTAGGTGATCACATTGTATTTGTTTTCATAACTGTGTGCTATTTAACTATTTTTTATGGTTACGGTTGGTTAATTTAAATTTTCTTCAATTACAATAGTTGCTGTCTGCCCCCTTTCAGGGGAGGAGGGCTTTAAAATGAAAGAAAATAAATTAAAATCACTTGTGCTCTGTGAAAATGAGCAAATATAACAATCCTTGGAATATTTAATCTGCTTCCTTTGGTTTTAATAAAGTATGGGAACAAACTCAGCTATTATTATTTGCAAACACTGACTCATGGCTTAATGTGTTGCATATATCTAATCAATTCTGGTTAATTCAGTATCTGTAGTCAAATAATCAGTGGATTAGTATGATTATTATAGTATGAGTGATTCAAGATAACTGCTCTGATTCAGGCATCTCTGGCAGGAGAAAAAACCCTTCGCTATCTCTGATTGTATAAAGAAAGCACAATGCTAATAAATAGAAATAAATGTATCAGATAGTAAATAAATATTAAATATAGATATTAAAATATGTAAATGAGGATTGTTGGAATTGTATGGATTTTATGCTTTGGATTGTTTAGTATCCACCATCATTATATCCATACCAGCTTTACCATGTGTGAGTTGGATGGCCATATACTTTTGTTTGATAATAAATACAGGGATGCCTGCTGGGGAATTCTGGGAGTTGAAATCCACACAGCTTGAAGTTGCCAAGGTTTTATCAGCCAATTCAGTACAACCACCCTTGCCAAATCAGGTCTGTTATGATGGAACAGGGCAAGATGATCACTGACTTACCCAAATCAGTAAATCTGGTCCAAAAGAAGTGCCCAAAGCCGCCATAAGCCAGCTGGAACAATGGCTCATTTCTTTTCCACAGAGAAGCACCATTCTTCAAGGACAGGGCAGCATGCTCAGAACACCGGTATGTGATGACACCATATTTATCTCCCCTGGATAATGAAAGAGGGAATGCCAGCATAGCCAACAGAGCAGCATTATTTATTTGTCATTTTTATTCCGTGTCTCTCCAACAGGAGCTCAGAGCATCTCGCTTAAATCTCATGCAAACTTTATAGGAATTAGGATCCAAGAGTCTATTAATCAAACTGCGGCGATTACATTGGCATCTCCCAGCTGCCTTGGAAGAGAATACTCCAGCCAGGCTATTTATTATTTTTATTTCCACTTACACACCACTCAGGATAGTTAACAGCCATTAGACTACAAAACATTGACCTTCCCCTACATAATATAACATACATTGTTATATTGCCTATTTATATAAACACAAATCTGCAACAGACAAGAGACACTGAATAAAAATGATTTACCCACTAAAACAAATAAAATTTGATGCATGTATGTATGTACAGTACACACACAGTCCTTGACATATGACCATAATTCAGCCCAAAATTTCTGTTGCTAAGCGAGACAGTTGTTAAGTGAGTTTTGCCCCATTTTACGACTTTTCTTGCCACAATTATTGAGTGAACTACTGCAGTTCAGTTAGTAACACAATTGTTAACTGAATCTGGCTTCCCTATTATTTGCTTGTACGAAGGCTGCAAAAGGTTATGACATGACCCCGGACACTGCAACTGTCACAAATATGAGTCAGTTGCTAAGCAGCCAAATCTTGAATATGTGACCGCGGGGATGCTGCAACGGTTGTGAGTGTGAAAAATGGTCATAAGTCATTTTTTCCAGTGCCATTGTAACTTCAAACAGTCACTAAATGAACTGTTGTAAGTTGACAGACTGTATATGTGTACATATATACACAAAAGGTATTTTTAACTTAAATGCCCTGTTTTTCACTTGAAGCAGATAGTTCCAACTTTATTCTGGAAGAGTTTTGAGCTCACAACTTTCAAGCTTGGATTGTACTGCTCCAAATTCAATCTGCTTCTGTATATAGCACAATTAAATTACATACAGTACACATATGCTAAGTAATAGCAATCCATTGTAAATTCAAAGAAGTGCTGCATCTTCTCTGTAATATAGCAGCGTTAGTTCTTACACAATTAAATGATGAGGGGATTTAATGGCAGTTTCTTAGCCAAAACAAATACGATACAACTAGGGAAAGAATGAGTTTCACACTGCAATCCTTACACATATTTAACCAGCAAAAGGTTTAACTTATTTAACTTACTTCTTAATAGATACCCTAGTTCAATTAATTAATACTCCACTTTTGCATTCTCAGGGTCCTCAGAGCAGATGTTTCTCCAAAGAACAAGAATTATCCAGCTACTGAATTTTGGATTCCAATTTTAATGTTAATCATAGAGTAAAACAGATAATTTACAAATACTCATGATTTCAGCCAGGGTTAATAATGAGATAAGGAAAACTCACCTTTTATTCTTGGTCAAAATGCAACACTCAACAATCTCTCCAAACACTTCAAACTGCTTCTTCAGTTCACTAGAGCTCATACTGCTGGCAAGATTTTGGATGTATACTACACGGCCTTCTCCCTGTTTAATAGCAATAGCACTTAGACTTATATATTGCTTCATAGTGCTTTATAGCCCTCTCTAACTGGTTACAGAGTCAGCATATTGCCCCTAACAATCTGGGTCCTCATTTTACCAATCTCAGAAGGATGGAAGGCTGAGTCAATCTTGAGCCAATCAGGATCGAACTGCTGGCAGTCGGCAGAATTAGTCTGCAATACTGCATTCTAACCACTGAGCCATCACAGCTCTCCATGGCTCTTAATGCCACGAGTAAATTGCTCATGCCTGTCTTGGTACAATGTTTTAAACTGATAAATTCTTGATATACCCAGGTCCACCATAACTCTTTAGTTCCACTTGATTTTGAACTCACATTAGTCAGAAAATTATTTTTTTACTATCAATCCAAGTTCTAAAAGAACTTGATGTGTGAAAAGAATGGATGGAAAATCCAAGAAAGAGGAATTGTAGATTAGCAAATGCACCGGAGTAGTTTAGAAGGATTTAATTCAGAAGTAATTTTTTGTTGTTGAATTTTTTAAAGCTTGCCAAGCCTGTCACAGTAATGGATGTCTGCTAGAAGTTTCTGGCCTTTGGGACAATCTACTAAATTATATTATTGGCTTAAAAATGCCGGTCACTTTTTTTCTTGGAAGCTTTAAATTGTTCTATAAAGTGATCTAAAAACCTAACACTAAATCTAACATACGATTTCTTTTAAAGGAAAGAAGAAAGTTTTGCAGAGCAAGGAGGCCAGGTTTGGTGAATGAGTAAGAAATCATACGACAGCAAATCTCTGAAGCATTTCTGATTTTCAACACAGCCTCAAGATGAGGCTACCCATTCACCAGCAGATCTGAAAAGATTCACATGCTGCGTAGGCATCAATTATTTATGGATGTCAAACCATTCATATAAGAACCATCTCCTAACATTTTAAATTACATGAAGGATGACCATATAGGAAGACTAATACTAGGAATCTATGTTCAAGAGGACATGAAGCAGATAACTGATTTAGCCAGTTGACTAAGTATCTCGATAGGAGATGGTTTTCTCACCTAAACTTCCCAACAGAAGAAAGATGAGCTCTAAACATGCTAAACGAATCTGTAGCTGGCTGATTAAAAGATATAAAGAATATCAAATCACCAGCCTCAAATGCAGCTTTTTTTCTACTTCAACAACTGTGTATCTCCTCTTATTAGTACGAATTTTAAAAATGATACCATGTGTTTTTCAAGATTTGAAACTCTAGTACTCTGTGGAAGTGCATGCTGCTGAATGGTAGTTCTTCTCCCTATGCCAAGACTGGCTAAAAGAAATAGGGAACAGATTGAGTTCTTGGCAGAGGGAGAACTATCATTTATCAGCATGCACTTCCACTTCCATAGAGTAATAGAGTTTGGAAAACCAGCTAACTTCCTTCTTGAATAGAAATTTCTGCCTCCCAAAATTCAAATGAGTTTCAGAAAGAGGAATCATCTAATCAGATTGAAAACCCTACCACTTCCATTTCATTCATCTCAAATCTCATTAAGAGCTCATAGTTTACTCACAATGGCTTTTTCTCTTTTTTTCTCCATCAGTCTCTGGCTGCTCATGTTTCCCTCTTGACAACGCCTGCCTTTTTCACGTCTATTGGAAAACAAGAAATATAGACCCAAATGGATTCCAATTGTTCTGAATCTTAGAAATCAGAATTTTAATCAGAAAAATACTCCTAGAAACATACTCCTTGCTTGCAGGAACAGTCTCACCCGTTTTACAATCAATACAGAACGCCATGGGCTAGTGTAGATTCACAAATATTTAGAGGTGTTTTTTTTAAAAGGTGGCCAGACAGCCACCAAATATTGGAGCAAAGAGGCAAATGATGAAATATTATATAATTTGAAAATCTGAAGATATAATCTTTTAAAGCACAGTCATGCCGTGGTTTTGGCCTTAAATCTTTTTACAAATAATCTTACATTTATTTCTATGCATCTGAACAGGGTATCTCTTTTTTCCCATTGATTCTCAAAAATCTTCTATGCATGGAGGGTCTCATTCCAAATCAGGAATGCTATCTATCCGGTAGAGGCTGGTATTCCCCAGTCAGGGAACAAACAAAGGCAAATTTCCCCAATTTCCCTTGCAGCTGCCATGGCTATTTTTGGTGCAGTTCTAATAGGTCCATCAATCCTCTGGAGTAGATTTTCAAGGACTGGAGGAGGAACTAATTCAGTAAAACTAATTCCTCCCACTTCTGTATTTTGCTCACAGGATTTTTGAATTCAGACCACTGTCTTTTAAATTAGCCTTATAGCCCCCACTGCAATGGCAAATCAAGAATAAGGAAAAAGATATAATCCTGCCTAAGAAATTTATAGAAGTTTAGTCTTATACTACCCCAGGCTGACTGAAGGGCCACCCTTCATACCGCACTGCATTATTTTAAAATGTAACTAAAGGGTATGAAGTTTTAATGTGCAATACTCTGAATCAGTGCAATCAACAATGCAAACCAATGCAAATGACTATGACCGTCTCAGACCCTTCCCCCAAAACAGTACTGATTGCAAATGAATGTACCTGAAAACCTGCTGGCTGACTGGAGACCTACTTCTGCAGCATGAAGACTCTGAATCAGATCTGTTTCGGGAGCAATAGTGCAAATTGGTCCTAGAAAGAGCACTACTGTGTAGACATCTGTTGGAACCCAATGGAATCATGTAGCACTCCTCCTCCTCCTCTTCTTCCTCTTCTTCCTCTTCCAATGGAGAACCAATCTCACTGCAGCTGTCTTCAAAGACAGTATCATATTCAGGAGTTTTGAAGAACAGGGCCTCCTCCCCATCATCCAGGGCACTGTCCAAAAGACCAAAGTGTTTGGTCAAACTGGCTCTGATTTCTTGGTCCCTCAGCTGTTTGCTGCCCTCCTTCACTGAGCTTTTATCAAAACTCTTGTTGCTTTCCTCCTGATAGGGAACGTCAGGCACTTGCCTCTTGTGTTGGCTTTCTATATGGCTCAGGGGCTCCCAAGATCTTAGCACCTTCCTCTGGAGCGAATACTCCGGTTTCAAGACTTGGCAATAATCATGATCACCAAAAGACCGTGAGAAAGGGCGTTTCAACACCCCATGTTGCTCAGAGTGAGCAGGGTGAATAGCAGACCGACTCAGGTGGGCATACAGCTCTGTCCGCACTGGTTGCTTTTTCTGATGTTTTCTGGAAATTGGCCTATGACTGATCATTGGTTGTGGCTCAGAGCTGGTGATGACAGCAGTCTTCTGTGCTGGTCTCTGGTGAATGTCTGGCTTATATAGGTCCTCTTCTGAAGGCTTGTATGGAGGAGTAGTTGGTGGTGTGAGACCTTATCTCCCCCAAGGAAGCAAAAGGATAAAACTCTTTCAGTATAGGACCATGCGAGTAAAAAGACATCATTGTAATGTTAGGTCTATTTTTTAAACCATTCCCACCCCTCTGTTGAGCCTTCAAATCGCACAGTTCATCTGGGGATACTGTTTATATTCAGTCTTTTTCCTTTATAAGATGGTTACAGCGGTTCCAAAATACTTGTCACTCAAAGGATGTGCTGCTCTCCAGTTGTCTTTTCAAGGAAGGGAAAATCAAACAGGGTTTAGGGGTGCCTAGATTATTCTTCCTTCATGTTAATGATTAAATACAGGAATTACTATCTGATAATCCGGTTTTGGGTACAGTGTTTTCTCTGTTTGCATCTTTTAAAATAATGAACGCTTAATTTAAATTCTGCCCTTACCTGCAGTGCCACACAGCTCTACAGTCAGAACTTGATCAAAGCTGCGCTTCCCGAGTGTTGATTCTCTAAAAATGAGAAGAAGAATAGAATGAAATGGTTATAGAGAAGCCAAGGCATCCATTAAAAATGAGGAATTCACACAATGAAATAGAAAGAAGCTTTGAAAATAAAATTGTCACATGGGGAGGACACCTCATGGCTGTCATTTAAATGGCAAACTTTTTAATAACTTTAAATGAGCTATCATCTGGTAGTAACTAATGAACTGGGGACATCTTCAAATAACTATGTAGGGAAGTTGACAAGCTTGAAAGGAACTAACTCTAACTAACTTCCACTTAAACAACCAAAAGGTCTCAAATAATCAGCATAAACTAATAAAACCCAACCTGAAAACTTATACATTGTCTATTCAGCTCCCCTTTACATTTTTATACATGGAAGCCCACACTTCTATTATAAGGATTAAAAAGTAAACAAACTTTGAAAGTCAGGGGCACATTTGAAATTTTGTGTACATGTGGCTGATATAGTCACAAAATGGTTGCCAGGAGAGACTTATTTATTCACAAATGACAAACAACAAAAAACTTCCATTTATCAGCAATCAAACAAACCCCAAAGGCATTCCTGCAAATAAATATTTGCACCACAGAAGAGATCCTATTACAGTATTAGCATAGCACATTTTTTTCAGCTAATGTAATCCTCACGAGGAACTAAGAAGAAAGCAAGTTATGCAGTACATTCAGGTTCATTCTAGTTAACATCTAGTCTCCACAGTAAAGTCTTTTGGCACCCCAATGGACAAGTTTCTGAAAGCAGAAACAGTGAGATCTTCTGCATAAAGAAAACTGACTCACTATGAAGCGATCCTATATAATTTAAATTCTTCAATGTTTAGTCTTCATCCATCCAAACATCTCATTCTTTCTTAGCTTTGATTATTGAAATATATAGAAATACAGTTTTGTATAAACACTGACATGTCATTGTCAGGTTAATGACAGTCCATGCATTTCCTCCCTTTAAAATCTCCCTAACATAGCAATGATGGAACCTTGCTTTTTATATGCAACCTGTGGTGAACATCCCAAGTTTGATGTGGCTTTAATCATAAAAAGTCAGTGATGCATATGTTTATATCAGTAGTTCCAATATCCTTAACAAGGCTTTATGCTCTAGATGAGCCATTTTGAATCTTTCTTGGGTAAGTTGCACATCCCTTTCTATAAAATGTTTAGCTGCACTATGAAATTCTTAGCCAGTAGTGGATTATTTTGACATTAAGCTCCTGCACCAGAAGTCCTCTTAGTATACAAGCAGCTTAATTTAAGGATAGTTATCAACCAGACAGTACTGAAGGTACAGTTTGGTTATCAGTATTGCAAAATTCGGAGACTGCCATTTGCCAGATTTTCTGGCTTTTGACACTTAGAGAGATCATCCTTTCACAAGATATATTTCGGGTATTGCACTTACGTTTGTGCCAAGGGCAATGACAGACACCGTGGTGCTTCTGAAACAAAGAACAGAAAAAAAGCAGAATGATTCAATTGGCCATATCTCTGCTCATAAACTGGATTAGTAAGAGAGAAAGCATATTATGGTCAAATGAGGTGAGCCATGGAAGATACATGGTTTATCTTCTATTTTGTAAATTTGAAACCAGAGCAGGGTAGATGAATTGTACTGGAGATGAAGGAGGGGAGATTAATTCTTCTTTCATGCAGTTTTTCATATTGAAATGATCCACCACACCACACTGAATTTTATTGTCTGGTTGCCACTCTATGATTAATAGAGAGGAGAGTAGCTTTGGGAAACATCATATGGAAAAGAATAAATCATCTCTCTCAATGCCGAAATAGTAATCTGATTCAGTTTTCCCCGTGTCTTTCCCTAATTTAGCAACAGACATAGGAATTATTTTCCTACCCTGTATGACTGAGTCTTGAGTGGATGGATTATGACACAATTGGAACACAACAGTTCAGAAGCTTCTTGTTTCTCCCTCGATGTGTGACTCACATCAAGCATACTGGGCTTCTATAATCTATTTCTTGTCAGACCTGGGTCAATTCAATTAAAACCAAACTCTTTCTTTGCTGCCACTTTTTCAATACACAATTTTATAGGAAATGATCTATGCATCTGGTTTGGGGAAAGAAATTTCTCTTCAACAATATTTAAGACATTCAGTCAATCTAGGAGGATATGGGACCATATCACACCAGGCACAATCTTTGATGAATGTTAGGACTGGTAATTTGCTTTCTATTATCATGATAAAGCATATTTTCTCTTCCAGAAATGTGGAAATGCACCAGTACAGGAGAACGGCAAGGTTCTCCTTTGCTACATACCTGTTTGATGACAGGGGGTGAAGCACTGACTCTCATTTGCTGCATAAGTGTCGCTTTCCCTAGAACTTTCTGGTGAAGGGCTCTGCAATTCCATTGGGAAACTCTGGAATCCCCCATCCATCTCATCGGTGCCACTCACTTCTACTTCCGCTGCTGGTGCTTCTGTATCAAAGTTTTGCAAAGATGAGCAGAGGGCGGGCTCTATTGAAGCAAATGCGTTTGCTGTTGTCACTGAGGACACGGTAGGTTCTGAGGGAGGTTTATCAAGGAAAGACTGCCAAACGCTGAGCTCAGGGTTGAGTCTTTTAGAGCGACGCACTGCATAAATAGAGGTGTCCTGCTTGCGGCTTGACTTCCCATAGGATCCTTGACCCATGGGAGTCCCTTGTTTTGCACCATCCTCTTCTGCAGTTTCAGCCTCGGGCTCTACTTTGAGATTCTGTCTCAGCTCAGTTTTCATTTCAGGTATTATTTTGATGGTGGGCTTATTATATCCATTCGTAGATTCCCGCCCAGTATTGTGAGGTGAAGTTCTTGAAGACTTATGTAGCTGTGACCTGGCCAAGGAGGCGTAGACAGGTTTTGCTAATCGATATGGCTTACTCACATCGCATGGGAGTTCTCTGGCAAGCAGTTCTTTCAGGATGGAAAATTCAGAAAGCGGAGTTCGGGATTGTTTGCAGTGCGTGGAGAAATGCCAAGGGCCAGATGGGCAACTGTCATTCCCACAGAGCGGAGGCTGCTGCAGGGGGAGATCTGGCTTTGCTCTTTTGGAGGGGCTGTGAAAAGGTTGGTGTTTCCCCTCAATGGGATGCGTGGGGGGCAGCTTTCTTGGAGGAAGGCAATAAGTATGCATGTAGTGGATAAGCTCCACTGCAGCATGAAGTTCCTTGTCTCCAGTGCCTTTCTCAGAGGAAGAGAAAGGAGGCACTACACCGTTACCACAATTTGACGCATCTTTACTTAAATTGCTATCTTCTTCATTTTGGATGTAATGTCTCTGGGATACAGAGCAGGTGCTAATGTTGTCAGCATGACACTTGTCTAGTGGCCCACTGTTTTTTCTGTGTGGGCAGTGTCTAGTGGTGGTGGTTGTAGTAAGATGTTTATGAAGCTCAGTGCAGTTCCGACTCTGAGCCTGGGAAAAAGTTGACTTTCTGTCTTGGACACTTTCCACCTTCACAAGAAAAAAGAAAAAGAAAAAAAGGAAGTTAAGCTACATCCAAAAGACATCCAAAATTTATCCATTTCTTTGTTCTAGGTGGTTAACCATATTACAGCGGAGATCATTCAAATCTTTACATATTTCATATCCCTAAAATGGCTGTTTCAAGACTTAATTATACCATACTTAATTAAAATACTTAATTTAACTATACTTAATTGCTGACAAACTAGCAAGATAACATTGTATGGGGTTTTTTTTTCAACCATCCATATCAAATGCCATAGATTCATATTAGGTAATAACACAATGGAAGAAT
>JAOYMU010000098.1:65046945-65059327 GCA_025802295.1 Psammodynastes pulverulentus
ATTAATGGTAGATAACAGAGAAGTGGAATGGATGGGTGAGAGGCTAGAATCTACAGCTATGTTGCTGGTATCCTGTGCAAAGGTTCTGCTTGAAGTTAAAAATGCTCCTGTCCTCTATAAAAGTATATTTTGGGAAAGGACATTATGGAGCATTGAAGTTTGAGAGTTCTATAATGATATTATCTTATTAAGTGAAACCTGGATTACAAGCAGCAGTATTTTCTATTATCAGAGAGGCTGTCATCCATAATGTTCTTTTCTTTGCTCTCACCTGCTGGTTGGCTAATAATACCATGTACTGAGGAATAGAAACCACAGAAAATCAATTGCAGATTGTTCTGCTACCTCAAGGGAGGAGACTAGGGTGCATGCCTCAATTAAGAACTCAAAACTTCCCAGGTTGTCAGTTTACCTTGGAAAAACAAGTCCCTTTCCTGGAAGCAAGTTTCAAGACCCTTGAAAATTATATAGGCACTATGTGAGCTAAAGAGTTAAACTCAATTTCTGATGACTATATGGACATAACCATGCAACAGCAGTATAATATCTTGTAATTCCCAGTGATATCTGATGGTCTCTCATCCAAGAACTAATTAGTTCAATTTTTATCTCATTTGGTTTCCAAGACCAGCTAAGATTGGCCACAGGCAGCTATCAGCTGAGACTATGAAATCTCAGAACAATTTATTAAATTACTGTACTAGAACTGGTGGTTTTAGAGAAAATACTGCATAGCAGCTTGCCCTATATTATGACTACTCACACAAAGAAAATGTCACAATATACAAAATCGTGTACATCTCCTTAACAGATATGAAAATGTGATGTAAGGAAAAATGTAAGAGATGAGAGAAAATGTTGGAACAGTGGGCATCCTTAGAGTAGATAATATTTACTATTATCTAATATTAATAAAATTAATACAAGTGGCCCTCGACTTACAATCACAATTGGGACCGGATTTCCAGTTGTAAGTTAAGGTACTCATGTGACAAGACACAATTTTACAATACTTTCTGTGGTGGCCATTCAGCAAATCACTGCAGTCATTAGGTGAATCAACAGTCATTAAGCAAATGGCATGGTCGTAAGTGCAAACCAATTTTTCTGAATGGGCTTGCCAGAAACCAGCAAAAAATGCCAGAAAATCAGCAAAAAACATTGCAAATTGGAGTCACGTGATCATGAGAAAATGCAACCGGTTGTAAGGACAAGCCAGTTGTCAAGCAACCAAGGGTCATGTGATATGAAGAGGGGTATGTGTGGCATGTTTTATGATGTCCAGAAGTACTTTGTGGGGTGTAAAGCACTCGTTCTGCACCAGTGGTAATTTCAAATGGTTAAGCATTGGTTAAATGGAGGACCAGATGTATTGTGATGTGCTTAAGCCTGTCATGCGCTAGCCTGCTCTATGCCCTTCCTTTTCCATCCCAATCATATTCTTCCCGAGGATTACTATGGAGCAGATCAAATGAGAGCAATCATGTGGCACATGTATACGTATACAATAATAGATATAACGCTTTTGTACTGTTATAACTGTAAGCCTATAATGAAAAAAATCAGACCTTTGCTTCCTATCATACCCATGCAGCCGGATTATCAGAGGCGCATCCAAATCCACCTTAAACAGTAGGAAGTGGTTCTTACTAGAGACAGCTCATCAATCTCTTGGGCCACAGGAGGCCCCCTCGTGACTGGGGCAGCAGGGTTGGGAGAGGGGATGGGTGAGGTGTAGCCACTGTTGGGCATGTCCCCCTCGTCTATATTTTTGAAGGCAGCAGCCAGACCCATGTCTTCTTCCTGAATGTCATCCAGTGTCTCAGTGAGAGCTGCCAGCAAAGCTTCATTCTCACTGTCGATAATCTGCTGGGAGGAGTCAGAAGGACATAGGAGAAAAAGAGAAATTAAGAGATCTTTCCCAAACACAGTGTTTCTTACAAGATACAAATTCATTTGTAATCATATTCTAGTTATTTGTACAGCAGAATAGCCAGATGACTTTATATTATTTTAAAAGCGGGCAGGGAAACTGGTAATAACATGGCATATTTATATTCAATACGTGCTTAAAATTAAACATACAATAAACAGAAAGTTTGATCATACGACTCTAAAGTTTTCTTTGGCCCTTTGCCCAATAAACAAACAAACAAATTGATTCAAATTCTGACAAACACCCCATATCAACAACCATTACTGTAATTCAGGAGGAGATTTCTATTTCCAGTGTTGTATAGTCATTCTTTTAGCCGTATTGCCCTGATCACAAATCTTGATATTTTAATAGATACCAAATACTGGGGTACAGCCAGGAAGAATATATAAATCTTTAATATAAGTGATTGAACCCACACTGTATTTACAATCTGAGTGACATTAGCCCAAAATATAACAATAATAGTACAAGCCAAATCATAGATTTAATGTAATAACACCTGTAAGAAACAGGGTTCCTAGTATTGTCAGGATTTGACAGAGTCAGCCATAATTCAGTTTTAATTCAAAGAGGAACTGTGTTGAAGTTTCTTATTCCAGATAGTTACCACAATTCTTTTGCTGAGGTAAACGAAGGACTCAGAACATAAAATATACGACATATAGGCAACAAGTTTGATCTATTCCAGTTTATTAAACCCCAGATAAGATCCCAAATTCATGCATTAATCAGATAATATTAGGAGTAAAAATTTCTGGTCTATCTATAAAACATTAAGTATCATCATTTTTGAAAATATTAAAAAAACTTAAGCTGTCCTAAGCAATTCAATGAACATTAATTCTCATTGAACACAATGGACATTTTTTCTAATTAAAATTTCTTAGAATTAGATTAATATCTCTTTGATATCAAATAAAACATTACCCCTCAATTATTTGATGGCATCTCAATCTGCTACTCTTTCTTCTCTCATTTACTGGTATATTAAAAATTACAAATTGCAGTAGGGTAGGGTAGGATAGGGTAGGGTGGAGTGGGGTAGAATAAAATAGAATAGAAATAGAATGGAACGGAACAGAACAGAACAGAACAGAATCTAAAAGGACTTGGAGGTCTTCCAGTCTTCTAGCATTTGTAGCTAGATAGTACTGAAATGTAATATTTTTTCACTTCTGGGCAAATCTTTCATATAGCAATAAAACTGGAAACTACTAAAGTACTCATTTTAAATCAGTGCACAAAATCCAGTCAAAGTCAGGCACTTTTAACTCCAACTTTCAATGGGAAAATTAGGCAAGTGAAGTAATGAGACACATGGATGCAGCACTATGTAGCAGCTTCCAAGTATCTCTGACAGAAGTTACTTAGAATCCATGCAGGTCAAGAAATCTGATCCAATCAAGATGAGCTCAGGATACTAGGGTTGCCATATCTGGGCTGTGAAAATCTGAACAATCCATAGAAGATAACGAAGAATTAGGATTTTCTCCACATCTTTGCTGCTCCATAGTGGCTATCCAAATATAATAGCTGTATAAGATATATCTGATTAGAATCTTGTAGATCTTACAAAAAATGAATTTACCCAAAGCAATTAAAAATTCTGGAGATGTTTAATTATATTGTGGAGTGTTATTGAACTGCAAGTTAGTAAGCAATACTGTATCTAACCCTATATGCCTTGTGACATGATTCCCTTGTCATGTTGCAATACCTAGATAGCATTTCACTGCTTAACACAGTGGTCCTCAACCTGTCTGCGGGCCCCGGGCAAGGAGAGGGGTATCCACAAAGGCTTGAAATGTTATGATTTGAAGTATTGAGTTAAGTATTGGGGATCCTTGGCCATAGTCTGTGGCCGCAGAAGGTATTTAAAGGGGGACCGTGGTGAAGAAAAGGTGGAATCTTAACATACTTGCATAGTTCTATGCTGCAATGAGGTACAGCTATCAAGGTGCATTATTTTAGGATATTTAAAGAAAACATCTAATTCAAGTACAATACGTCCTACTCTTACATGTAATGCCTATACTGCCTTTAAAGCTATAGCTGCTGTGCTCACATGACACCCTGAAATATAAAGTAGCCAATTACATTTTAGCTTAGCCTGGAGCAAAAACCCCAGACTGTTTGATGTTTAAAATTCAGTGTGTTGTACAAACATGAAAATGGGTTAACAGAGTCAACTGTGATTAAATTCACTATGTGTGAGTCATGCTTAGATAGTAAGTTTGCTTAAAAACACAACAAATAACAACATTATACCAAATATAAGCAAATACTGAAATCAGATCCAGATCAGGCATCTACCATGACAAATGCAGTTGCTTTAGCCAACTTCTATGTCCTATTCAGATTCTCAGTCTCTGCTGTTATCTCGTTCATTATCAAATCAAGCAAATTAATTAGTAATTTTGGACAATATAAATTGCAGAGTCCTTTTTCCTGCATTCTCAGATGCAACTGCAGAAGAGGAAATAATGAACAATTCTATGCTAACCTTTGTTTTAGTCCTGATTTGGACATAGCTGATAATCACATGTTCAAGTTATATGTAGTTGACCCTCGGCCTACCAGGCTAGTAATGGAAAGAATGCTCTAGAGACACAACACATTAAGTGTTGAAACCTGAATGCTGGAAGCACTGATATCACACAACACACTCTCTCTCACATACACAGGAAAAGCTTAGCTGTCTAAAACATTAGATACCTTAGTTTAATCCAGTTAAAGCTAATTCAAATACATGGCACAGTCTTGCCCACTGATGTTATCAATTCAATTTATATGCAAGGTAGTTGCATTTACTGTATAACCTTCTGGCTGATAAATGCATTTATTTATTTATTATAGGCTGATATAGGATTGTTTTCAACAAGCTTTTTACATACCACTGTGTATGTAACATACTCTCTACAATTATACTATAGATATTGTATCATCACTTGTGGGTTTTTCTCATGCCCAAACATATGAACTGATTTCAGATATTTAAATATGTAATTTGTATTTAAAGAAGTAAAAAGTCTTCAGTGACTCTAGGTATGTCCTTGGGCTATCTGCAGCCATTATTACTCCACAATAGTGAAGTCATTAACACACACACACACCCCACAGTCATATTATACATGGCAGCATCAAGAAGAAAAGCACCAAGAATGCAGTATTCTTTGAGCAGATATTTTCCTTCTAATATTAGCAAAATATCTCTTTAGACAGGACATCAACAGGATATTTTTCATGGTGTTCTATGCATTAATTCTGTATGAAACACAAAGGCTTGCTCTGTTTATATTTTCCTGGATGGAAAATACATATCTTGCAACTATGGTCTGTCAGTCATTCTGGAGTTTTTAAAACAACAGCATAAAGCTGCAAAGTGAAGGCATTATGTCTCTCTTAAAATTCTTAATGAATGAGCAGTTATAGTACCACTAGTCTGGCAGGACCTGAAATCTAAGGTGATATTTATATTAAAAGCAGGAACAGAAAAGAACTAAAGACATGTTTATATGTGCCCACCAATATACTTAACCTTTTGAACTAGGACAAAATGCTTATGCAAGCAATCAAATGTTTTTTTCTGCCATTTTCTTTATGCTATATAATAAAAAGCAGTATGTACATTAACCCTTACAGTATATAACACAATTTACCCAAACATAAGCACTCCCCCCCCCTTTAATTTAATATGTCCCTTCTCAGTTACACTTCTAGGAGGCTCTATCTTAGGAAGTGAAAATGCCCCTTTCACCATAAAAATTGTTACAGGAATCAGTGTATAAATAGGTTTTTATTGTAGGAACTAAATAGCAATAATATTAGCTTTACACACATCCTGCTAGGTCCTTTCGCAACATCCTGCTAGGCTAGGCTCTTATTAAGTCAAATTAGGGAGAGATTGAGTGGGATACTGAACAAAGCAAGATAAATTAAGATTGCATATTGGTAAGAGTGAGTAATCCCCTTTCCTGTCAGCATAAAGCAGGAAATCCTACCTGGAAGATTCTGGTGGGGTTAGACAAAACTTCTGCCTAAGTCCTATGGCTTGACATGTTCTGGTAATTGGCAAGGCCTGGGTACTTGAAACTGTGGCATGCACTTCAAATATTAATGAATCATCTTTTCATAAGCATCACCCATGTATTTGCACTGTTGTGTTAATATGCCAATTTAAGATTACTCTTCTCTGTTCTTATCTAGACCAGCTTTGCTGCACTTATCCAAAGCAAGACTGTTATTCTTACTATTTGAATTTATATTGTGGGACTGTGGATTGTCCATTCATTCCTCCACACTTTCAGCCATTTCAGGAAATTAAAACAGCATCCCTTGTTTGCACATACAGTTAAACTTCTGCAGCAGATCAGTTAGAGGTTGCTTGGATAAGCTTCATTGCAGCTGGTCAGGCCTCCTACTGTAATTACACTCAGCAGTAACCAGAGGGGCTCCAATTACCACATTTCTATGCTGTTTTTATTTAATGCATTTTAGAATTGCTATTCCCTGAAAAGGACTGATTAAAACTCTCTCTTGAACCTCCATAAAAAATACAAAAAAACCTCTCTACATGCTATAGTAGAATCTCGCAACGGCTAGTACTACAACAGAAGTACCTCCTCCTCACTCCCCTCCCCAAAAAGACTGAGCTGACGGGTGTCGGTAACATTCTCATTGCTATTTGTAAAAATCGATGATGTACCTGGAAAAGAAAGCAACAGCCTTTCCAGGTTGTTACTAAGTAAAAATTACTGACCTGTAATCCCTGCACCAGTAATGTGCAGTCCCATTAACCCTTTGCAAGCTAAAAAATATGGTGAAGTAGCAAAGGGGAATCAGGGAATTCTGCTTTTGTTTTATTCTCTGGCTTAGCTGTCATGTGGAAAAATATAGGCACCACTTCTATCATGGCCAGCATGGCACTCAGGAGAGCTGGCAAGAGGATAAAATCACACATTTGATTGCATGGAGCTAGTGAATGCCTAATAGAAGCCTGGCTCAAGGAAAGCAGTTTGGCAATGAGTTGGACTACAGCTTTAATATACTGTTTCCATAGAACACTTAACTTTGCCAGCCCTAAATCCATCAGTGGATCACAAACTTATACCAACTGATAACCCTATTTGGGGAACAAAGACCCATCAATTTTCAGCAGAAAATGCCTAGTGTTCCAAAGTTTTTGCATCAGGAGAGTATTGGCAAGGCTTCATTGTATCACTCAACTTCTTCCCCAATGGCCTGCCAGGCAATCATAGACATGGCATGGTTTGGCCACTGCAATCACTCAAAGGTCTTTGAATTATGTTTGGTAATGGAGAGATTTTCTTTTAATTCTAACACTTTTCCTTGGGGGAATAGATAGCCATATACATTTGTTTAATAAATAAATAGTTGGTTTGATCCTGTTGTTGCTGCCATGGGGTAAGGATTTTAATGTTTTGGGTCACCTGGACTCCCCTGCGTGTGAGTTGGGAAACCATATAAACTTGTGTACTAAATATTCACAATATGCAACCTTTATTATGTTTACTAAGTCAAATGATACATTTTGATGTTGTCACAACACATTAAACTATACAGGGTTTAGCCACAGAAAAACTGAAGGTAGGAGGAGCAAATGAAAAGTAATGCCTTCAATGTTGTAGGTCACCAATAGATGGCAATATTGACATGTTAGAAGTTGTGACATGTTCTTTAGCATCTGCTGTTTTCACTCGGTGGGAAGTTGCTGTGAGAAAAGGTTATCTTGCTATTTATTCATGAAATGGAATCTTGTATTAAATACTCAGTGTACTTTAATCATGATTGAATGTTTGTCTGCTGAAAGAGAGCCCGCCAATTGAAATTCATCAGCAAATGCAGATTGTTTATATTGATGACTGTGCTGACATGAGTACTGGTAATTTGCCCTGGCCTTGGAGAAGGGTGGATGGATTTCCTCCAGTTCATATATACAAGGGATATGAAACTCAAGGCCTGAAGGCTGGATGTGTCACGTGATGGCCCCAAGTGGTTTAGTGAAGGGGGAAAAAGTCCCAATATATCATGTGATGCCACCATGAAGATGTAAGTTTGACACTCCTGATATATATTATGTGCTATCTGGATTGCTATCTTATAATTATCTTGCATAGAAGGGGCATTGGTCCTACCTGATATGCTCCTTCTTGGTGAAGACGATGGTATCCAGGAGAATTCTGGGTTAGGCTCCTCCTCCATGCAATGACAGAGCTTGAAAAACTGAGGACACGACCACCTGTCAGTCATCCCCAGGTTTCGGTGATGTTGTTGCTAGATGATCATCCAATCCAAAGTCACCGTGTCCTCAGTTGCCCCCCCTGGACCAGCCGGCCACAGGGCGGGCCTGGATACCATCGTCTTCACCGAGAAGGAGCATATCAGGTAGGACCAATGCCCCTTCTCCAGTGAGACGATGGTATCCAGGAATTCTGGGACGTACCAAAGTTACCGGAGAGTTGGGAGGGAAGCCGGCTGAGTCCGCCCTACGGTCTCTGTAATCACCGACCCCAAAACCCTCCGGCCGAAAGCTGTCCGCCGACGCATAGGAGTCCAATCGCTAGTGCCTCACAAAGGATGAAGGAGAAGCCCAAGGAGCTGCCCGGCAAATCTCCTCCACCGATGCCTGCGCTGCCCACGCCACAGTTGTAGCTGCACTGCGCGTAGAATGCGTAGTGACCCCAACCGGTGCCTCCAAGCCCCTAGCCACGTACGCTCTGGCAATGACCGCCTTCAACCACCTCCCAATCTTGGTAGAAGAGGCTCGCATTCCCAAAGAGGACCCCTGGAACTCTACAAATAGGGCCTCCGTCCTTCGAAAGGGTGCTGTACGAGATACATAAACTTGTAAAGCCCTCCGAACATCCAGCTTGTGCCATAGTCTGTCTTTCTCATGCTCAGGGTTAGGGCAGAAATCAGGTAGAACTATTTCCTGAGCCCGGTGGAACCAGGAATTGATCTTAGGCAGGAAGGTCGGATCCAACCTAAGAACCACCCTGTCTGAATGAAATACACACAAGTCCTGCCTGACGGATAACGCGGCCAACTCCGAAATCCTTCTGGCAGAAGTCATGGCCACCAAAAAAACTACTTTATAAGTCATGGAAAGCAGGGACACCTTCTTAATTGGTTCGAAAGGAGGCAATGTTAAGGCCTGGAGAACAATGGCCAACTCCCAGGACGGAAACCTATGTACAGGGGGAGGTCTCAAGTTCAAGACTCCCCGTAAAAATTGCCGAATTACTGGAATCCGGGCAAGGGACTCCGACCCTTCAACTGCCAGCACAGACGAAGGGCAGCCAATTGTCTCTTGATCATATTAATGGAAAGACCCTTGGCCAGCCCTTCCTGGAGGAACGACAGTAGCTGGGCAACCGACAATCGATAACAATCAATATTGTTCTTGTTGCACCAGCCACAAAAAATTTTCCATGTCGCCCCATAAATTCGTCTGGTGGAGGGACGCCTGGCCGCCATCAAGATCTCAATGACCTCTTCCAAAAATTTGCCAGCCTTCAACAGCTCCCGCTCAACAGCCAACCGGTCAGTTGCAGCCACCCCGGATCCAGATGGTAAATTGGACCCTGGGACAGCTGCACGAAGTCCTCTGGAATTCTCCACGGCTCCCTCACCGACAGGTTGATGAGGTCGGCAAACCAAGGATGCCTCGGCCAAAAGGGAGCCACCAGAAGTACCGTCGCTCTCTGGGCCATCAATTGTCGGAGGAATGCTGGAATCATGGGAATCGGGGGAAAGGCGTACAGAAGCCCTTGAGGCCACCGGCAGCGTAGAGCATCCACCCCTTCGGCTCTCTGGGATGGAAAGCGGGAGAAGAATCGGGGTAACTGGGAGTTGGCCGGGGTTGCAAAGAGATCGACTATCGGCGAACCGAACTGCTCTGACAACCTGAGAAACAAGTCCGGGGCCAACCTCCACTCCGCCTGATCTACCCTGGACCTGCTGAGCCAATCGGCCCGGGAGTTCAGGCAACCTGAAATATGCTCCGCCCTGATGGACTGCAGGTGGGCCTCCCCCCAAAGACAAAGAGCACGGGCCTCCTCCATGAGCGACTTTGAGTGCGTGCCCCCCTGCCGGTTGATGTGGGCCTTGGCTGTGATGTCCGTGAGGATCAAGATGTGCTGATCCTCTACGTCCGACTGAAAAGCCAGAAGAGCTAGGTAAATGGCCCTTAGTTCTAGCCAATTGATGGGACGGCTGCGCTCCTGCTCGGACCACTGACCCTGGACCACTTTTGAACGGTGATGAGCTCCTCATCCCCAGAGGCTGGCATCCGTTGTGATGGGAAGCCGGGAAGGTTCGCAGAACAAAGAACCCTTGGTCATCACCCCCGATGTCCACCAAAGGAGAGTCCCTGACGTCTGGGGGCAGCCTCACCTTCTTTGTGGAATTCCCCTGCCCGGCCTTCTGGAACGGCAGGAGAAACCACTGCAAGTCCCTGGCATGCAGTCTCACCAAGGGGATGATACCGATACACAATATCATCTTCCCAAGTAGTTGACTTAGAGACAGCAAACTGACCCACCTGGCTGCCAACATCTGTCCCACTATCACGGCAATGTCCTCCCTCCTTGTCTGGGACAGAAAAACCCGATTTTGATGGGTATCTATGACCGCTCCCAAATGCTGAAGGACCCTGGACGGCACCAGGTGGCTCTTCTCCGTATTTACTGAAAAGCCGTGACTCTGGAGGGAAGAAATAGTAAGCTGCAAGTCCCGGTGCGCCTGGACGACGGATGTTGACTGAATTAAGATGTCGTCCAGATAGGACTGCAGTCTGATTGGCACGACCTCAGAGAAGCCAGTAGTGCCGACAGGACCTTGGTGAAGGTTCTCGGGGCGGATGCTAGCCCGAACGGGAGAGCCCGGTACTGAAGATGCTGACCGGCGTAATAAAAGCGGAGGAATTTGCGGTGGTCCGGATGGATTGGGACATGGAGATAGGCCTCGGTGAGGTCTATGGACGTCAGAAGATCGTTGCTTCTTATCCCCTGAAGAATGGAGCTCAGGGAATGCATCCTGAACCTGCGGTATTTGATGTATAAGTTTAGACCTTTCAGGTTCAGGATGACGCGCCAGCCACCCGACGCCTTCGGAACGAGGAACAAGATTGAATAGTACCCCTGACGCCACGACCCCACCGGAACCGGCTCCACCGCCTGAATGTCCACCAGGTGCAATATAGCCTCCTGCATCAACATCTGTTTGGATCTCACCTTGGATACTGGGCATCTCAGAAAACGAGTGGGAGGAGGGGACACAAACTCCAGTCTGAGCCCAGACCGGATGGTGTCCCTTACCCAGGCGTCCGTTGTCGACAAGTCCCACTGGTCGCAGAACCGCCCCAGTCTGCCACCAATAGGGACGTGAGCCATGCAGTCAGCGACCTCGGCGGGAAGGGCGGCCGCCGCTTCCTCGAAAGGGCCGCTTTGATTGGAATTGGCCCCGGTTTCGATCCCTAAATCCCTGGCTGGGCTGAAAATCTTTTCTGGGATTGAAGGACCTGAGGGGGCGCTGCTGGTACGGCCCCGCATATGACGGTCTAAAGGCCGGCTGAGGACGGAAAGCCAGTGGGAAAAAGGACTCCCCCCCCCTTCTAGAAAGGCTTGGCAATCTTCTCCTCTTATCCCTGGTCTCCACCAGGATAGGGTCCAGGACTGGACAGAAGAGTTGCTATGCCTTGAATGGAGCAGATGCCAACCTCCACTTTTTCTTCGCGTCCGCCTGCCAGTGGCACAACCACAGCAGTCTACGAGCCGTGACCGCCGATCCCATGGCCCTGGCTCCGTATTTGATGGAATGGAAGGTGGCATCCGCCGTATACTCCGTGGCCGCAGTTATTTTGTTTTGGTCCTGGTGCACGCGAATATCGTGGCTAGGCACCGAGGACTGGAATTTACGTAACCACAGGAGCGCCGCCCTTGTAAAAAACGAGGCGGCCGTACTTGTCTTTACCGCCCAAGCGGCGGCCTGGTACGCTTTCCTGAGGGTCAGTTCCACCCTCCTATCCTCAGGCCGAAACACATCTTCTGCATCCGATAACTGGGCCGACGGAGTGGCAAGGGCCACGACGGGTTCGTCGACTTCCGGAACGTTTAGGATTTCCATGATGTCATTGGACATATTAAAATATTTTTTGTCAAAGGGAGACGGGGTGGGAAAGGTGCCCGGGGCCTCCAATTGCTGCTTGATTAATTGCAGAAACAATTTGGGGGCCGGGATGGTGTCAGTGGACTCCGTAGCCTCTGAAAACAGCACATCTCGCGGTTCCTCTGCCGAGGTACCAGGAGTGGGAGGGCCGTCCAGACCCAGGCCAGACACTACGGGAAAAAATCCTGCTTCTCCGTGCAGGCTGTTGATCCTGGCAGGCCTGCTCATGATTCGGGGGGGCCAGATTAATAAGGA
>JAOYMU010000098.1:65089123-65100351 GCA_025802295.1 Psammodynastes pulverulentus
ATTTTATTTTATAGTCATATGTACACTGAAGAAGGTATTTAATTTCGTTGTACAAGGTACAATGACAATAAAGTGAAAGTGAACTAACCTACCACATATTCCTCTTGTCAGCTATGATTTCCTTTGTTTTGACTCATCATTTTGAAGGATGAGGATGGAATGCAAAACAATGGGAGGAAAAAGTTTCTATTCGCTTTGAGAAAAAATATAACTGGGGAAAAGCTTTCACAAGAATATGGTCATCATGTTTGCATACAGGTAGTCCTCAATTTATGACTGATCACTTAACAACCACTTGAAATTACAACTGACTACAAAAAAGTTACTTATGACGTGCTCTGGAAGCAACAACTGTAGCACCACCCTCATGATCACGTGATTACATTTTGGATATTTGGCAAGTGGCTCACATTTACTACAGCTGCAGCATGCTGCAGTCACATAATCATAATTGACATTTTTTGGTTTTTTCCTTGCAAAAAATAATTTCTAAAATCAAGTCCAGTCACATGATGTTGACTTAGAACCACAATGACTTGCAACTGAAATTCCAGTCCCAACTATGATCATAAGTTGAGGGCTACCTATATCACTTAATTTCAAATGTAAATATGTACCAATCCAACCACACTGATAAAATAATTTTAAAATTAAAAACCGAAGCTATGTTATAATGCATTATATAGCTATCAGGCCATCTTGACCCATGGTGGTGCAGTGGTTAGAATGCAGTATTGCAGGCTAATTCTGCATTCCACTGCTAGCAGTTTGATCATGATTGGCCCAAGGTTGACTCATCCTTCCATCCTTTTGAGATTGGTAAAATGAGGACCTAGATTGTTGGGGGCAATATTCTTAACTCTGTAAACCACTTAGAGTACTGTAAAGTGCTATGAAGCGATAAATAAGTCTATGCACTATTGCTATTGCTATCTTAGAAATGTGCATGCAATATCAGTGATAATTATATGAGGTTCTAAAAAAACTATAAGTGACTATTATTCATTTGATTATGAAGGGTAACATTATCAAATTATTAAAAATGTTTCCCCTAAGTATACGACAGTATTTCAGGACAAAGAACAGCAGCATGATTTATTTCTAGATATTTTTTAGAATGTGACCCAGTTTAAATATGTGTAAACAAAGTATGCATACAAACAAACATATCCATTCATCTTGCCATCCAAAACTGTCTAGAGACAAAACTATTCAGACAAAACTATTCATACAAATAGATGTCTTGTCTAATAACATGTCCTACCAACTGGTTCAGGCTAAGATGGGTTTATTTTATTCTTAGGGAAGCTAGATTTCTTGTCATTAAATGCCTTCTGGAAACTGATTAGACAGGAGAAATTTAATTTTTCAGAAACTTTCACCTTCTGATTTATGAAAAAAATCACACAGAAAATACTTCCAGAATCCCTTGAGCCTGGAGTGTAAGTTTAAGCGATAAGTAGCAGATGCTGGGCAATGCACTATAGATCTATTCATTAGAAAGTACCATGTACTATGTACCATGTACTATATTGCAGGGATAAAAAGGGAAAAATTGTTCTGATGTTTTCAAAAAGGCTGAATCTTATCTAGAAACCACTTTTGCACGGGCCACAATTTTCATAGTACAGAATATATTGCTTCTGTTCGCAAGACCATATATAACTAAAATGTGCTCTGACCATAGATAAAACTGATGTAATCCATAAGAATATCTCTTTGCTACTATTGTTTCTGTTATTAGTACTTCTGCTCCTCCTCTTCCTCCTCCTCCTCTTCCTCCTTCACTTGTTCAGGTTCTTCACAACCACAAATATCTGAATGGCTACATTTTTTCACTGGAAAAGGAAAAGCACAACATATAGCATGCATGCATATAGCATGTATGCATGCATACATACATACATACATACATACATACATATCAAACATGTCACATTGGTGTCTGAATTCACTGTGTTTAGAAGAGAACTAGAGATACAAGAATTAGATTCTAGATTGGAGAAAACATTTGCTGAAATAGATTTATATGCTTGGTGAATATGGAAAATGTTAAGGAATCCACTTAATATGATAGTTTCCTAAACTCCCTAGTAGCAGAAGAAACTTCTACTAAGGTCAATTCTGATGAAACTGTTTAACCAGAATGAAGATATGCTACAAAACTTGTTTTCATCCAATCACTTCTCACCCCCAAATACCAACTCCTGACTCCTTGCCATTACTCATTGCTGAAGAAGTCTCAAAGAAAAACAGATTAACTGTTTTAAACATCTTTTCCCAATCACCTCAATTTTGATTTATGCCAGTGTAAAACTGTGGGACATTCGTCTGCATTTTTGGTACGGTATTATACTATTGGCAGAAGCTGGATTATTGATACTGTCCTTTTTTGGCAATATGAACAGGATACAGCACATAGCTGAGCACCTGATAACTGCATATCAGCAGTTCTCAGATCTTGAAGTGTTCTTTAAAGGTGCTGTACTAAGGATGCAAGGCAGGCACCTGATTGAAGAAAAAGCTGATATTAAGTAATTTCCCTTGCAATGCAGCTAGCAAGCTGGGAACAGCAAACCTTATATGCAAGAGAATGGGGGTGGGTGTATCTGAATTCGAACAAAAGGGTTTGTATCAGAGGTGGTATTCAGCAGGTTCTGACCAATTCTGGAGAACCAGTAGCGGAAATTTTGAGGAGTTCGGAGAACCGGTGGTAACCTTCCCCTAGGAGTAGGGAGGGAATGGGGATTTTACAGTATCCTTCCTCTGGAGTGGGGTAGGAATTGAGTTTTTGCAGTATCCTTCCCCTGGAGTGGAGAGAGAATGGAGATTTTGCAGTATCCTCCCCCTGCCATGCCCACCAAGCCACACCCACAGAACCGGTAGTAAAAAAAAAATGAATCCCATCACTGGTTTGTATCTATGGCAATATAATAGCATATATTTCCAAGTATCTCTTGTGCACATACATGGTTCCGCAAACTTAATTGCATGTGACTTGAGATTTGCTCATCTAATATTTTTTCTTTACTTCAAAGTAATCAGGGGAGAAATGGAGCAGCTAGTGATCTGGAAAATGTTTAAGGAGGGAACATTTAACTCTTTCTGTCATATTGCTTTAATCATTTTACAATGTTTCTAGCAATTATGCCACATTCTTAATTTACACTAGAAATAGTCACTTCTTCCTCCATCTTTACCTGTGTACTATGAAAAAAAAAATCTATCTCACAATTTATTTATCAGGAAGTGCTTGTGGTGATTTACTAGTTCCTAAAGCAGGAGCGAGCAATTAATCTTCTCAAGGGGCCACATAAGAAACTTGGATTTTTGTGAAGGGCTGAACCAATAGGTCTGTGAAGATGCGCAGGCACAGACACGCAGACGTAAACTGGAAAAATATCGGTCCTTTTCAAAATAAAAGTAATGCAGTTGTATTGTGCGCATAGCACATTGGTGTACACTTATTTCCATTTGATTTCTAATTTCCAATTGACCTTACATAAGCCGGATAGGGACAGCCAAAATCCCGAATGTCACCCGGAGGCTGTAAAATGCCTAGAGCTTTCCTAAAGTAACCCTTCTATGAAACAATGTTCTCCTGTGGGACCTAGAAGCTATGCCTTCTCTATCATAGCATCTGCTCTATAGAACAGCCTCCTCCCTCAAGCTTCAGGTTGACCAGAAAGAATAGGCCTTTCATAAGGCTTTAATAACTTGGTTCTCTCCAGGTGCAGAACCAAGATGTTAACAAAACCCAATCTATGTTTGGTCTGCTTGGTTAAGGAGTTTTTTAGCTGACTTCTTTATTGTTTTTAATGTTTTTCTATTGATTTGTGTATGGGTTTCATGTCTGTTGCTCAGAGTTACTTTAGTTGCAAGATGGGTGACCATATAAATCTGCATAATTAATTACCATCTTACCAAATTATTTATTCTCAAACTTCATCATGAGACAACTAACAGCGTTGCACATTTTAGCCCAATGTAAACGATACTGCACAAGAGTGCTGATCATCTATTATACCACATAACCTCTTACTGTAAATAGAAAAGGCCCATAAAGTATCTGTCCAGATTCCAAGTGTTTAAATTCCCAATAAGATATGTCAGACAAAAAAAATCACAAGAATTTTACAGCATGTGATATATTATGGTTCTGAATCACAACTCATCAGGCTTCTTCATGGAATTAAATAACATTTCAGAAAGGAAAATAAACAAAGACAGTTTCCAAGAGGAGGCAAGATGTAGTGATTGGCCACTGGATTTTCAACCCAGGATTCATGCCTCTCTTTGCTGTACTCACCCTTCACTGCATGAACTGGAATATAGCATGATTGCTATTCTGTTCTTACTGTATTATTTCCACATATTCCCATCAAAGGTTGTCTGAAAGATATGGCAATCTATAATTACTATACCCCCGTTGACCTTTCCCATACCATTTGACATCAGAGAAGTGCTAAACTAAATTCAGTAGAGATTAGAAGTAGTTCTAAGCTATATTGACTCTCAGGCTGTACTACAGTGTCCTTGGAAGTCAGAAACTCCATCAAAGCACAACTTCTTTTGGTTGATTCATAAATAAGTGGGGGGTCTTTAAGCTGCATGATATAATGAACTGTTTTAAAGATGCAAAAGTTCCTTAGTTTAGAGAGAACTGATCCAAGTTTTGGCTTTTGCTAAGTATTCACTGCATTGTTTCACTGAAGAATATCTCTGTGCAGATCACACTATATCTTCTGACAGACTCTGACCTTGAACATGCAATAAAACTGACAATCCTTCCAAACCTTAGGAAAAGTAATACAGAAAATGGAAATATAAAGATATTTACAAGCTTTACTATACATATACATATATTATAGAGCCGAGATGGCGCAGTGGGTAGAGTTCAGTACTACAGGCTACTTCAGCTGACTTCTAGTTGCTGTTCAGCAGTTCAAATCTCACTGGCTCAAGATTGACTCAGCCTTCCATCCTTCCAAGGTGGGTAAAATAAGGACCCAGATTGTTGGGGGCAATCTGCTTACTCTGTAAACCGTTTAGAAAGGGCTGTAAAACACTATGAAGAGGTATATAAGTCTAACTGCTATTGCTATTGCTATTTCCATGGAAGTACATTAAGAATTTGCCAAGCTGAATGATCCCTTAGCCAAAGTGTTTCAGATTCTTGGATAGGCTTCTTCTCTGGTTCTACTTTCTTGAATACCAAACTTTCAGTGTATATATTGTGGACCATGATGGAACTTTTCTAAAAGCTTCTTTGAACGATGACTCCAAGAAGAAAAGCAAGATGGAGAAAAAAAAATCCCAGCATTATTCTGTAGCAAATTCTACTAGCAGAACAGTGACCTTTTCTTAGTCTGCGCATCTAAATATAGGATCCAAATTAATTAACATGCTTGCTACTGGACGTGGGACCAAATGAAGCAAGATGCTTCAGTAAGAGTTCCAATGACACCAGTAATAATGCAAAATTAAATATGCATAGATAAAAGCAAGCAGCTGGCCGGGGCATCTCAGACAAAATGATAAAAAGGGAAAAGGAAAAGGAGTTTGGAACTGACAGACAAAGCCCTTAAGAGTTTAAATATGTAGGAGCCATGATGCACGCAAGCCAAAATGAAAATTCTGAATGGATCCGCCACTAGGTGCCCTCAAATCTAACTGCAAGCAGAAAATAAGCTGCAGAGATTATAAATATTGATATTTTCTAAAGGAAAAAATGGCTATAAATAGGTTTTCTTACTTAAAACAGCTTTGACAGCAAATCCTTTGAAAAATAACTTGATTTACTATAAAACTTTTAATACAAACAAATCAGCTGAGGAGTATATGATTTCTATTACATTTCTATTAAAATGCATTAAATATAGTGTAATACAAAGAGGAACCGCAGTTAAAACAGACTGAAGAAACTGTCTAAAGCTAAACCAATTCTAAGCACAAAGGCCTGAACCGTATTGAACACAGAAGGTTTTATCTGAATAAAGTTCTACTGAGTTCGGCTAGATGCATTGTAACATATCATAAATTACATATTGTGTTTATTTTTGTGGACATTTTATCAGATCTACAAATTAGCAATGCAATAAATGGACCAGAAGATTCCATACTCCTGTTTGATACAGGATCGTTCATAGAGCCAGTCATTCGTTCTTTTAATTCACTTCATTTCTTAGATTTCTATTTCAGGACTTCTTCCTCCAATGTTATTTCCAGGACCATATTGGGCAATAATAACTGGCTCAAATTATCCAGTCATCCAGGGAGCTTCCATAACTCTGACCACTGCATTTTGGACCCAGCTGCAGTTTCCAGGTACAGCTCCATGTGGAAAGCACTGCAGTAGTCCACCAATAAGCAACCACCCCCCTCACAAGTCAGGAAAGGTCACAAAAGACAGAGAAACTGAACCTGTGCAAAACCTGATCCAAGAATGGGCTCCAGGTAGATCTTCTACAGTCCTGAGTAGGGCAGTACAACCACATTTTGGAGCAGAGATTGAAATTCCTCTGAATCAAGTAGTCCAAGAACCAAAACCATTTGGATTTGGGTTCCTGTTCCCTAGCAAGCATTCAGATGCTGACATTAGGAAATGAGGATTTTAGCATGGGAAAAACAGCTATTAACCAGACTTCCGGGGGAAGCATGGCAAACTAAAGACATTCCTGTGAAAGTGGAGCCAATAACTGTAGCAAAACAGAAGAATTGGAGGATGAATGGGTTCTTTGGAAACTCTCCAAATAAGGAGAAGATGCAAGATTAACATGTGTTCCAAAGGTCTGCTCCTTGCAAGGAGGCCACAAGATAATGGTCCTCTGCAGGTTTGAATTCTGGGAAATGAAGGGAATAGACATCTTGTGTGTGTGTGTGTGTGTGTGTGTGTGTGTGTGTGTGTGTGTGTGTGTCTGTGTCTCTGTGTCTGTGTCTGTGTCTGTATGTATCAAATATCTTGTATATAACTGTTGTGCATTGCCAAGAGTTGCCTTTGGTAAAATGGGTGACTACATAAAATATATAGATGACAGACAGACAGACAGACAGACAGACAGACAGACAGACAGACAGACAGACAGACAGATTTACAAACCTCACTTTCTAATCACTTTGGAAATTATCTATTAAGAGAGCCAGGTTGGTCTACAGGTTAAGTCTACAGCCAGGAGACTCTAACAGGAAAGACATGAAAGCTAGCTGAGTGACTTTGGGCCACGCACACTTTTTCAACCCGACTCACCTCACAGGGTTGTTTGTTGTGGGGAAAATAGGAGAAGGAAAGATGATTATGTGTGTTCACTACCTTGAATTATTAAATAAATAATAAAGGTGGATATAAATAAATAAAATAAGTAAATAAACTTGGGATGTATGTGTCTATGAAAGGGAAGGGGCTATGGGAGAATACACTAACAACACAGTTTGCAAAAGGAAGGTTCACATTACAAGGAGGGGGATAAGAGAAGAGACAATACAATCTGGAGATGGAACATGGGAAGAGGAAAAGATTTAGGATTATTGTTCCTTAGAATCTCTCAGAGTATATCCATTAGGTTAGAGTAGTATATGTTTAATCTGCAAGATTCTGTCTATATGGTATATGCAAATAAAGTACTGAAAGTAGGCTAGATTGTTTTGTGTCATTCTTGGACTAAGCCGACATAACTATCTTAAAATTAGTAGAGTCCTTCAGAACAAATTTGAAAAGTTGCCAGGTGACTGACTTGAGCTTCAACTCTGAACAAAAGAAAAATTAAGAATTTAAAGAATTTGAAATAAACAGCCATAGTCTAAATAAGATTTTGATATAAGAAAGTTACAAACAGATTAAAGGTCAATTTAAACTTGGAATATTGATTTTTTGTATAAGATTTTGGAATTAACTATAAAAAATGGTTTCTCATGGAAACCAAATTTATATATTTATGTGTCTGTTTGTTTTTTAATATTCGCTGCCCATCTTACTGTCACATGACTCTGGGCAGTTTACAATCTTACAATTATTTTGATTATCTTGGCTGATAACAAAAATAAACAATGTTATGATTTTAGAAACTGGACAAAAAAGTGGATCCACAAAAAAAGCCTTATTCAACCCTTGAAAGACTGTGTAAAAAATAATTGAAAAGAAATCAATATTTGAAAGTATTAGAGACTAAGATTAAGACTGTAAGCAACACAGAGTTGCCTAAAAATTTTATAAATAAATAAATAAATAAATAAATCTGTCAGAAGTAAAAAGAAGTAATATAAAGTTGATTTATTTGATCAAAGTTAAAATAAGACTTTTTAAAGATAAAGTTCTGGCAACTTTTACAGACACCAGGATTGAATAGATGTTTATTGGATTTGTTTATAGATAAGGATAGGATATGGGATGAATACTGGTAGCTATCTTCTTGTAACATTATAAGAGTGAAGACTTATTAAATTTGCCTATAGTTGTGTATATATTTCTTTTCTTTTTTATTATATATTTTCTTTTCTCTCTTTTTTTGCGCCTTTTATTCTTTTTTATTATTTTTTTCTTTGTTTGAGTTTGTATTCATTTTTACTATTGTAATCAAAATCCTTAATAAAAATTATATTTTAAAAAAGAGAACAATGACTAACAGCTTTGATAGCCGTGTGACTGTCCCTGAAAGTCATCTGCTGGGAGAAGAGTGGGCTTCCTTGTGCAGTTGGTTAACCATCACAACAACAGACTAATGGATTAGATAGGCCAAGGGGTTGTTCCAGCAGAGCACTGCTTATGTACTTATGACACCATCTCATGGCTAGTCAAGAGCCAAGATGAACAACTGAATGTCATCCATATATTGATGATCCCTGACTCTCAACTGATAAATGATCTTTTCCAGCAATTTCATGTAGACATTAAACAAGATGATCAAAGTATCAAAACCTGTGACACCCCACAAATTAGAAGTTTTAGATTCAACCTCTCACCAACATTGCCTGGAATGAGTTTCAGAGAGAAGAGGAAAGCCACTGTAACACAGTACCTCCTTCCCCAATTCCTTGCAGTTCATCCCAAAAAAATCATGATTGATGGTATTGAAAGTTGCTGAGAGATTGGGAAATGCCAGGGTAGAGGAAAAGAGATATAAAGCTGGCAAAGTTATGCAAAAGTTTTAGCATACAATAAATGACATTTCAGACCTGCGAAAAAAGGAGTATGAGAAAAAGGAACAAGTTGACTCACCTTGGTTCAGTAGAGAACATAGGTAGTCCTCAGCTTATGTCCATTCATTCAACAACCATTCTAATTTGCAGTGAGTCTAAAAAATGAATCTACAACCAATCTCCAAATTCTGGCCATTGTAGCATCCCCACAGTCATGATTGTAATCTGTGTGCTCAAGTGCCTGGCTCATGATTACGATATCATGAGCCGGGCACTTGATATCATGGAGCTGCAATCACATGATCCTTGCCAACTTCCCACAAGCAAAGTCCATGGAAAGCTGGCAAGGAAGATTGCAAGTTGCTCTGGTATGGTGCTCCTGCCCACAGCACATGCACCTCTGCCCAGGCTCATCCTTTGCCAGCCCTCCCAGGTTTTCCCCTAATTGGGTGGTCTTCTTCAATTCACACATGGCCTATGCTGGTTCTTTCATGAAAACACAGCTATCTCCTTCAAGGCCATTGAAACAACTTCCTCCCTCAAGTTACCCAACTATATGTCACCTCCCAAATGGCCTTCACCAGCCAGGAGGAACAAAGATCTAATAAACAGATGGCTGGGTTAGCACACCCAAACATCCTGCCTACTTTTAGAAGAATATCAGGATCAAACACTTCCCAGGTAACCAAACAAACTCCTGCCTCACTGCCAGCCTAGGTACAGTCCCATTCTGATGACTCTACTGAGCAGAAGTCTAGGATATTTTTCACCTATGGCTACTACTGCTACCAGCACTCAGTAGCCCAAGGAACCAGGTAAAAGGAGTAACCGAGCATAAATAATACACACACACACACACACACATTCATGTACGACATATAACATCCACTCATTTTTCATTTATTTCTCCTCAAAAACCTAATTCTCCCAGTCCAGTCCAAAATGGTTCAAGAATAAAACGCAGGCCATTGGATTACATGGATGTTTTTCTATATTTATTTTATCCTAACAATCTCCTCTGCAAAGTGCTAATTTCTCATGGACATCTACTTTTCATCTCATGGAGTTTCTGTCTAGGAACTACCAGGCAGAGAGTTAGCTTGGTATAGTGGTTAAAGCACTAGGGTAGTAACCAGGAGACTGGATTCTAGTCCTGCCTTAAGGCATGAAGCCAGCTGGGAGATCTTGCCAGTCACTCCTTCTCTTTCAGCCCTAAGAACGAGACAATAATAAACCACTTTTGAAAAAAGCTCACTAAGAAAACTGCAGACAGTTGCCAGGAGTCAACAATGATTTTAAGGAGTCACACACATATACATACAAACTACTAGACAATTGCTTCTGGAATTTCTGAATACCAACAAGTTTATTTTATGCATGTTTCAGGGTGAAAAGATTGCTACAAACTAGCCAACCAAACTCCCCTGGCATCCAACTACAGCCACAGTTTGTTGCAAGATGTCACCACCAGCCACAGGAATCTTCCACTTCAATGCCCTGCTATAAAACTCCTCCCAAAGGCAACTCCCTTATGAGAACGAAGCATGAAGCTAACCCAGGAAATTGAAACATTCACTGTTAGCTCCAATAATCTACTAAATGCAATGTTCTGAATATGTGTACATCTAGGATTTTCATTCATTATTCTGAGATACAGAACTATCGCAACAATGATAGCTGGTCATATCCATTTTGCCAAGCACTTATTTTTACCTTGAAGTTTCCATAATCCAAGCAGATACCCAAGAGGCTTGTGCCTACAGACTGTATTGCTTTATTGACCCAGATCTGGAAACAAGACATTTTCTAGAAGAAACTATGGTAGATTTGATGTCAGCACCTGAAATTTTTTGGTAACTGCCTCAGCATATTGTTGATGCCTAGTATGTATTCTCTTCTACACCCTATGAATGCTCTGACTGGGCATTTTGAAGATATCAAGCTATTGGATCAAACTGCAAACATTCATTATTACTTGTTATATTTGTATTATATCTAACAAAGGAGGATATCTATAGCTCAGCGTTGACATGAGGGGTCCTTGATGCTCTCTGAGCTTGCTTGTTTTCTTGCAGACGTTTCATTACCCAAACTAG
>JAOYMU010000098.1:65212144-65225034 GCA_025802295.1 Psammodynastes pulverulentus
ATAGGTATAACACTTAGTAGTAGTCATAGGGTACAAATAAGCAATCACATCATACTAGGAAACATAATAATAAGCTACGGTCTATCAAATCTAGTTAATAAAACTAGTTAATAATAAGACAAAGGGAAATAAAATAAAAATGAATTATATAAAGCAAAAATAATGAGTTTGAAAATAAAGGAGAGAAGGCCCCCTGGCATATAAATTACAAAAACAAAAACAAAACAACGATATCGGAATTACAAGGGAAAGATACTGTAATAATGTATAATACAACTATACAAAAGCATTTCATCAATAGTATTCCAATTTATATAAATTGAATGATATTTCTTTAGAGAAAATAGATGAATATTTAAAGATACAAAATTGAAAGAGGGATATAGTTGTCAATTGTTCACTTACAATTATTAGAAAGTAGATAAAAGAATTTATGGTTTTGAACATTGTAAGACTAAATTTGAAATACAAATATGTACAAATGATGAACATGTAAAAACTTTTACTGAAATTTGAAACAGAAGAAGTGAAAGAGCCACAGACAGAGTGGCTAAAAGATTTAGTGATAATACAGTTAGTGAGCTGGTTGCTAAGCACCCGTGTGTGTGTGTGTGTGTGTGTGTGTGTAGCCATTGGAAATCCTTGTCTAAAAACCATAATTGGGACTGGAATCTTGGTTCTTGAGTGAAGCAGGTGGTAAGAGAAATATCACATGATTGCCCATGTGAGTGCTTTGCTCAGTGATTGGAATTCTTATACTTCCAGCTGTGGTCATTAAATGATTGCACAGATCATTAAGTAGATGGAATCCAGATAAGGGTACCTCTGGGGGATAGGAGGCCCTGGGAGGCTCTGCTCGGGAACTGAAAATCCTCCCTGCCAACATCCAAGCATGATTTTCACCCCGAGTAAAGAGACACTTCTGCAGGGCCTGCATTGGGCATCCCAGGGCCTCCCACCCCCATCTGACGCGTCACATGCTTCTTACCTTACTATGCTGTCTCTCCACTCAGAAGATGAAAAATCATGCTTGGATTCCACCTCCCCTTCTGAAACAGCTGTCTATTGAAGAATGTCAGCTCTTCTACAGGGTGGAGAAATAGAGCTCAAATCTTCAGGATCTGAGCTCTATTTTTCTACCCATTAGACTTCAGCTCCCCTCAGCAGGCAGCCAAGACAAGAGAGAGTCCTTCTCAGCAGGCAACAGCTTCCTGCAACTTTCCCTGTAATGGTCTCCACTGCTTTTTGGGGGGAGAAAGCAGGCAGTGAACATTGCAAATGGTGATCAGATGATCACTTGGCAAATGGTCATAAGTATGAATGGGTTGCCAAGCATCCATATCATGATCACATGACCATGAGAGGCGATGTGATGCTGATGTCCAGAAGAGCCTTAAAGCCATAAAGCATCCTTTTTGAGGCCTTCATAAATTCAAATGATCATAATTGAGCCATGGTGGTACAGTGGTTAGAATGGGGTATTGCAGGCTAATTCTGCCAACCACCAGGAGTTTGATCCTCTCCAGCTCAAGGTTGACTCAGTCTTCCATCTGTCCAATGTTTGTAAAATCGAGTTTTACGGAGGTTGCCCCATTGTAAGGGGCATATGCTGACACTGTAAACCGCTTAGAGAGGGCTGTAAAGGGGCATATAAGTGTTATATAAGTCTAAGTGTTATTGTTATTGCTATAAGTTGAGACTACCTGTAATGTAAAAGGCGTTGATGACAACAGAATCACCAATAGATTCAGCTTTTCCTCTTTTTCTATGTGGAATGTAATCTGTCCATCTATGATGATTCCTAGGTGATTTGTGGCTATTATCACCTCTCAGTTTAACCAATTTCACTGGACTGTTAGGAAATCAGTGAGTATGGTAAGACAGAAGGAGACCTAGGTTAAAACCTGCAGTTATTCAGGAAGTTTAGAATGGGGGGGGGGGGTGCTATTACAGAAAAAGCCTAACAGTTAGCCCACACATCCTGTCCAGCAGATGGGGAAGGAATTCTCAGCACGATCTTTTCTGAATGATCCAGTTGGATAAGCAGAATACTTGGTAAAGCAATTAATTAATATCAATGGTAATAATAATAGAAAAAAGGGATGAAAATGAGTTGATGCACAATGGGGGAGCATGTCTGGTTCTATTTACATACTGATTGCAGCTGCCACGTCATCTTGATGAAATCAATGACTCCTCCTTGAACGGTGAGAAGTTTAACAGCAGTAACAAAATACAAAGACCTGCAAACAGAAAGAATGACTGTGACAAAAGAAGGCAAAGGCAATGCCAATAGTAACAGTAATCACAAAAGAACTGGAGCATCAGCATTGACAAAATCACCAATAGTCAATTGCAAAAGGCAGCTTTATGAGAACAGCTTACATCCTGTGCCAATACTTCTAACACCATCAAACATCAACATCTACCAATCTTGGGAAGTAGTCAGTAGATGGATAAAAATGCCAAATCCAGTCTGAACATCTGGCTGACTGTGCAAGAAACAACACAACAACAACAACAACAACAACAATAATAAATTTATGCTTAATTTTCTTGTGTGGCTGTCTGCAACTATTGGGCTCCCTCCTTTTCATATGTGGAATTGCTTTCTATAATGAGCAAGTTAACATATCTGAAGCAGATTCAATATTATCTACAGAGAGAAGTTTCATTATTTTCTTTAATTACACTTAGATTTTGGTATTATTTTCAGCTGTTGCTAAAAAAAGCTTATGTTCATGATATTGATTGTTTGAATAAATCCATATCAAATGAATAATAAATAAATTATAAAGTAGAATTAGTTTCTCAAAGACTGTAAATAAAGGAAGATTGTTTAATCAAACAATGATCTAAGATTTTAATACTCCAGCTTTCTTTCCCTAGCAGATGTAAGAACAGCAACAAAAATGCCAGAACTGAATTCAATGGACAATCGAACAATTCATACAGCTGTTTCAGGAGCATAAACAGTACCATTGTTAAAATTAGTAACTTTAACAAAACCCCACACTATTATAGTGTGCAAATAATAAAGTTGTATAAACAAGAGGGCAAAAGGAAGAAGGGAAAGAGAGTCTCTTATACTTCGTGCTCTAACTTCGAGTGGTATTTTCACGAGTGATGCTAAACATATATTCCATTCTCCTACATGTAACTTTTAAATGTGATTGATGTAATAATACAGATAGAAGATTTTGAACAGATGCACATTCTACCCAGAAAGGGATTTTTTTTATCAAATTTAAATATATAATAAGTAGGTAAATGAAGCAAATATTCTTCAAACATGTACTCTGATGTTTCCATTGCATTTTAGTGCAATGCAGCTTCAGACAGAAAGGATTTAATTCTGGGCATTCTGCTGGTTTGTGCATAATTGGGTCTAAAAGTACAGTAGGTGAGCTGCCATGTCTGAATATATGGCTGTAGAGTTATCATTGCAAAGAACTTATTGACTTAAGAGATATAAAACCCAGTTCATAAATCATGTGACTCTGAAACATGACATTTGACTACACATGCTGACACTCAAACTGAGATAAGGTAGCAAGTGATGTTCTCCTTTCCTATGTTATTTTACTACTTTAAAACCTTGTTCCTTTTTCTATTGCAAAAGGCCTTAAGTAAAATGTGACTAATATAAAAAATATACCATAGATTGTGTTACAATTACCACAAAGATGCACTATCATAAGTAATGCATGGCACTGCAAATTTTGTTTGTAACAATGGCCCTCTCTGGACTTGATTGGCACTTTTACTTGCTCTTTTTATTAATTTAAATAATTTATAACTTGTTCAGTCTTAGGTTTTCCCAGACAATGATTTCTTGCTTTCATTTATTGTTTAATAAAGCCCAATATTGTGTCATTGATTCTGCATAAAGTTCATCTCTCTTTTACTCCAACCCAAACTCTAGGCTTATATCCACATTCTCCTAATTGTTTCACAAATACATCCTTGTAATCAGTTTTATATAACATCTGTTGATACAACATCTCTTGATAATCTCTTGCCTTTATCACATTTTCAGCCCACACCAGAGGCCATTTAAACTTGTCTTTAGCTGCTCTAAGTGTTAAAGTATAAATATTTTCCCTCTTCTCCTCAGGTTTGGCTGTGAATCTGAGCTATCATGCTAGTTGATAACACAGTAGGGAGTTGGAATCTGCACCGTCCCTATTGGCCACTTGAGGCTATTGGAGGGAGGTTTTTTTCTTCTCCAGGAGTTGGTGAGTCTTCTCTGGCCATTTTGATTTCAGGTGCAGAAATGACAGGAAATGTGAAAATCATGATGCAACTCTGTGAGAGCATTTTGGGGAACCATTGTTGGGGGGAATCTTTCTTAGTTGGAGATAAGGGGATTGGAAGCTTATCTCATTGTGTGTGGAATTCCAGTGTGGAATTCCAAGCAATCACCAACATATCTGATCACTGAGAGTGAGGGAAGCATTGTTTGGGATGTTTGCTTAAGTTGTGCTGGCTTTTTTTCTTGCAAGCCATTCCTCTATCTTGCCTTCCTTCTGCTTGAATTTTTGTAGAGTCCTTGATGTGCAAAATCCTTTTGATGCCTTTTCTGGAAGTGGATCTTTATTCAGGAGATCATATCAGAATGTTACTCTTTTGCTGTGACTTTCTCTTCATACCTGCTCTTCAGCTTTTGTATTCTCCTTGTGAGGTTCTTGCATACAGTCTTTCCAGCTGACCTTTCCTGTTTCCCATTTTCCACAGATAGCACAGATAGCACCAATAAATATTTCCTTCCCTTCTTTCAAAAAAGCCCCAGACTTTTGTTACCTATGTGAAGTTACCTGTGTGAAGCACCTCCATGTTTTCAACCTCTTACACAGGTAGCTTCCTAGGTAGGTAAGCACATGATTCAAAGTGCCCACTCACACTCCGCCAGGTATTTCTCTTTTTCTTGCTATCTTTCAAAGCAAAGAGAAAAGTATGTAACCAAAGCCTCTTTCATGTTGCCCTTTCCAAATTCTCTGGTTAAGACTGGGTGGGACATCCCTCAATTCTGGAGATGTAATTTTCCATCAACATTAGACAGAGTAGGAAAGGACGTGTGTGTTAACAGTTAACCAACCTTCCAATATTGAGAATAATTCCCCAAATTTTCCTAAACAAAGCCTCCAACCCCCCACCCATTCCAAGAATGCTGACATGTCAGCACACCATTGCTATGACCCATGCTTTATTCCCTAAAATTAATTTATCAATTAAACATTCAACTTGGCAGATAAAAGATAAAACTGTTCCTGATTTAAAATAGGATAGTTTTAAAGACACTTCAGCTCTCAGGTGCTTCTACTGGATAATCAGCAGCTTACCAGACTATTCTGTTTTCTTTCTTCAGGGCAAGCTATCATGCAGACATACCTGCCTTTCTTAGGCTAAATGGAATCTTAGGCCTGTGTGAAGAAATGCAAAAAGAATATTTAAAAGCTCTGCTTGCAAAAAAAAAAAAAAAAGCACCAATACCCTTTTCATTCCTGTGAGATTCATCTCTTCCTGGTGTCAATACAATCTCTTGCAACCTGAGGCAAAAGGTGCTTTATTGAATCAAGCCACCCAAAGTCTTTTTCCAATAGTGCATCAAGCTGTTTTAAATCTGTCTCTCTCTTTCTCTCTCTTTTTAATATTGCGCTTCACACATCAAGCTTTTGAGTCTCCACAATGAGTCTATATCTGGGCAACAGCTAAAGGGAAGGGAACTAATGAATTGGCATCAATCAGAGCTTCCAGCTGCAGTATCTAAGTTGCCACAGAAATTATTCACTTCTTGTCGGGTTAAGAAATAATTTCCCATTAATAGCCAAAACTTAGCTATGGAATCCAAATGACTTCTATGAAATAAGGCCTGGCAGGAGCTGATCAATTTTGGACTTAGGGCACAAACAAATTATGTAGTCAAACCAAGCCCAAATAACCATTTAGTTGGGGTCCCCCCCTTTCAAAGTAGCCTAGAAGCCACCATTCAAAAGCAGTGGTGCAGCCTCCAGTTTTACCTAATGGTTTCAAAGTAAGATTGTGGCAGATAATCATGTTGCTTCTCTGCCTCATGCATGCATGGACTCATGTTCCTGAGCATGTTCCCAGAAAGAGAGGAGTTGATTGTCATTCCAATATGTAGAAGGGACAAAAGCTGGCTAACAGAAGCTTGAAGCCTCTGAATCTCAGCCAAGCAGGAAGTCCCTACTTGCTTTTAATAAGCTATTGATGGATACAGATATGGAAAAAAATAATAATAAACATATATAAGTACAATATAAACTCCTTATAAGGAGTTTGCTATTAAGCTTGCATAAATCAGCTCCTATGCCAATCTCAGCCTTTAACTTGAGGCTAGGATTTGGGGAGTGTTGCTATTTAGTATGGCAACATCGTGGATGCTCTTCACGCTGGTTCTTATGTCTGACCAAAGAAACTTAAATGAAAAATACCTCACTTGTGGCAAGCGAGCATACCTCTGTCAGAGCAGGGCCTATTTTCATGCCTGCCATCCTGGCCCAACTTTGAACTGTCAGTGGATACACATAAGCCAGTTGGACCACTGGTTTTCCGAGAAGCTGGTCTGGGCCAAGTGCTCAAGGTCAGACCTTGATCTGCATTATGCCAATACAAATTTGCAGTCAGCAGATTTCCACTGCAGGGGTTGTGGGGAACAGAGGAGGGAATGCATGGAGAAACAAGCCTTTGGTCTTGTTTTGCCTGATGGAGGAAGATAAACAAGAAAAGTGAACACATAGGTCATTATCTGTTTGTACTTTTCCGTAAGGACTCTGGAAACACAAAAAACCTTTCAAGTTGGCAGCCAGAAAGCATGCCGGAGAAGCAGAAGCAGCAGCAAGTGAGAGAAACGGTCAGCATTTTCCAAGTAGAAACCGACAGCTGCTGTGACGAGCAGAAGGATGAGCCCTCGGTGAAACCTTATGACAGCAGAAATTGAGGTCAAAAAGGAGCTGGCTGGCTTCACTCTGAATTCCCTGTTTGCTACCATTAAAGAAAGAAAGAAAGAAAGAAAGAAAGAAAGAAAAAGGAAAAGAAACCACAGCACAGATTGTTGCCATTTAGTCACAGGAAGCAAAGACGGTTGGGAGTGGATGATTAGGACATACACATGAAGAAATGTATTCACTGTGCATCTTGATGGAGGGGGAAAAACACACACACACACACTGTAATTCCATGGTAGAAACTGACTTGGATGGCAGAAGCAGAACCAGCAAGAGGTGGTTAGGCTGGGTGGGGAAACCTTTTATCAGAAAGTCTACTTTTTTTAACTTTCTGACTTTAACATGATGGGCTAGATTTTTTTTTTAATTGTGTTTTTTTTTAAAGATTCATAAACAGGGTTTGACTGTCCAATATTTATTAAAGATGAAAGGCAAACCAGGGGCCTGAAGTGGCCACCTTCATCAGATACATCTAAGTACGGCCACCAACTCTGGGTAGCAAAAATCTGGATGACCCCTAGATGGCAGCAAAGAGCTGCAGTTTTGGCAGCCTTGCATCTAAGAAGGGATTAAGATGGAATAACCAACAATCCCGGTTTTCGGTAAAGATTCTGGATTGTTCACAGGCCGTCACAAGCGTGATGTGGGATTTGATACTCCCTTCTCTGATTACTCAGGCACGGCAGAGAAAGGCAAAAAAGAATTAGAAAGCCTGCTGGTGGAAGGGGGAAGCATTCCAAGCTTCATTTCACTCTCAGCAACCAGAATCTTTCCAAAGATTTCAGAATTGGTCATAGATGGAAGAGCAGAGACATTTGATGGCCTGATAAATATGTTTAGATTCTGTACAGCATTGCCAATGCAAGGATAGATCCCTTGCATTAGCAGAAAGCCGCAACATCTCTGTCCAGTTTCTGTTTAGCCCCAGTCTCAGCCTCCATCTAACTATGTCTACTTTTTTTTTCCTGACCCTAGCTCCCATGTCTCTTGAAGCATCTCTTTGCCCAGAGGAGGTGTCGCAATAGGATATTACTTTTGTTTTCTAGTTGTCCTGGGAAAGCATTTTTCTGTTGATGCACGTGCACACATATTTATTAGTTTGCATCAGATGATGCAACACCTAGACTTTTATACTTACATCAGATGTTGGAATGCAAAGATGGAAAGATGAAGATTGCTTTGTGATGGGCAACCACGCATACTGTACATCATGAAATTGATGGCATCTCACTTTGCTGCAGATGTCCGTGTGCCTAGTCAGTTCTTCAAGTCTGGACAGATCTCACAGACTCAGCTGATCATTGGATCTGCTTGTCTCTAGCATGGATTCCCATTCTAGTTAATTTGGGGGAATCAATAAAGTCTTCCTAGGTTTCTAATATATCCCGGTAATTTTTAGTAGAAGTTTTAGTAGTTGTTTTCTGTTTGTCCTCTTTTCTGTTTTGTTTTGTTTTTATTGAGGGGTCCTTGGTGCTCTCTTAGCTTGCTTGTTTTCTTGCAGACGTTTCATTACCCTAACTAGGTAACATCATCAGTGCTAGGGCATCTGTGTGATGATGTTACCTAGTGAAATGTTTGCAAAAAAACAAGCAACTTTAGAGAGCACCAAGGACCCCTCATTTCAACCCTGAGCTACAAATATTCTCCTTTACTGTTTTTTTCCCCCATGAAGCTGCAGTAGGGCTATAATTCTGATAAATAGTCTTTTATTGCCCTGGATGGTTTGACCTGGTGCAAGAGCCCTTCATATCTTCACAGAACAGTGAAATATAAAAGGAGAAACTTGTTTCCCACCCCACCTCCCATTCCAGGAATGCCTGTAGCTTCTTTCAGTGATTTAGGGAGATGGTCCTAAGGGCAATTCTTTCAATAGCCCAAAGCACTTGTCTCTCGTGCTGATACTGACTGGAAATGCAGGTTTGGCTTAAGAAACTGCTATCCAAATTTCAGGCTTCAACAATGATACTTCTAAGGTGCTCCATCCAGACAGCAATTACAGCATCCCCCAATTGTTGGATCCCCTGATTATTTATTTCTCCCATTTCTGTCAGGAAAGCAAGCATCAATCTCTTTCCTTTTGTTGGATGAATCTGTGAAGAGAATGCAGGAGGTGCTTGCTCACGATGGGAATTTTACCACGTCATGGGGTGGGATGGGGGGGAAATTCACATTTTTTCTTGTCACTTAAGCTTGAAAGTGGATAAATATTGGTCAATTTCACCCCAGCCTTTGCTGCCAATCCATAGAAATGTCTTTGGAACCCTTGTTAAGAAAGCTATCACAAGCCAAGCTGTTATTGGATTCTACTGGAACAGAAACTTCATTGTGTCATTGGTTCACCAATTGCATGATGCAAAGTAGAGGATAACATTGTACATTCCTGTCTTCAGAACTGCTAGACAGACTGTTATCCTGGGACAAGTACTTTGCCTCATCTTTTAAAACTAACATAGAAACTCATCCAACACATCTATGAAAAGTCATGTGCAAAAATTATTTGATACTTTCTGTACTTCTTTGGATGAAAAAAAATCTGATTCAAAAAGGAAAAACAGAAATATTTGAACTGACCTAGGAAACATATGTTCAAGGAATTTGGAAGCTATGAGACTATGCATGCTCTTACTGTTTTCTTGTTTGGGAGAACCGATAAGAATGCTCTGCAGACCTTCAGATTGGAACTAGGACTATGTGAAGAAAATAACAAGATACCACTTTATTAGGGCCAACTACACTATTACTAAGAAGTGAGTAAGCCTACAAACTTGTCAAGCTGGATGTTAAACAAAGGAGGAAGTGGGAAGGATATGGAAAGAGAAATGGATGTTGCTAGACATGACGGAAAACCCCAAGTCTGCAATTAAAAATAACTGTACAATGAAATGGAAGACTTCTGACAGACTTGCTGTCAGAAGTCATTTTGGTATCCAAAAATCTTAAGTTATGAATTGTTCTTCTAAAAACATAAGCCTCCATCTCTAAATATAGTTGTTGAGTGCCAAAAGCTTTACTCCCCTCATTTGTTCTTTCCATTCCAGTTATTTCCTTTTCACCCTAATTCCACTTTATTTATGTATTTGTTTGATTTATATAGCCACCCATCTCACGTATGTGACTCTCAGTGGCTTAGATAGAATACAATAGATAAAACAGATAAAATACACAATATAAAAATGAATATTCAGCAGCAAGTATCATAAAAGCATCCATCACCAAAGCCATTAATTGGACTCCATTACACACAAAACCAGGTTTTGAGGCTTTACAAAAGGCCAGCACGATTGGGGCCAACCTAATCTCATGAAATAATGTTCAACAGGGCAAGTGCCATGGCAGAAAGGCTCTTCTTCTGGACACCATAGGGTGACACTCCTTAGCCAATGGGATCCAAAGCATGCCCCTCCTTCCAGACTACAGATAGGATGGGTAGAAACAACTGAGGAGAGTGTCTATGAAGATTCTCATTCATCCAGGTCATGGTTGTCCCAGAGGTGCTTTTTCAACAGGCAACTGGAATTTCTGTTCTTTCTTTGAAGACGTTTCACTTCTCATCCAAGAAGCTTCTTCGGCTCCTCCAGAGAAGCAAAACGTCTTCAAAGAAAGAACAGAAAGTCCAGTTGCTTCTTGAAAAAAAGCACCTTTGGGACAACTGAGGACAAATTTTAATAGAAGAAATTGCAACAAAAAAAACAAAGAATGCTGTTCTGCTAATCAAACTTGTCCAATTTAGGAAAGCATGTAGGTATATTCAGATGAGAAGTTCTAGTTGTGCCCAGGCCTTTGATTGTTCAGTCTAGGAATCTTATGGGTCCCATGTGAGAGTAGTGTGGAGGACACCTTGCCAACAGGGGCTACCTACCATGTTAGGACTCATCTTAGCCCTACATTTGAGACAGGTTTGGATTTGTAAAATAATCTGCCCCCCCCTTCTGTTCATATATTTGCCACTCTCTTCCTGTGCACCATCACTTTGGAGTTGGATGATCTATGGCAATTCGCTACGGCCAACTTGCTGCAGCCAACTTGCTGTGGCCTACTCACTGCAGGACAACTCATCACAGCCAACTCACCACAAGACAACTTGCTGCAGGACAAGAGTTACACTAATATCAAAGAAATAGTGGAATAGAATCATTAAAGAAATAATGCAAAAGAAGGGACAGAATGAAATGTGAATGGCAAAAAATGAAAATAATTGTTATTTATTTTAAATTATTAAATAGAATTGTTAAATTGTCCCACGGCATGTTGGCTGTGATGAGTTGTCCTGCCGTGAGTTGTCCTTGGCGAGTTGGCCGCAGCAAGTTGGCCATGGGAAGTTGTTCCATTCCGTTTGGAATTATCCCTCAGTGTCTGGCTTCTTGCTTCAGTTCCACCTCATCATTTGCATCTGTGCATAGGCAAATCTAGCAATGGTATGCAGGATGGAAGCAGCAGGTGCAGAAGGAAGGCAGCTGGTAGAGCAGCCGGAAATGGGAGCTGGCAGAGGAGAAACGTAGATAACTGAGGCTTAGATGCCCAGAAGTTCTACCTCCATACCTCTTGAGGGAACAGATCTGAACTCTTGTACAAGGTTCTAACGGGGGTAAGTAGCATGATAAATGTATTGGTTCTACTTCCAAGGCAGCATTTTTCAGTGACTATGGCAATAAATGCCTGCAACCACATTTCCAGGAAGTGAAATGTATCTCTTCTTCTTTAAAGAACCTTTTGTGAGTACCAGACAAAACCATGCAAATATCAGTGGCTTTTTAAAACTGTCTCCTATATAATTTCCAGGTTAATAAAGTGGACTACCCCAACCTCAAAATGAATAAACATCAACGTCCAGTTTATAGTTAGGAAATGGGAATTAAAGTCCAATCTTTCTTAAGAACACCAGATTGAGAAAAAAGGCTAGTTTATAGTGAATTAGAAAACGAAGACCCACTATTGCAGCCTCTGATGTGGGAGAGTTCCTCTCTATTTCATGGTTTTCTCCTCCAGAAGGAAGTTAGTCTAATGTAGTGTGAGTCAGAGCAAGGGTGATCAGTTAAAGCACGCAGTGATTCATCAGAGGGAATACCAAAAGTCTGAGTTAATCGATCACAGAACTGTTCAATCCTTGATCTTATACACAAGGAGCAAAATGATACTGTCAATATGAATCATGTGGATTGCAGAGAGGACTTTCTTTAAAAAAATAAAAAAAATCTGAATGCCACAAGAAAAAGAAATGTACCTCTGATTTTTTTCCCTCTTTTTAATCATCCTTCATTCACACACTGTGCAACCCGCTCAGTTTGGCTTTGCACCTACCAGTCCCCTGGCAACCACTTGTCTTCAGGGCTCAGTCAGTTATTTTTCTGGTTCTGAGCCAGTTTATCAGAAACTAAAGCAAAGCTGGACTTTTTATTTCACAGCATTGGGCTTGTTCCTGTTGGATTTATTCTTGCATCATTGTGCCTCCCAAGTTGCGGGCACAAGCAAATCCTTGCTCAGCTTTCATTATAACACAAGGCATTTCAGGCCATCTGATCTTAATCCTTTTAATCAGTAGTTAGTTGGTTTCACAATGTAGTTCAAGGGGGGGTGGGAAGACAGGCTGCCTTGATTTTCTCTACTTACACAAACAGCATCTATTCAGCTCTTACCTCATTCTACTGCCCAGCTTCTGGACTCATGTAGCCATTACAGTTCCTCCCACACCCATCCCAAGGCTCTTATGTTGCAATCTACAACCATGGTCGGAACTGCTGTAAAAAGCATCTGGCTCCAAAACATCCCCATTCCTCCAGCATCCCCGCTAGCAGAGGTTTTTCAACTTACCGTAAATCTATAGGAAGCTTACAATCAGAAGACCTTTCTCTTTCTTTCTTTCTTTCTTTCTTTCTTTCTTTCTTTCTTTCTTTCTTTCTTTCTTTCTTTCTTTTTTCCTTCCTT
>JAOYMU010000098.1:65271585-65282771 GCA_025802295.1 Psammodynastes pulverulentus
AAATATTATTTTTTTATTCCGTTAACTCCCCCAAAAGTCAAAAAGTCCCGATTTTCAATAATAATTAAAATATCTATATATATTTATTATTATTATCGAAAATCGGGACTTTTTGACCACGTCCTGGGATGCAGGACAAATTCCCGAAAAGCGGAACTGTCCCACGAAAATTGGGATGTCTGGTCACCTTATAGTAGCCCTGCTTATGTACTGTAAAAAAATATTTTGGACTAAGTCCTATCTGAGACCACCCTTATGCTTAGCATGGAAATTAAGGAGTTTTCTTCAGGCCCAAGAAAACAAAACAGTACATATCACCTTGGAAAAAAGATAGGGTCCAATAGATACTACCAATGATTTATGCTTCCTTGAATGTACTTGAAATTTCTACTTGTTGACTGAATTACATAGGACAATGTTCTTTCTGCTTCCCCCAGTGATTCTGCAAACCCAGCCTTCTTCCAATCTAGCTGCTGTGCAAATAGGCACAAACAATTCAATGAAAAAAAGAGAGCGAGAGAGAGGTTTGCTCAGTGTGGTGATATTTAATTTTTGAAGTCACATCTGTGTACATATGTTTATAGAAGAATTCGTGTTTGCTGTGGCTCTTGAAAAAGATAAAGTTTTACAGTTCCAAGTCCCCTCTCTCTGACTCTCATTACTTCCTTACTTTTTGTCAGTATGGAAATGTGTCCTCACCATGCATTCCATTGATGGATGCCCTGTCACCTAACTAAGCCGGACTTGATTACTTATTCATCAGATGCCTTACAGCCCATTTGAGAACCTGTTTGTTCACTTTTCTGATGATCACCCTAGACTAGAGTTAGATAGTTAATCCAAGTGGTGTTTGTTCACCTTTTCTTATTTCTCTTCTAAAGATTACTTTTATCTATACTTTCAAACTTTCTACATAATTTAGAAAAAGTCCCTCATTTTGCTTGAATCATACATTCAGCGTATTTGAATTTTCCCAGCAGTGCTTTTCTATTCACCACTAAGAGGCATCAATTACTTTTACACACCCTAGTCCTTTTCTTAGTCTATAAGATCATGAGCCTGGAGAAAAATCCACATGTTTAGATATAAATGTGTGATCATTTTCTGGTCCAGAGCAAAGAAGTCCCTGATCAGTATAGTGCAAAGAAGCTAGCACAGGTATGTGAATGTGTCCAGCTTCAATATATCGTTGGCACAAAGTATTGCTACTGTTAAAATTCTGCATTAAATGCTACTTGAGAATTTATCTCTAGGGAGTAACTCCCAAACAGAATACAAAGATAAATTGGCTACAGCATATAAAGTGATTGGAAGCAGAGGAGAAAAAGTTATTGGTAAATGTATCAGCCTACTTAGAAGGTTCATCAAAAATAAATTGGACTACGTTCCTTCTAAAGGGCATTCTTCAGTGCCAAATTAGACCTCCTTACTTCTGTTGATTTCAATAGCTGCAAGTACATTTCCCTCTGTGGTGCCAATGCATTTCCACATTACATGGGTTGATGGGGCTCCAAAAGTTCGTGTGAAAGGGAAAATCACAGTATACCTCCCTTTATAGGGGTAACTTTTTTAATGCCTATGAGGGTGGCAAAACAATTTGAGCACAGTACATCATTCATTCATTCATTCATTCATTCATTCATTCATTCATGTAATCAAGTAATTGATTACTTGAGGACAGTATACTTTATATCAGATAGCATCTCACCCAGGCACAGATATATCCATGCACAAATACATTCTCACATTTTGTGACATTCATTTTTGTTTCTCCCCAAGGACTTGGAACAACATGGAAGGGGCGTTATCAATTTTTAATTTACAATAACCCTTCAGGACTGGTTATAGAAGAGATAACCTATATTCTCCTGGTACTGTTGGCCTACAAATCCTGTTGCTCCATCTAGCACAGCAATAATCAGGAGTGATAAAAGCTGGAGTCCAACAACATAGAAGCCTGTGATAAGACGACCGATCTAAAGTCACCTAGAAAGATACATGTTGAACAATGATCATTCTTGGATGGACCCATAAAAAATGTAAGGTTGACTTGTTCAAGAAGACTAAAATAGAATATGTGCTTCCATTAACCTTTTATGTAGTGAATTTCCCTGTCAAGACTTGAACCCAGTTTCCACTCTCAGTTCCTCAAGCTAAATACTACACCAGACTGACTCTGCTATTTGCTGTTCTGAAGTTCAGGAAAGATGACTGTGGCTGGACAAGAACCTATCCCCAATCACAAGCAGAGGAAGGAGGAGGAAAAGGAAAAGGGAAGTGGTTTACAAACCAGCGAGCAATGCTGAGTTAATGTGTTGCCTGGCCAAGGGCCAGGACATCAGTATTTGTTGTCTGTACTCAGTGTGCAGGGCTTCTCTTGCATCCCAAATGTCATTTTAGGGCAGCCTGCATGAAACAGAAAGCACTCCATTGCAGTATTTTCTATGACCTGATCTAGCATGGGAACGGGGTTGCCAGATCATCAGATCATCCAACCAACCCTATGTTGGAATGCCCCGACCATCCTAGAAAGCCCGTCTGCCTCCAACTTTTCTCTTCACTGCTCTCGTATCTTGCTGGGAAAGCTTGACATCTTGCTTGCCAGAGAGAAGGGGGTAAAAAGGGTCGATGGATTAACCAGGAGGGGAGGGGGAAAGGAGCAAAGGCCTTGGGATAAAGTAATAGATCTAGACAATTCTCCCTTTATGGACAATCTGAAGGGCTGCTTGACTGGGGTCTCCAGGATAAATCTTTGCTTGGTACATAATTATCATGATTACCTTAATTTTCAGTTACATATCCTGTTTATCGGTCATTTATCCCATTCATCCCAAATGTTTATGTCTGTCTTCGGATTTAAATTAAGTTTTTAAACGAAGCTTTTGTCCCTGATCATACAGCCCTTCTCATTGATGTGGGACCATTTTGAAAAGGCACCAACAATGTTTTTTCTGCTTTTTTAAAAATCTTGTGTGCCACCCAGGAGCTTGAAATGCAGCTTTCTGGGATTTCCCAGGCCTCTATCATCAAGTAAAGCAATGACATTTCCCCCAACCAGTCTCTCGACCTTTCCTCTCTCTTGAAAAACAAGTTTATTGCTCCTTATAGCCTACCCCGTAACCTCCAATCCAGTCTACTCTTTACATATGAGATGGATGTCCACGCTGCCACCAGGGTCACTCAATTATCCCTACAAAACATCTTGAGGTCCAGCAGCTATCATCTTTGCATTTGTTAGCTTTGAAACTCTGGGAAGGACTGAGAACATTGAACCATTCCCTCTGAAATGGTATGTGGGATTAACCTTGAGGGAGGTGGGAGAAAGTTGCTGCCCAGGGAATGATCAGATAAAAGAGGGAAGAGGCCACAAAAGTTCAATGGGCAAAAAAGAGAGCGAGACAAAACTATAAAAGGATCTGCCTTATATCAGACTGTTAAATGTGAGGGGGACGGATCTGTATTTTCAGACTGGCAAGGTTCTATTCATGTAGCCTCACAATGAAGTAGACTTAGCTCATTTAGCAGTTGTGTTTCCTGTCAGGTTTCCCTGGAAGGGTTGACATGCTTTAAATTAGCAATACGTTTTACAAAGGCAATCTATTTCTGGCCTGCCTTGAATTATCATCCCCCTTCTTTTCACAAAACAGGACTGATGCTGCAAGAAGGACCATCGAAGCACTATCCCTCTTTTGCACCTGAAAGAAATAGTAACATTTCAGGAAGATGACTCAGCAGTTGAACCTCTCTAGGGATGGGGGAGATCAGGAATAGGGAGTGAGCATTAATCAAAGGTACCCACCAAAGAGAAAATGGACTTCCCACACAAGAATGAGCCATAGCATTGCAAAGTAAACACCAGCTTTGCTTCTGTTTGAGATAAACTGCATCTAGAACTGAAGGAAGAAATAATCCTCATCCTTCACAACCAGACAGCATCAGTGCTGATGTAAACTCCCCAGTTTGTATCTATAGAATGGAAAAGATGTTGCTTTATCGTTTTTTATCTATAACAAAATATTTTGCTCAGCCCTAAAGTTTCAGTTTATCTTCCTACTTTACATTATAGGGCCAGTCAGGCTCAGTTCACACTGTCAGAGTGACTGTTTTTCCTTCTCTGTGCAATTTCTTCCAGCCAAAAGTCAAATACAAGTCAAAAGATGAATACTGTGTAGAGGTAAGAGTCACTGGTAAGACAGTAAGTTCCAGCTCATTTCTCAGCTTCAGCAGGCGTGGGATTTAGTGCTTCCCTCTGCTGGTGGACTTTGGGTACAGCATACTTCATAATGGGAAGGAAAGCAGAAGAAATAAGTGTAATATCAAGTATAAATTAGGGAATCAGAATATAGCTGAAAGAGACCTTAGAGATCTTCTGGTCAAGCCCCCCTGCTCAATCAGGAGATCCTATACTATTTCAGATAAATGACTTTCTTTCTTAAATGGCTTTTCTTAAAAACCTCCAGTGATAAAGCACCCACAACGTCTGAAGGCAAGCTGTTCTACTGGTTAATTGTCCTTGCTGTTAGGAAGTTTCTCTTTAGTTCCAGGTTGCTTCTCATCTTGATTAGTTTTCATCCAATGTTTCTTGTCTTGCTTTCCAGTGGTTTGAAAAATAAACGGCACCCCCACCCCCACTCCCCTTTGTGGCAGCCTCTCAAATACTGGAATACTGCTATCATGCCCCCCCTTCTTGAAAACAGTTTTCAAGAGCAGACATACAATTGGGATTACTGCTATTTCTGTTTCTTAGGAAGGGCTTTGATTGTAGATGGTCAGAAGGAATCTGGCAGCACTTTTTCCAACTACACATTTTATTAAAAAGCAGCTTTTGTGAACTGCTTTTTCACTTCATCATATGCATCCATAGTACTATTCATGGCTCTCCTGCTACAATGAATTGTAGCTGGTATAAAATGTGGTAGGTGATTCTTTGGTGTGAAATGGGCAGAAATGGGCAGAGTGGCCCAGCATGAGAATTACATCCAGCTTATTATTGATAGCAAAACTGAGTAAATATTTAACACCTCTTTGCTTTTAATTAATACTGCTTGTTGGCAGACTTGAACTTTCACATAATTGTTTTAAACTAAGAAACAGCTCAGAGCTCAGAGCATTAATGATAGAATTAAAATTATTCAACTGATGCCTAAAATAGAGTTTAATAAAAAAAAACAAGTTTAATGGACCTTGAAGCCATTTTTTGCAAAAACTGCTGATGGTTTTGAAATTTTCAATAGGCGTCCTGTTCAAGACATTACAACTTCTTATAACTTTGGTTACACTTGGTTAACTCAAGTGTATAAGAAGAGACAGAGACAGGAAGAAATTCAACATAATATGGCCTGGATGTGGTTTGAACGGCCCCCGTATGGCATATGAACAAAACATTGAAAATACAGAAAGGAGAAAAGAAGACTTGGTTTTATTCTGATACTGATTATGCCTTTTCAAGTTTCCACTGAGAAAGTGCTGCATTATAACAATCATGACAAGCCAGTTCAGTTTGCATAGGCTGGAGAAGCAGTGAAATTAACATCTGAATTAATCTCTCCTTTGTCTCATTAACTTTAACTAAATATGGCCACCCCAGTTTAGTAAAAAAAAAAATCCACCAGGGAAAGCAGGCTTCTGCTGAGACTAGTGTATTTGGTAGGGTGTAAACATACAGGCACTCTGGAAGATGTTCACATTTTGAATCCTGGATACATGCAGGGTTCTGATTATGGACTACAAGAGAACATGCACACCAGTCCTATTCAACCCACCCGGCCTCCTGCCTCTATAGTATTGCTCCAGCAGGCATGGATTGAGCTCAACTGTGTGTAGGAGAAAAGCATTTGTACTGTATGCATGCTGGCTTTCATGTGAGCTGAGCCCTAATAGTACAGGAGAAAAACATTGTTGAACAATGTTGGAAGAAGTGAGGCATATCCAGAGATGCTGTGGGGTTAGTACACTTGATATTATAATGCCAGAATACGACATAATGAGCATCGGTAGGATACAAAGATAAATCCTTGTAGGCTAACAACTAGCCAGAGCAAATTATTCCTTTAAGGACTGCAGTATCTGGATATATTTAGCAGCATTGATTTGAGCCCAATATACCTGAGGTGATTACCTAGATCGCTAGTTGGTCAAGCAGCATCTAGTCAGGCTTGACTTCTGATAATTGGATGGACAAAAACCATCTCAACCGATCTCCGACAGGAACTAATAGGCCTAACAAGGCCAGTCTGTAATTTCTTTGTCTTCCCCCCCTTCTCATCTGCTTCTATCACCTACTGAAAGTAAATTTCTACTTGATGAACATTTCCTATAATCAGTATTTATTTGGCCCAGGATTAATAGGTTGGATCTGGCAGTCTATAATACTTGGTAACTGTCTCCAGACCTACAGTGCAAAGTTATTTGTTTTCTTTCTTTGTTCTTTTTCAGCTTTTGGTTCTCACGTTGAAAGACCAGGATGGTCAAGGAAGGCAAGGTCAAGAAATAGAAATAGTTGGGATTTCAGAATTTGTTCAAGGTATAATAATATAATCTTGAAAGTCTGTTTCTGTATACCAAATGAAATCAGAATGGGGGAGGTAGTTTAAATTTATTTCTCATGTTTTCTTCATTTCTAGGGCTGAGTAACCTTTTCTGAAATTGCTTCTGAACAATTCATTCATCCATTCCCCCTTTCCTGGGCCAGGATTAAACCGCATCACCATGGTTTCAGCTTCTGTGATGATGTTATTGCTTTTGAAATATCATAGCCTTCATCATTTTGTCTAAATCTGATTTTAAATGATCATTGCCCCCCTCCTCAGAGTTAGCTAATTGATTTTATTAACTATTTGTTGTCAGATTTATACCCTGCCTTGATGGTTCAGTAGTTAAAGATGCTGAGCTTGTCATCTGGAAAGCAGATAGTCTGGGTTCAAGACCTGAGCGCCATGTGACGACGTGAGCTCCCATTCCTTGCCTCAGCTCCTGCCAACCTAGAAGTTTGAAAGCATGTAAATGCAAGTAGATAAATAGGTACCACTTCAGTTGGAAGGTAAGTGTTTCGTGCTCCTCGGTGTATAATCATGATGGCCACATGACTACAGAAAGGGTCTTCAGACACTGCTGGCTGCCTTGACTAAGAAATGGAGATGAGCACTGCCCCCTAGAGTCAGACAGGGGAAATCTTTACCGTTATCTTTATCTTTTTGTATCCATCAAGAAGGATTCCCATTTCTTTAGTATGTTTCCCATCTTTATCTAGCCTATTGTTTTTACCTTTTCTGTGTCACCTGTAAGTTCATTGAGGTTTGTTTCTTGACAGTACCTTTGACTTCATAATACATAATATTAACCCAGAGTGTGCACTTTCCATTTTTATTTTCCTAGTAAGTTTCTTTTTTAACTTTTCTGATTTTGGCTAATAAAATGGCATCATCTCCATATCTCAAACTGTTAATATTTTAGCTTTCTATTTTGATTCTAGCTGTGCCTGTCATTTTGATAATATAGTCATGGTTAACAATATGACAATAAGTTAACAGTAATTATCTTGGTTTCACTCTGGGTTCTATTCTGAATCACTGTTTCTCCAAATTCAGCTCATACTTACAATGCCTTTTTATCCATTGTAAAGGATTCACAGTAGAATAGTCAAATGTTTTGGAACATCCATTAGCTTAACCAATTCCACATTCTGCCTTTGCTATAATCCATACATGACATTCTCTTGCTCTTTCCATCCTATGTTAGCTATCTGATCTTATGTTCCTTTGCCTCTGTCTGTTCATTTGGCATTCCTTTCTCCATCCGTAGCTCTGTTTTTGTTTGTGAGATCTTAAGCAACATTTGCTTGTATAGAGAATTAGTGGAATGGGCCTATAATTTTGTGTTCTGTCTTGTTTAGTAGCTTATTCTATAGGGATTTTCCCCCTATCTCTCAGTTAATCTTGTTCCTTATTTGTTCAATTAGAACTGTTATCTCTTTTGCTGCCACTTTTCCCACAACTTTCAGTGAATATTTCATCTGTACACAGTACTTTATTTTTTGAAAGCTGATCTGTTGCCTTTTATGTCTTACTTCCTAATGGAATCATTTTTAGAACATATTCTGTCTCAGCAAATGCTTCTGTTTTCTCAAATTTTCTTTGCAAAAGGTTTCAGTATATTCAGCTGAATTTTCTTGTAATCTTATTTGTCTTATTAGACTGTTCCTATGATTACTTTTAAGTATTTCTACCTTCACTGAAAATTTTCCAATGATATTTCTGATCTTAAACAAATACCTTTCATTTCCTCCTCTATTTTCAACTATTCTTTCCTTGTCTGAAATCAGGAGTCTGCATTCAGTCTTCTTCATGTCCAAGGACTTCAACTTCTGACCGTCAAAATTTTTGAGCTTACTGCATGAGTCTGACAAAAAGATGTTACTGATTTAAGAGTCAAATTACAAACTCACTGCTTTAATTATTCAATATGTTAAGGCAGCAACATCTTATTTTTTCCAGGACAAAAGACAGAAGCCTGAAAAAAAGGATGTGTGCTATGAAGAACAAAAGGGGTTTGGCTCATTCAAAGATCTTAAAAACTTATTCTGAATTGTTTTCATTGTATTTGCAGTTCTAATAATTGGTCCTGGTGTGTATTTTTTAAGGTGCTTTTCCTTTCTACATTTTCCCATTCTCATTGATTCCATCCCTGACCTGAAATAGAATACATTTAGAGGCAGTCCACTGAGAAGGGCATCTAAGCGCACTCCTCAAAATAGATAAAAGCAAAGATGAACAGAAGGCCAGAACATATATTGTTATTTGCTATAGGACAGGCGAAGAAAATGGCTTCCTCGTAATTTCCCTTCATTCTATACTGTAACTCAGGTTGAAGTAAGAAGCATTTCTCAGCAATTTGCCCACCGTGAAGGTTGCCTTTATTATTGAAAATGTTCAGGAGGGGCAACATATTATTAGTAGGAAGAGAACTGGAACAGCGATTACCATGCTCTTCCCCCCCAAAACTCTATTACAAAATTCTTGAATGTAGGAAATTTCAGGATGGTTGCCACTGTTACAGTTACTATGGGGCGGAAATGGCCTTGCCACTGGAGAAGTCTTCTAATGCAGCCAGAGAAGCATCCTTCAGAACCATATTTTAAGGGAAAAGCAGAGAAAACATTCAAAAAGCATTTTCTACTGTCTTATCTGGGGTGGATTCAGGCTTTACGCTACAACCCTATACATGTCTAGTCATGTGAATTGTGGGTGATTGAGCAATGGGATTTACTTCCAAAGAACCAAGCTGAAGAAATCACAGCATGAGTCAGAGCAGCAGCAGCAGCAGCAGCACAGAAGAAAGGAGCAGTGCAGCCATTTTATGAAACTGTTTCTATTCAAACTGCATGAACCTTCCCGGCTCTTCAGAGTTGCTACTGTATGTCTTGCTAGCTTGTGTCCTTCTCCCCACTCAGCTACAGAGCCAGAGTTCTGGCGATCAGAGAAGAGCAATACATGGGCCAGCACTTTTGTCATATCTGTAGCAGCAGTTTCCTTGTCCATCGCTTGCAGTGTAGTGAAGGATCAGTTGCCAAAGGACCCATTCAACCATGAAATGCTGCTTGCCTTCCCCTAAGAGGCTGAAGAGGCCTGGCATTTGCTGCCGAGCCGTGAGGGAAGACTGAGAATCTCTCTTGGAGGGCATGTTGCTTTCACCCCTCAGCCTTTTTTCCCCTTACAAAAGTGACAACTTCACTCCTAATTTCATGTTCCTCAAAAAATATTCCACCCTGAAGCACCTCCCCTGGATTATACATGAAAGCTTTTGGCTCAGGGCTATTTTCTGCTCATACCTGATCAAGGCAGCCATTTGATTTCCTTTTAGTGCACCACACTCCATTTCAGTCCAGTGTTCCAGCTTAGATTTAGGGAATCTGCCTAAAATCCGAATTGGATGGAGCTTACTGATAGAACCACCAGCACAACTCTCTGGTTGTTTATTTCATATTGTTTAAACCAGCAGAAGTTAGAACCCCCTAAAGCATGTGGCAAAGACTAATCTCTTCCCACATCCTTGTCTCTAATGAACCTCGTGGCTGTATTGTTGTGCGTTGCTCTGAGCAACCGTTCAGCTCATCAGGAAACCCCTTTTCTTCCTCTGCTTACAAGAGGTATTATTGCTCCCAAACCCTCTGTCTTATTTTTCCTTACTAAATTCACAAGTGTCCCTAAACATGCGCAGGAAAAGTCAAGAAATAAAAGCTGCACCTTAAGATAGCATGCATGTATTTGGCAATGCATAGCTAGCATCCCAGTGAAGGCTGTGAAAAGCAGTTAAATTGGTTGTTCATGTAGTTGTCAGTTTCCATATGCACAAACTACCACTCTGTTGTCTTTGCTACAATAAACTAATTAACTTCAAAAGTGCCAGGGTATTCTCTGTCCTCTTAAGGCCCACACTCAAAGTGAATTCTCAACAACTAAATCTTTGGATTGGAAAAGAAACAGCTAGGGATAACCAAAGCTGACCAAAGCTTCAAAAGAAGCATCCAAAAGCAGCTTTGAAAAGCAAAACTGCTCTGATGAACAAATCAAAAGGTCATTTCTGAGTTCATTTCTGGGACTTCTAGAATGTCTAACAGTAGGAAGGGACTTGTGACTATGCAGAGGTGTATTACCTAGACTTGATTCCCTGAAAGCACCAGAAAAGGTTTTTGCAACATTTGCAGAAGCCTTTTCTGGTTCCCAGCTTGGCAGAGAAAGCTCCAGAAGCAATACAATCACCTCAACATAGTGACCAGCAAGAGAATGCAGGGAATTTTATTACAGGACATGGCTGCATTCCAAGATACCCCAGTTCTGACAAGGGATTCCTGAAGCAAAAAGGAAAGGTTGGGAAGCTGTAGAAGTTAGTGTAGTTTTTATGTTGTGGATTATCCCTGTTAAGAAAGGGATGCTAGTAGCATCCTTATAAAGGGGAAAAAAACATTTAAAAAAAGACAAATTCTGAGAAACATGGTATAATTACTTTCCAAGTTTTTTTAAAAAAAATATTCATCAGCCATTCTTTTGTCATGATCCAATATGAGGATTTCTATATTTAAAGGAACCTCCTCCTTTTTTAAATATATTAGTAAAAACCAGCGCTTTTTTTCGGCACCAAAAGGTGCCGGAACGCTCCCCCCGTCGCGCGCTAAAAAAACCCGGAAGTAA
>JAOYMU010000098.1:65299883-65310726 GCA_025802295.1 Psammodynastes pulverulentus
AGGAGAGCTTGCTGGCTTGGCCCAGCCACGGCATGCACTGTGCGCTCCCACGTTCTCCCGCGACCCTCCATCTCTTTCACCTGGGGAAGGCAGCCACCGCTACTTACGGGCAAGTCGTAGAGCTCATCCACATCCCTGGCAGCCATCGGCGCCTCCCGCCCCTAGCGCTCCACGGGCCAGATAAAAAGGTCCACCAGTATACGCCCCGTGGGCTGTAGTTTGCCCATTCCTGGTTTACACGGATCAGACCATCCCAACTTATCACTCTTGGTAACAAAGAAAAGGGAACCTTGGTGCTCCCTGAGCTTGCTTGTTTTCTTACAGAGGCTTCATTACCCAAACTAGCTAACATCATCAGCACTGATGATGATTACCTAGTTTAGGCAATAAAACATCTGCAAGGAAACCACCAAGCTCACAGGGCACCATGGATCCCTCATTTCAACCCTGAGCTACAAACATTCTCCTCAGTGTTGGGATTCAAAAAAATTTACTACCGGTTCTGTGTGCGTGGCTTGGTGGGCATGGTGTGGCTTGATGGGCTTGGCTTGGTGGGCATGGCAGGGGAAGATTACTGCAAAATCCCCATTCCCTCCGCACCCCACTAACCTGATTTCCAGCTCTGTTCTCCTGTGCAGGGCAACAAAAGAAGGCCCAGCCAATCAGCTAGGATTCAGGAGGCAGAGAATAAATGGGGGTGGGGCCAGTCAGAGGTGGTATTTGACAGTTCTCCGAACTACTCAAAATTTCTGCTACCAGTTCTCCAGAACTGGTCAGAACCTGCTGAATACCGCCTCTGATTCTCCTTTATCACTACAAAGAAAAGGTTGCAACACTAGCAATACCTCCTGAATCAACCAGCCATCGGTTTGTGTTGCCCTTGGAGTCCATGCCATGCAAAAAAGCCACTATCTGCCCTCTCTGCAGAGTCAAGTCCATGTCTTTGCAGCCACCGGTGTCGCTTGTCACTTGGTACAACTTATCTGGGCCGTGTTTGTTCAGAAGCAAAAGGACCTTCTTCTCCTCTGCAGAGCTAAGAGCCTATTGAAAAGGGAGAAGGAGACATGAGTCAGAAACATATACCCTGTGGAAGAAATAGGCTGCTGTGTTTGATGCACTTATGCATGAATCATAATGAAACAAGGTGCTAATGCATCTAACCAAAAATATCCTAGAACAAGGTATGACAAATCCTGAAAGTCAAACGTATTGTGCACACTAAGTTTCAAAAAACAGGGGAAATCGGCAATTCTGCAAAGGAGGCAGAGTAGGACTGCAAGAAATTGGACACTGGGAAAAGGAGAGGGAAATTATTTTTATCTGCTTCTAATACTACCAGTTCTATTTCTTCTACAGGACCAAGACAGCTGCTGCAGTATCTCAGTGCTACAGCTTTTCAAACAATCATACTGAACTAAGGTCAACTACTCTGAAAATTGTCAGTAGGCTAAATAAAACATGTCTAAATTAAATTTTTAAAATGCAAAGCATAATAATTGTCTACTTGTTACCCTTCCATTGCTCGGGATTGAAATATCTAAAATCTCTCCGAATGTTTTATGGGTACAATTCTCAAATTATAAAAGTTTAAGCAACTTGGCCAGTAATTTCTTTAATAGCAAGTCATTTAATGGTACTGAAAAATCAACCCACTAAAATTATCTGCTTTATCCTCCCTAATGCTTCTACTGGCCCTGAGGTCGTTTTGGGATTACTAATAACTAAATTTGTTTAGTCAGAAGTCATTACAAAACCATCCATTGGCCTACAATTTATACTAAAAACCACCATCTGCTGCAGAAATAACATCTATATACACTAGACTAGAGCATGTGTGGGTCAATGACTCAAAAAAAGTTCTTAAAAGGGTTCATACACTTTTCTCCTAAAATGCATACAATGCACAAATAGGTTGCTTAGTAAAGATATCCAAGTGCCTCAATGAAAAATGTGACATCATAAGCAAAGACTCTTCTTGAGTACTTCACCAAAGGGTAAAGCAAACTCTCCAAAGGCAGGCAAGCAAGTCTTTGAATTATTCACTTCCCTCGCACTTAAATTCTAAGTTTATACACAAGACAATCCAAGCATCCAAATATCACAGAATATCACTGGATAAGACCTACAATTCACCTGGAATTAGCGCCTGATTCTTCCATGCCCATGCCAGGTATTTATGATTTAACTAGCCATGGGTCAACTGAGGAAATTGTGCACAAGTAAACATATACCCTCTTGCTTTTCCAGTAGCATCATACCTGCACAATGGGACTTGGCAAAACAGTATCAAATTTCTTCTGGAGAAAGTACAGCCGATCTTCAGCCTGTTTTAAAGTATCCGTTACCATTTTCCAAAATTCAGTGGCAGAGAGATGTCTATGGGGCAGCTGTAAGAGTAAGCCTAAAATTAAATGACTGAAAAAGAGTATGTATATATGTATTTATTTTATTTATTTATTTGTCAAGCACGTATTAGATGACGGGTATAAGTATAAACATGATTATTAATACATGAAATGGGTACGAATAAAAGGGAACATTAGGAAAGAGATGGTAGGCACGTTGGTGTACTTATGCACGCCCCTTACAGACCTCTTAGGAAAGGGGTGAGGTCAACAGTAGACAGTCTAAAGTTAAAGTTTTGGGGGTTTGAGGAAGAAGCCACAGTCAGGTAGTGTATTCCAGATATTGACCACTCTGTTGCTGAAGTCGTGTTTCCTGTATAAAACAATTACTCTCCTAATTTTCTTAAACTTTGTATTGGGTCTCCTGATATTTATACATTCATAACAGGCTGCACAAAAATATTTAGTATATGGACTGGGATTTCTGTGTTTTTAAGGAAATGCTACATTTTTTTTCTTCAAGGATATGCCTGTTGGTTGCATGCAGGGGAAAACAATCAAATAGAAATCACCTCTTACCTGGACAATCTCCCCTTCTGCTTCTTGGAGGACTTGCTTGGCCAGATCCCTCTGAAGAGTCACAAAAGAACACAGGATGCAGACCAGCCACTTCAGGGCCACCTGGTTGAATGTAGGAAGCTCAGATACGAGCAAGGAGTTAATGCCAAGATAGGCATTCATGATAGCCTCTTCCTCATAGGTCACACTGCCTGTCTCATTCTTCTTCTCCTCATATTCCTCATAGTCAAGCAGCTTATCCGATCGCTTCTTGATCAGTTTTTGGGGTCCTCTCAGAGTCTCTGACAAGTTGCACAGCGGCTTATATACCAGGTGTTCCAGCCTCTGCTTCTGTAAAGGAAGAGATGCAGACTTTTCTCAAATCTCGACCTCCTTTGCTCTGGTCCCAAGTGGAAGATCAGAAGTCTTTGGGCTGAGGGTCTCTTGTCCTTCTCCTTGCTATGTGCCTAATATTTAGAGAAATCTTGGATAATCTAGAACAATCTCAAAGAACTTGCTCTGAAATTTTGGAATATATATTCTCAGAAATTGGCTCATTAGGTAAGATGAAGATTTTTCCTTTGAAAAAACACTGCATCCAATGGTGGGATTCAGCAGGTTTGCACTGGTTTGGGCAAACCGGTTGTTAAATTACACCCTGCCCAGTGGATCTTGGGTGCTGCACTGCAATGGAGAAATGGGCAACAGAGGGCTGGCATGAGGGAAGGAGAAGGCTGCTTTCCCTCTTTCTTCTGCCTGCTCCCCTTCCTTCCCTCATGCTGGCCGCTCCATTTCCTGTTTCTCCATTGCAGCACAGCACCCAGGTTCCACTTTGATAGCAGGGGGTGGTGGTAATTTAACAACTGGTTCATCCAGGGTCAGGCTGGCCATCATGGGAGGCTCAGCCCACATGTGCGGCAGAGCTGGAGAACACGGATGTGTCACACCTCCCACAACAGCCAACCCAACTCTGGGTGAACCAGTTGTTAAATTGCTTGAATCCCATCACTGCCTGTATCTCACAATGGTTTATCATCATTATCATCTTCAGATATGCTGAGACTACAACTCCCAAAATCTCAGTTTGCCTGCAAATGTGAGAAGGCAAGGCTACAATGAATCAATCCGATTCTTCCCTCTTCCCAAATTTGGCAAACTAGAAATGAAATGATACTTACATAGATAGGAAAGATGGTGCTGTGAAGCTTTTTCGCAAGGGAACAATACGGTTGGGTAATGTATGTTTCTATATCCAATTCATCCTCATGTGGTTTAAAACTAAGGAACATCTAAAAGATAAAGAAATTAATCTGATAACCTAAAAACATGATTTTATGGGGAATATATCCAGTGATACACACGAAATCAGTCTCTAAAATGCCATTACTATTGATTGAAAAATTGTATTTTTCAGGTTCAACATGCATGAGTTATGGAAATAATATACAGTTAGATTAAAGGGGGGGGGATATGTAGAAGAAAGGCTTGAAAACTACACTGAATTTTAATTTTAAAGAATTTTTATGAAATGATGTGTCATTGGTCTACGGCACCAGCTAAATTGTCAAAAATGTATAAAAGCAAATTTCAAATATTTGTTGGAAATGTAATCAAACAGTGTTCATTTTTTCATCTCTGGTGGATCTGCAACAAAAATATTGGGATCAAATATGTATTTTGATGCAATGGTTTTAAAAGTAAATATACAGTTGAAACTAGAGACTTGACTTTTCGGTTTAATGGACAAACAAATGGAAACCTCTTCTGGAACTTTGTTTTTACATATGATAAAGAAAGCAAGACTTTATGCTCAAAGGTGGAAAGGCTTACAAATACCTGCAATGGAAGAATGGATGATGAAGCTGATAGAATTAGCGGAGATGGCAAAACTCGCAGTCTCAATAAAAAATAAAAAGTCTGACAAATTTTATTTCTACTTGGAAATTACTTTTGGACTTTTTGTGGGACAGAAATGAAAAACTGATTTGGAGATTTGATGATAAGAATTCTCTGGGACCATCAAAATAATGCAGCAAATATTAATCTTAGAATAAGAGTTCGATGTATGTTTTTTTATCTATATATGTACCAAAAAAAGTCAGAATTCATTCTTTTTCTATTTTTTCTTTAAAAAAATCCATTTCTCTTGTTCCTTCTTTTCTGAATTGTTTTCTATTTTCAAATTATTATTTTTTTGTTGTTTAACTTTGTATTTTTAAAAAAAATAAATAAAGTTATATACTTTTTCAATGCATGAGTTATAGCACACTATCTAAAATAGGCAAAGGAAAAAGAGAAAGATTTGCCACTGTCCAGTTTTTATTACAGAAATAATAAAGGCAGGGCACAAATCAAATAAATAAAGGTAGAATCCAGTTGTGGTTTTGATTTCTACTTCAAAATTACAGCTTACACAACGAGTCAGTGAAAATGTGACACGCAAATATCATTAATAGGTGGTGGCAATTATGTTATGGATATTGCTGTGAAGTCTCATTCTGGTATCTGTGTACTGTGTACTGAGGTCAGAGTAAAAGTTTTGGTTTGGTGTGACCAAAAATTAATGCAAATGTTTCATGATACTCCTCCCAAACTTTGCTTTAGTGAATCGTTTTACAAATTCATCAGCACATCTACATCGATGTTTCCACTGATCAGAGTCTACTTCCAATTAAATATTCATAAACATGGTAGTCTTCTGGTATGTATGTAGCTTTGAGAAGCAGGTGGGAAATGATTACTCAGCCTTGGAAAAGTAAAAAGCATGAGAATCAGAATGTCCTTGTCCTTAAGAAGGGAGAAGGTTCTCTACAGGCTTTCAAGATTTTGTGAATGAACCCCAACAAGGAATTCTAGCAAGTAGCATTGCTAGAATTCCTGCAGTGTCGGTTTCTTGGTCTGACCTACCTTGAACAGCTAATATCTCCCCATCATCTCCCCCCCCCCAAAAAAAATCACTTCAGATGTCTTTTAAGCTCTATTTAAACTGTGTATTTTTTTAAAAAACAAAATTTAAGTGTTTAAAATATGCCTCTTGGTTACACATTTTGAAGCAAGGTTGTCTAACTGGAATTTGCAATATTGTTGCATCAGATTTGAAATCTCTTATAGATTCCTGATGAGGAATAATGCTCTCTCTGGAAAAACGTTCTTACCAATTGAGTCTGACATCCTATTCTGAGGAGTTATCAGTGGCAGGTAAACATATATTTTCTTTACTTTGGTGGATATCTTGACTTCAGAGAAGACATCATGTCTGCTGCCACCACCTCTTCCTTTTCCTCTTTCCCCTCCTCATATTTTTAACATTCCTCCTGGGTTCCCCACATTTAATGGCCTATGATAGAAATTTGGTCACTGCACAATCATTCCTTCCAATTCAGAACTAAGGGGATATTTACACAATTTTCCCAATATCCTACTTGCCACATAGTGTGCCAGAAGTTTGGGATTTTTTTCCTTCCTTTTGTCTTCTTACATAATTCCATTGCTAGAATTATAATTATTCCTGGATATTTAATTTAAATGTTCCCTAAATACTAAACTGAAGCACATTCAGCATTATTGATTTCAACAAAAAATGCTATTAACAATTTTGAATACATTATTTCCAGTTCTGGAGAGTCAGACAACAAAATGCTCTATTCTTCTGATGCTGCTTGCTTGGTTCTACTGTTTTGATCATAAAAAGGAAGCAATAGACAGTCCGGTGTTCAGGCATACTTGAATATATGCTCATATGTTCCCTTTCTAAGATTTGCTTCCACATTAAAAATCTTAATGGATGGGGCTAACTTAATTCTTACAAAAATGTATTGCTTTTCTCTCTGTCTATGGTGATTCTCTATCCACTAGGTCAGGGGTCGGCAACCTTAAGCACTCAAAGAGCCACAAAGGTCCTAACCGGAAGCCCCCCGTTCAATTCTGAGCCAACCGGAAGTCCGGTTCCCCTACCATAGAGTCTCCTCCTAGCACAGTGTCCTTTTTCCTCCACCCATCCTAAGCAAAAGTCCTATCAATTGTGGAGCCAATCGGCGACAGGGAGCCGCAGCAGAGAGATGAAAGAGCCACATGCGGCTTCAGAGCTGCAAGTTGCTGACCCCTGTACTAGGTCATGGTAGTCCCAAAGGTGCTTTTTTTCAAAAGGCAACTGTACTTTCTTGGGGGGGTTTTTGTCTTTAAAAAGGTTTCATTTCTCATCCAAGAAGCTTCTTGGAAGAGAAGCAAAATGTTTTGAAAGAAGAAAAAAAAAAGAAATTCTTGTTGCCCTTGTGGGGGGGAAGCATCTTTGGATTACTTCTCCCTCACAAGAATATTTCTCTGTTCTGATGCCTTTAAAATTTAGATGATGTAAATTTACAGATGTAAATTTAAATTTAAATTTGGAAATGGCAAGCAAGATTAAAATCTTGGCTAAACATCTCCCAGGCTCTCCTTTCATATCTGTGATGCTATAAAGATCTGCCTCTGTGGCCATTTTCTATGCCATTTCACTATGTGTACTTATCAGAGTGAGCATCAAACAAGAATCAGTTCTAAAGTTAATCCGCACATGTGCTACTACTAAACCCACGATTTGTGCACATGGCATAGATTACCATCCATTAAAGTCCACTCCAGTCCACTTCATAATTTGAAGAATTGTTTGAACTTACTGCCTCATGGTATTAAAGGCCCAGCAATCATGTCCCAGAGTGAACTTTCCCTGCATTGATTAAGCCCCTTTATATCTTAAGGTTCAGATAGTATTGTGATTATTCAGAATGAATTCTCATTGTATTTTAGGGAAGTAGTTTATGTCTTACCAACCAGCTGGTAATTTTTCTTCCTCTAAATTCACTACAGTTTTGTTTTGTTTTGTTTGTTTTTTTCAAAATCTCCTTCGCCTACAATGAAATGGTTTTGGCAGGAGATTAGCACTGACAGAGGAAAGTATTTATTCAGCAACTGGCTCCTGATGGACATTGCAGTTGACAACTGATTCTCCCATTTTAAAAGGGAAATCCTCGAATTCATAGCAGAAACGTGTATCAGTGGTTCTTAAAGTATCTCCCTGAATTACTGTAGAGAAAGAGCAGGAAGAGACTAATGTCTTACTTGTGGTCTCTACTGAGAAAGTTGTCTGGACTCTTTGGGAATCGAAACCTGAACTAGACAGGAATTGCCCTTTTTATAATTGCACTGTAGGGCAGAGGAGAGTGACAAGATACATTAAGACCACATGTGTTGCTGAAAATCTTGTGTGCGATGTTGGTATCAAATTGCAATTCTAAACAGGTTTCTAAATAGAGAAATCTTATTTTAATGGACTGTGTGGGAAAAGGGTGTCTGTTATTCACAAACATCCAGTAAATTGGAGGGTACATCATCAGATTGATTAATGTAGTTTGTGTGGTGACACAAACAGAATACAATATTATATTTTATGGATGTATTATACAATAACTTCATTATGTCAATAGACTAAATCGCAGCAGAGTTTGGTCCCTTGCATGCAAAGTCCCTTGCCTCTGGTAAACTGAAATTTCACAGTAATGCCAGGCCTGTCATTCGTGGAAGTCCTTATCTCATGTAAAAGAAGCAGGTTAATTAGGAGTCACATTAACATGGTTTATAAGCGACCGACACTCTGTTTTTCCTTAAAAATGCTCACACCTAGATTTAAAGTATTGTAAAGTAGGACTCTCTTTCTATCTTCTTCTTACAATGATTACTGAAATAACTGAAACACAGAAAGAAGGGCTGTTAAAGTTTTAAAAAGAGAGGAAAAAAGAAGGGAAAAATTGTACCAACAAAGTCAAGCAACATCTCTCCTTATCCCAGTTCTATTTGCTCTGCTTCTATATCCCCTTCACAAAAATGGTACAATAATTTTAAAGCAGGGGGAATATTTGGCATAGCACTAACTTTTAATACGACAGATGGAAGCAATAATTAAATACATCATTGGAAAGTAATCATATTACTTATATTTAATTACATGTAAGTGACATCAAATTTAGCTTTTGTTCTGGCACCACTCAATATTTTTTGGATATTGGATAGTTCTTGGCTGACCATGGCTTTCAGCCCGGAAAATATTGTATCCCTTCTGGAAGGATCTGTTGAGTTTCTCCCACCCCTCCTCTTACACTTGCTTTTCTTATTATGCTCCATAAAAGAGGGATGGGGGGTTGTGTCTTTTTTAGCTAACTTTTGATGCACATCTAATCTCATAATTCTGTGGACATTCTTGAAGTCTCTATTTTTTTAAAGTATTTTTTTTCAAACTTCCTACCAGCATATCTTGACACGCTTCCAGGGTTCTCGTATTTATAAAACTTCTGAATGTTCACTGGAATCCTTCAAAGCCCAACCTAGCTACTCTTCCTTCTTCTTTGCCTACTGCCTACTGCCCTCTTTCCAAGTTTTCCAAGGTCAATTCTCTGAAGAGAGAGGAATGATAGTAACAGGTGACAGAGGGCTAATGTTACTCACTTTTCTTAATGTCATATTATTTGCAGCTGGGAATAAAGGAAAGCTTGGTTGTGAGCCCACTTAAAGTCCATTAACTTTAAAGAAAGTTTTGCTAGGTTCAGACTAGGGTTGCCTCATTAGGAAGGAAAGTTTGCATTTTGAGCTGCTCCTTTGTGAATACGTATCGCATCCCACGTATTCAGAGTGTATTAATAGAAAAAGAATGCATATATACAGATGGAAAATCATATACCGGTAGATTACTTCAGAGTTAAATGACATATACATCAGTGTAATTACTGCATGACGTTCAAGTAGGAGTAAAAATTAGCAGATACATACTGGTTGGGCAGGCACTTGTTTTACCACATCTTCTGCACAGACTTTCTTAAACAGACTCAGCAGCTTCCCATCTTGGAAAAACAGACATATTGGACCAAGGTAACTATATTCTTACTAACAGCTTTAAAACCTAATACTGTGGACTTCTCTTCAGTCATGATTCAAAGCAATCTCAGAAACATTAATAGAGACAATGTTGGATTGTCAACCACAAAAAGACACCTATAGTCAAGTCTCTAAGCGTGCTCTAATTCCATGAGCTTGGTTGAACAAAAATTTTTGATACAAAAATGTTACCTCTGTGTTGTCCAGAAAGCAGGCCACATTCTCTTTCAGATCAATTATAGCTGATGCCAATAACTGAAACTTTTCTTCCAGTTTATCAAACTCTTTATCCTCTGTCTAAAGATCAAAGAAAATAAATTTTGTCAGAAGACAACTTACAGGTAGCAAAAGATCAGTACTGAGCAATGATGCAAAAGAAAATAGAATGCCGCTAATGAATATGGACTTCTTCTATGAATGTCAATCATACTGTTGGGAGAATTTCCCTCGTTCCTTTCTTCTGAGGAGACCATTAGCAATCTCCCTGGGGAAGCGCAAGCATCCCTAAAATCAAGACACTGAGGCTATCAGCGTTCTGACTGAGGAACCCAACCAAAGCAAGCACGGCCGAGACGATCCAATCTCTTCATGCAAAACTTTATTGAATACATCACTTTGGTAAAGATGAGAGCAGTTCATTGGCAAGCTGGAAAGCGATAACAGTTGCAACAGCAAAAGTGCCTTTTTGAAGCTTGACTTCTTGAAAAGGAGATCTCTCTTTATTGTCCCAAAACAATACAAGGTTTGCTTTTAGGGCAGTTGGCCACAAACTGACCCATCAGTAAGATTTTTACATAATTTTGAGCCTTTTGTGAAAAACACACAAGTGAGATATATGGTTTTATGACCGGAACAGGAAACACAAATGGGATACATGAGCCATGATGGCACAGTGGTCAGAGTGCAGTACTACTGGCTACTTCTGCTGACTGCTGGCTGCTTGCAATTTGGCAGTTCAAATCTCACCAGGCTCAAGGTTGACTCAGTCTTCCATCTTTCCAAGGTGGATAAAGTGAGGATCCAAAATTGTTGGGGCA
>JAOYMU010000098.1:65344217-65359700 GCA_025802295.1 Psammodynastes pulverulentus
TGGAATTAGAGTTGAATTTAGTGGAATTGGTATTTTAATTGTAATTGTATATTGTTTTACTTTGACCGTGCTGTGAATCGCCCTGAGTCTTCGGAGATGGGGCGGTATATAAGCTTACTAAATAAATAAATAAAATACATTTCCAGTTTAAATCTCTCCTTGTTCAGTTTCCACCCATTATTCCTTGTCTAGCCTACAGGTGCTTTAGAAAATAGCTTGACCCCTTCCTCTCTGTGGCAGCCTCTCAAATATTGGAATGCTGCTATCATGTCTCCCCTGGTCCTTCTTTTCACTAGACTAGCCATGCCCAGTTCCTGCAACCAAATTTGTGATAAGCAAGCAAGCATGTGATGTGCCTGCAATGCCCAGGCCTTTCCTATAAATTGCTGAACTGGAGAATACCTGATTCCAGTACTGGATTCTCATTAGTGTTTGAATATGCAACTTTGGTAATTATTTATAAGAACGAATATTTTCCTCCTCTAAAAGCAAAGTGCATTGATTTCATTCAAGATATTGAAACGATGATTTGATATCAGGAGGAAAAATAGAAGTTTGATGTGCAGATTAAGTGAAAATATCAAGACCCAAAAATATCAAAGCAGTCTACTTTCTTCTCTCCGGTGCTATTCAGCATCACTTGCCTGTCACAGGAACGGTGGAAGCTGGTTTCAGTCAGCTTCCCTGAAAAGGATTTTCCCAATGCTGAAACAATTATCTGGTTGGTAGATTATGAACGTTCCATTTTTATCAAATGGTTCAAATAGAAAACAACCCGCATTCACAAATCATACTAAGCCACACCGCTTCTGCTTCTGCATAACACCTAGCTATAAACTAAGGTTAAAAAGGACAAGGTTGGTTAGCTCGTACATTATGCTAAGCCAAATGGGTTTTCCTTTGAGCTTAATGTCTTGTGTCAGCCCAGCCAATGTACAAAGACATCAACTATCGTGCTAACATCAAGGTTATTAAATGCAAGGTTATTCTTTGGTTTAGTGTTTTTCACAGATATTACACACACACACACACACACACACACACACACACACCTATTTTTAATCCAGCACAGTTTTGTTTCAGGCACAGAAACAAGCAAAAGGTTTCAGGCTGAATTTAGATTATACACCCGTTTTTAGGGATAAGAATCCAGGCTAAAGCAAGTAACCAAAATTGCATAATTGTAGTAATCACGCTTTCTCAAACATCCCTACCCAAACCCGCCCAACAGGCTCTCCAAGGGAAACGCAATCAGTGGGAAACTGAATATTTCGTGAGCCGTTCAATCCTGTTTTCAGCAAGCCAGAAGGTATAGAACAGGTGTTGTGAATATTTTTTTAATGATTTCGATGAATTTTTTTTTAATGATTATGGTTACGATCCTATAATAAGCATTAGCTGGTCTTATATCATCAGAAGTTAAGCGAAGGGCTTGATCAAGCCAAGGAGTGGCTCTTAGCAGATACTGCCCTGCGCTACGAGCGCTTGGCAAATGACAAAACGAAACCTCTCCCAAAAGCTGAAGAATTAGCTGCTTGGTTAATATTTAGCTGGTTGTTAGTTTGGGATAATTGGGGAGGAGGAGGAGGAGGAGGTGGTGGTGGTGGTATGGACTTGAATTTTTTCATCTTCATTGGCATTTTCAATAAGAAATGGACAGGATTTTTTCATGACTCAGTACTGCAATTTGACTTACCAAGGTCCCAGCCCTGTCATAGGACATCTTTGCTCGCTTCCAAGGGTGCACCAGCAGAGGACAAGCTGGCTTCATGCCAGAGAGGAAGATGAATGGCTGTTCCTGCAGCATCACTCAAGGCCTCCTCCGTTTCCGGAGCCGCCTCACAAATGGGCACCACAACCAGGAAGGTTCAGAGCTGACAGGAATCTGACTGCCTGCACAGAACAACCAGCTCATCTCCCCACCGAAGTGGTACCCATTCATCTACTTGCATGGAACCTGCTTTCAAACTGTTAGATGGCTAGAAGTTGAAGTGATGGGAGCCCACCCTGCCAGACAGTGCCTAGGTTCAAACCGCCAGAGCCAGCGTCATTAACCCACTGAGCCATCACATCTCCAGTTGTCAGAAAGTCGCCAAAAGTGATCACCTGACATCATGACAGTGCAATGGTAATAAATGCATGCCTATTGTGCAGGTATTTGCAGTCTACTTCTGCTTACAGCCAGCTGCCTGCAATTTGGCAGATCGAATCTCACCAGGCTCAAGGTTGACTCAGCCTTCCATCCTTTGGAAGTGGGTAAAATGAGGCCCAGATTGTGGGGCAATAGGCTGATTCTGTAAACCGCTTAGAGAGGGTTGTAAAGCAGTATAAAGCGGTATATAAGTCTAAGTGCTATTGCTATTGCTATTGCTAAGCATCCAAATTTTGATCCCGTGACTATGGAGATGCTGCAACAGACATATGTGTGAAAAATGGTCATATGTCACTTTTTTTCTGTGACGTTGTAACTTCAAGCAGTCACAAAATGAGTGATTACAAGTTGAGGATTACCTGTATAAGCATCTAACATCTTGGCTATATAACGAAGGCTGAGTATAGTTAATTACATTGAATATACGCCATGTTTTTTGAAATGGAACGCTTGTATTCTTCAGAAGGCAGACACAGCTTTAGAGTTCTTCCGTTTGCAGTAACCCTGCTTTTAATTTCTGAGAAATGTGATATTTGAAGTTAATTAATCATATGAGTTCTTAGTCATAAGCACAATTCTGTTTACGCTGGATTTGAAGTCTAACGTACAGTTTATGCTACTGCAGTACCGTGAAAGATCAACCTTTCCCCGACTTTGGCAGAAATAAAAATACGCAAAAACAATATTGCGATTAAGTTTCCGAGCCTCGTGAATGAAATCCGAAGTTCTAAAGACACAGATGGTTTCTCTTCTCCAAGAACTCATATGAACCCACAACGTATTTCAAACACTCCACATAATGAACAGCTTCCCCCTTTTACATGCCTTTACAGAGGCTTCTCTGGCACTGAAGTCACGAGAGTATCTCTTGCCATATGAAGTTTAAGAGCCTTGCTATCGGAGATATACGGTCATTTCAACCCTGAATGTAATGGGTAATGTGCAATTTCACGGACAGATTGTAAACTAGCCTGCTAAATATGCCCCCATCACTTACGTTGCTGAGTAAATAAAGCCTCTGCATCCCTGAGGCACCAATTGTGCTAGAATTACCAGTTAAGAATGAATATAGTTTCTGAGAAGGAAACGGTGGCTAAATTCACATATGGCCCATGTACAGGTAGTCCTCGACTTGCAACGGTTTATTTAGCAACCATTCGAAGTTACAATGGCGCTAGAAAAAGTGTCTTATGAGTATTTTTTTCACTTATGACCATTGCGGAAGCCCCATGGTCACGTGATTTACATTCAGATGCTTGATAACTGATTCAGATTTATGACGGTTGCAGTGTTGGGGAGTCATGTGATCCCCTTTTGCAACCTTCTGACAAGCAAAGTCAATGGAGAAACCAGGTTCACTTAACAACCGTTTTACTAATTTAAGAACTGCAGTGGGCAGCCGGCAGTCAGCAGAAGTAGCCTGCAGCATTGCACTCTAACCCAGTGGTGGGATTCAACTGGTTCGCACCTATTCGCGAGAACCAGTTGTTGAAAGAAATCTCCTTTTATTTTTTTCCACTTTACTTAATCCTGTAAGGAAGGCAGGAAGGAAACCTGGTGTTGTTTCTAGCCTAATCTTTATTGCCCTGCTTACAGAAGCTGCCTCTTGGTTAACCCATATAACAGCTAAAGGTTCTTGGCAGTATGCCCAGACTTACTGTCACCTGAAGTCCACCCAGTCACATGATCACCCAGCCATGCCTACCCAGCTGGTCATTAGGGCAGAGAACTGGTAGTTAAATTATTTGAATCTCACCACTATATGTGCCTAATCACAATCTCAAGAGTAGCAAGTAAGTAATTCTCAAAACTTACTAAAAAAAAACTCTTTTCACAGCTTTATGAAAAGCAATATAGTAGATGCCTAGGAGAGGCTGTTCCATAAGAAGGGGGAGAGGAAACTTTAGTCTCCAGGTTCCCATCCCCCCCTTCAAACAAATATAACAGACCTTGAGCGTCCCCATCTGAGATGAGAATTGTTCCAGATGGAAAAGGCAGTCCCGAAAATACTTTGGAGCCCAGCATGTATAATAATGATAATGACTACCACTCACTCCACTTTGGGCAGTTTACAAAATCCCAATGCAGTACATACAATTAAAAATGTACAACAATACAGTCTAAAACAGCAATAACAATAAACCATAACAGGCCGCCCAAAAATATATCAACTCCAGGCCTAGGACCAAAGTCCAATCTTAAGAACCTCAAGGAGAGTAGGTGTCATCCATTTGGGGATAATGTTTCAAATGCCAATGACTGTGACAGAGAAGGCATGCTTCTTCAGATTTCATAGGGGTAATCACATACAGAGCATACCAGATGAATGAAACAATTGGAGATAGGCTATAAAGATATGCCATAAAGAGCTTTATGGGTAACAACCAGCACTTGTGTACAAAGGGTACACAAGGTAAACCCGTGCAAAGTTCCTCCTGGCCTCAGCTGCCACTTGCTCTTTGAGCAACAGCTGAGAGTACAGAAGTAACTAGTGTCTCCCACTCCCAATTCCACAGCTAGTCCGAAGGATTCTGTGGACAATTCTATCAAAAGCCACTGGGAGATCAAGGCGTACAAGCATTGATGTGCTGCATTATCTCAGCTCCACCAAACATCATCCACAAGAGCAATAAATGCTGTCTCCATACTATATCACAATCTGAAACATGACTGAAGCACATACAAGTGTAGAGCTTAGATCAACCCCAGCTCTTTGAAATGTGCCTAGAAACACATCAGAACTAGTATAGCCTCTGCGATGTTGGTGTTGCATGCCTCCAGTGATTGTACCAACTATATTTTCAAGGTAGTTTTTTTCAAAGCCTGGCTGTACTGCACGACTATAGTCTAACGTTATAGTAATTATGACATGTGTTACCATTGCCAGTTGTCCTGTTCCAGACAGGACCATTAACTGGTGCACCATCTAAAGTTACAGTCACAATCTCCATAGCATCCAACAGTATCAGCGAGTCCAAGAGAACCCTGTGTTTGTGGAATTCTTCTTCAAGGGAGGTGGCATCCCATCTAGCATTAAAAATAAAGCAGAAAGTCAGGTGTTTACGGACCAACAGTAATTCTTATCTTGCCAGATTTCATCTTCAGTCTATTTGAAACCCACCAACATGTATCCAGCCTCCATACTGTATATTAGGCCAAGGTCTTCGTGGCAGAGATATATTATATAACTAATAACTGTGTCAAAATAGAATCTGCCCATACAGTGCAGAGACATCTAGTGAGAGCCTATTGAGCCACACTTCCTTGTGAAGGACATTGGCTGATGATCAGGTGACAGGCCTTCTCAGTTTGACCTTCAATCAATAGAACGCATTATTCCCAGAAGAATGAATGGTTCCAATCCTCATCGCGTTCCAAAAGCAAGTTAAATTAGTACTCTTCTATTAGGCTGTCAGCCTCTAGTTGTATTTGAGTCACAGGTACCATCACAGATAGTTTCTTATTATTACTACTGACTGCTTTAATTGTATACTGGAATTGTTGCTGCCATCCTGAGTACATATAGATCGGGCCACTTTTAAATACTGTTAGTAAGTAAATGATGGTGCCTGAATCTGAAATGACCTCTCCTACCGGTAGTTATTTCATGTGGTTGTTAAAAAAACAGACTCTGGACTCTGCAGTAGCATCCATTACACTGACCTGTCATCTCTCCACCAATTGGAACCATCTACTTAGAAAGGAGAAGAACCAAAATAGCATTCCTCATACTTAATTCTAGTAGGCAGTAAGTAGATAATATAGAACAGTACTGTGAAGTTAAATAAGATCAAAGAGGGTTCCACTCCTCCCAACCAGGTCAATCACAAGAATAATCAATCCCTCAATGAGGTCTGAACCCTGATTAAAAGGGCTCCAGGTAACCTGCTTCTGTTAGGGCACTAGTTAGCTGATACTTCTCAAGGCCTATCAGCTTTGTAATTAGGGCCTTAACAAGCACCTTCATCTTATCTGGTTCAGTTTTTATTTATGATCCCCATCCAGTCCATCACTGGCTGCAGGCAAATATTCAGGGGAGTCATGTTTCTGCACAGAAAAAAATAAATCTGGGTATCATTAGCATACTAAAAGCTCCCAGTTCCCAAATCTCCTGATCCCTCTCAGTGGTTTCATGCAGATGATGAAATGCTTTAGGCATAGAATAATTGTTTCCATTTTCAAGAAAAAACTGTTTCCAAGTAATATATCATTCGTATTCTACCAGAACGATAAGAATGGAACTCATGCAAAGTTGTAGCCCTATTTCTGAATCTCTGTGTTTTTCCAGGACTGTATTCTGCTCAAGAGTATCAAAAATCACAGAGAGATCAAGAACCAATAGTGTCATATTGCCTCCATCGATTCTTAGGACATTTAAGGCAATCTCAGCCCTCTAACGTATCCTGAAATCCAGCTGAGATTGTTCAAATTAATCCTTTTCCAGGACTTCCTCCTCCAAGCACCACTCTCTCCCCTAATCATGGTAGGTCAAGATCACAAGCTGGACATCTCTGTGAGATTCAGGGCAAGTATATTAAGAAGCAGCCTAATACTTGTCATCTTCCAACAAGGAATCATCCTGTATTTCCTCAAGAAAGTTAATTAACTATTTGGATAAAAAGTAATAGGGTAATTGTATTATCAAATAATGAAAATAAATAAATAAAGACTTTTGTTTATAGATAGTTACACTGAATTTCCAATCAAAACCACTCTAAATAGCTACATACTTGTTAAAACCAAATCCAGAACGTATAGAAATTAAATTGCAAATTCATATCCACCAGTTTTGCTTCCTTTTTCTCTAATAAATACAAGGAAGGCAAAATAAGAAAGTGTCATGCTCAAAAAAAAAAGTTCACATTTTATTTTTGATGTTCCTCATCCAAGACATTCCTCTCATTACACAATCAACATACATATATTTAACAGCCGTAACAACCATTTCAGACTCTCCAACTCACAGTGCTGTAAAAACTGTCTAGAGGATGTTTTTTCAGACAGTTCTATCAATGTGGCTTTTTGTCTTTAATCAAGATCAAACAGTAACTTCTTACACATTTAAGAAGTGTGAAGTCCATAACACCTTTGGGAACAAAACAAAAGTTCTATGCTACAATCAGAACTTGTTAAAAGTCCCAATCCATCTACCAACTAAACTTGTGTTTTTGGATTTATCTCAGAACAGTATCTCAAGCCTGAAGAAGAATGACTTCAAGAACTTCAGCCATTTGCAATCTCTCAACATTTCCCAGAATAACATAAGTAAAATTGAAGATGGTGCTTTCATTCATACAAGCCACTTGGAATTTTTGAATCTTAGTGCAAATCAGCTGCAGCTTCTCTCCAGTTCTATGTTTGACGGACTCGTGAATCTTACCACCTTACTACTTGCCAGCAATAAAATATACAGGATCAATCCTTCTGCCTTTGCCAACTTGGAGAATTTAAAGGTAATTGATTTATCTTCAAACAAACTGTATAACCTGAGTGCTATGCATGCTGTCTTTAATCTCGGATCTTTAAGAGAGTTGCACATCAAAGACAATGGCTTGCAGAACTTCTCAACCAAAGAAATTATTAGTGCACATCCATTGCTTGAGCTAGATGTATCCCATAATCCAATTTCCCTCATTAATGTTACAACTCCAGTTCTGCAAAGACTTTTTTCCCTTGATTTATCTTTTACCGTTGCCAAAGACTCTATTTTATGGGAAATAGACGATTCTTGCTTTCTGGAAGGCTTAAAGGCATTATATTTAGGAGGGATAACAATGAAGCCATCTGAAATCTCAAAAGTGATCCAAATGCTGAATTGTTCTCAGTTAGAGATTATCCATCTGAACCAGTTAAATATAACCGAATCAGATAATCTTATAGAAAACGTATGCCAATGGCACCAGCAAGTGCAAAGTCTTAACTTTCAAGGCAATAACTTCACAAGCATTAAGGCAGGGGCTTTTGAAAATTGCACACATTTAAAGTTTTTGAATATGTCATTTAATAAGTTGTTAAGGCTACCAATGGCATCTTTTCAATCATTGAATTTGTTGCATTCCATTTCTTGGACAAACAACATATCCACTCTTGTACCAATTATTACTCCTAATGTATCATTATTAGAAAGCCTAGATCTTCGCTTTAATGAAATCAGTAAAATTACTTCTGATGACTTCAGATATTTAAATAATATAAAGACCTTCTACATCAATGGAAACCAGATTGCTTTTGTCACTTCACATAACTTTGATCATCTAAACAATTTGCAAGAATTAAATCTGGGACAAAATTTTTTAAGAAGAATCACACAACCTTTCTCAAGAAGCCTCAATAAACTGGAAGTGTTGGTGCTCAGGCAAAATTATTTGGAAACCATAGAGAAGGGCATTTTTAAGAATCTTTCTTCTCTTCGGTTTCTTAATCTGGCAGACAATCAGATTGACACAATAGTACCAGGAGCCTTTGAAGGTCTGAACAATTTACAGATTCTTATTCTTGGACGTAACAGAATTGGTAAAAAACCTTTTCGGGGAGACTGTTTTCAAGGGGCAAGCTCTTTAGCAGACCTTGATCTTTTTAATAATTATATCAGCTATGAATCCTCAAAAATGCTTGCCAATCCACCCTTTAAACTTTTGAGGTCTTTAAAGAAGCTAGCGATAAACAGCCAGGGTGGTAATGGACTTAAGTATTTTCCAGTGAATTTTCTAGAAGGTTTGAAGTCCATTGTGCAGCTCCACGCGGGCAATTTGGCCATCTCTTTTTTAGAGCCAGAGACATTCACCCTTACTCCTACTCTTCAAGAGCTTGATTTGAGCAACAATAAACTTCATTCACTAAGCAATACTTTATTCCACCCCATATCAAAGCTGAAAGAATTGCACCTGAGTAGAAATGAGCTGAATTCTCTAGATTTTTTTCTCAATGCCAACCTTTCAAGACTGACTCTTTTCAGAGCAACTGAAAATGAAATAGACGTTATCACTGAAGAGCAATTAAGCACTTTACCCTCCCTTCTTTTCCTAGATCTCAGGCAAAACAATTTCATCTGTACATGTAGCAACCGAATGTTTATCCAGTGGGCACTGCAGAATCCTAAAACTCAGGTGCTCCATTTCAATCAGTACATTTGCGCTTTCCCTCAAGCACATAAGGGAAACCCGCTAGGGACTTTTAACACATCTTCTTGCTTTTTTGATTATGAATTTATCCTGTTTATTGGAAACGCAACCGCAGTTCTTTCACTTATGCTTGTCTGTTTCTTTTATCAATGGAAATTTCACATGGTCTATATGTTTCATCTATTGCTTGCTTATTACATTGACAAGAAACAAAAAAGGAAGGGGCAAGGTATGGGATACGATTATGATGCATTTATTTCCTACAACACCCATGATGAAAAATGGGTAGAGGATGACCTACTTCCAGTGTTGGAAAACCAATATGGATGGAAAGTTTGTTTGCATCACCGGGACTTTGAGCCAGGACGCCCCATCCTTGAAAACATTGTTGATAATATCTATGCAAGCAGGAAGACTATTTGTATAATAAGTCGCCACTATCTGGAAAGCGAGTGGTGTTCCAAGGAAATACAAGTAGCAAGCTTTCGCCTCTTTGATGACCATAAGGACGTCCTGATTCTTATCTTCCTGGAAGACATTCCTACTGAATACCTTTCCCCCTATCACAAAATGAGGAAATTGCTAAAGACAAAAACTTACCTCAAATGGCCGGAAGATGAACGGGAAATTCCCTTGTTTTGGCACAAGCTCAATATGGCTATGAAAACAGGAGATGGAAAAAAGGATGAAAATCCTGTTTTGGCTGGATTTGTTCCTGATGAAATTCCATAAAACCCCCATTCTTCGTCAAGAATAGCTACAGGATACTTAATCATCTCTTTACAATTTATCATTATAGGTAGTCCTCAACTTATGACCACAATTGAGCCTAAAATTTCTGTTGCTAAGCAGAACATTTGTTAATTTTGCCCTGTTTTACGACCCTTCTTATTAGTTATTAAGTGAATCGCTGCAGTTGTTAAGTTAGTCTGGCTTCCCCATTGACTTTGCTTGTCAGAAGGACACTAAAGGGGATCACATGACCCTGAGACACTACAACCGTCATAAATCTGAGTCAATTGCCAAACGTCTGAATGTTGATCATGTGATCATAAGGACACTGCAATGGTCATAAATGTGAAATGTGAAAAACAATCATAAGTTATTTTTTTCAGTGGTTTGTAAGTTCGAACGGTTATTAAATGAAGTGATTTATAAGTCAAGGATTATCTGTACAAATATCCCTATCTGTTATTTGCCATTGTTTCTTATGCAGGGTTTTTTTTTCTTTCATTGAGAAATAGTAGAAAAACAGATTTTTAAGAAACACTTGCTTTCTTCATGTTTTCATGTTGAGCTTTCCATGCTGATCTGTTGCTTTACTATGTATATCTGTGAATAAGAAATGTTATATCTAAAAACTAAACTTACAATCTATTTCTAGCATTTTTATCCAGAAGTGACAGCAACTATATTCATGGAATGTTAAATAGACTTGGACTTCTCCAGTTTTCAGCAAACTTACTGGGCATACATTTTATTAAAGTCAATGTTTACTTCTATATCAAATGATTTTACTGAACATCTCCAAGAAAGAAGGTAAAGAAAGGATGCTTGTATTTCACTGATTGTATGATTATGTGCGGCAATCAGACTTCTGACTTGATGGAAATATAATTCTACAGCTAAAGGCAATACAATCCTATATTCATCAGATCTGGGTGGGATTGCAGCCAGAAAGATGCACAACAGCAAATAACAGAGCTAAAATGGGAATAACTTTGATGTCCAATTAGATACAATATTGTGAATTCTAGTATAAAATTATCATTCTTTCTGTCCCAAAATACAGTATATTAAGGAGAATTCACAACATAGATTTAAGCTTGTAAACAATGTAACTTGCATTTTTAAAAAATGTATATTGAAAATTCAATAGAAACCATTAATATAGTTGATTTGGAGAAATTGTTCAGAAGTTTTGAATCTAATGATAATTATTGAAACCTATTTCTAATTTTAATTTATTAAATCAATAGAAAATATTTTCAGATGATTTAGTATCTGCAGTGCATATCTGCATCTCTATTTAGGATTCTTTTCTTTGGAGAACAAAGCTGTCTGTAATGATTAGAAAGCTGTTAAATTTTGGTAAAAGGACGTTAAACATACCTTTTAAAACAAAAATGCGACTAAAAATTATGTTTGTGAGGTAAACTTCTCCAACATCTTCTTGCTTGTTGATATATTTTGTATTTCTATAAACTTTGTAATATGTATTGTTTTGAAATGATAGAAAAGTAATAAAATGGAATCTTACATAAATCTTATGTAAATCATTTTGAGTATACTTTTTGCATGATTCTAGAGCAATGTGCATCTGTACTTATTCTAATGCTGTATATAAAAGTGTTGTGTTCTTTCCTTTTGCATGTTTGATTTTGTTTTCTGCTTTTTTCTAGCCATACATTTGTTTAATAGAAGTATTCCTAAAGTTCAAAACTATAATTTGGATATTCATTCATTATTTTTATTTATTTATTTTGTCAAGCATACATGAAAAAAACAAGTACAAGTATGAACATAACATATAGACATATAAGTATAAAAAAGTACGAATAATAAGGACATTAGGACAGGGATGGTAGGCACGTTGGTGCACTTATGCACGTCCCTTACAGACCTCTTAGGTCAACAGTAGACAATCTAAGATTAAAGTTTTTGGGGTTTGGGGAAGAGACCCCAGAGCCAGATAGTGCATCTCAGGCATTTACATTTACATTCTGAAACTCTCAAGAACAATTTAGCTCTCCTAGTGACTAATTTTTTTGTAAACATATACATTACACGTCTAGACTTAGTTGCATGTAACGAAAGGCGGTTGGAAGCAATATGATTATTTCTTACTTAGGATAATTAAGTCTCTTGTAGCTCCTGCTACAAGAAACAGACAAAAGAGAAAGGTAATAAATAAACAATTATTGATTTCTATGCCTGATGGTACTCACAAAGAAGCTGGAGAACAAATGAAAACCATTCTTCTATTAAATGGAATACTGCTTAATTAGACACAACTCAGTATTTTGTTAGAAATATACCCACCTCTCCAGAAAATAAGGCTAAGTTAAGATAGAGCGGTATATAGCATTGGAGGGAAATTCAGGGTGGCATTACATGGGATGATGGGGGCAAGTTTGCCAGTTTGATCTGTGACTAATTCTATCTCCCATAATAGACATTTTATGACTATTCTTTTCTATATGCACAAAAGCCATTTTTGTGAGAGTTCTCATGACCTGTACCCAAATTCGAACGTGAAAAGAGAGGTGGTAGGCAATGAAGGAACACATTTAGCACTGCAATTTATCTAACCAATTTTGTCATAGTTCATCTGCCTCCATTTCTGCCCTGTACTTTAGCAGATTCTCAACAATTCAAAACCTGTGCTTTAACTACAGATACATTCTGCAGTACAGAATCCTGATATTACTTTAGAGCAGGGGTCTCCAAACTTGGCAACTTTAAGACTTGTAAACTTCAACTCCCAGAATTCTCCAGCCAGCATAGCTGGCTGGAGAATTGTAACTGGCTGGAGAATTGTGGAAGTTGAAGTCCACAAGTCTTAAAGTTGCCAAGTTTCGGGACCCCTGCTTTAGAGAAAGAGGTAGAATTCAGGGGTGTTAAACTCAATTGCGTTACGTGACATATCGTGATGTATTGTGATGTATTTTGCCTTTCCATGGCCTGTGTATGATGCATCTGGCCCATGGGCCGCCATTTGATATGTCTGATAATCCAAAGCCACATCATTGCACTTTTTTTAAATTTTTCTATTTTTCTTTTTTCTTTTCTCTTACCCAAAGAAAAAATGCTTTTAACCAATTTTGGTTAGTTCACACAAATTTGGGAAACACTGTGTTAAAGCACAAACTACAGCTGACAAACCAAAATATCTAGATCCAGACAATCCTCTAAACCAAAGTTTACTAAAACTGGTTTAGTCAAATGCATGAATTGAGACATACCATCTCAACTAGTCCATAAAATTATGTAACCAAGGAAAAACAGCTGTAAGTGAAAAGCAGTGAAAAGGAAAATATATTCCACATTTTCTCATATCTTATGGTAGTCATCAAACTTTCCCCATGTTGGTTTTTCTGATATGTGGATTATAACTCCACATACATAGTTGTAGCACATCTAAAATCTATATTTCTATTATATTAAATCTTTAATTCCTCAGAAATTACTATAGTTCAAAATTTTACCTTATGATTTGTATTGTTATTAATGCTGTTCATATTCAAATATTAGATTTCAATATTTGTTGTTTTAAAAACAATATAGTATATTCAGTTAATTAAAAAAAAACAATGAAAGATTGAACATTTTAGCCTAATTTCATGTTTGTAAATTCCTTATTTGTACTCTATTTTCCCTTTTTCCTCTCTTGTTCCTTTATTTTCCATTTTCCTTAAAAATTTAATAAAAACATTATGAAAAAGCAATAACTCTTGAGATGAATATGATCTACAAGTCAAAGCCTCAATATATATAAAGGTTGGGATCTTTTAGCTTATTTAGAAATGATACCTCATTTTGAATTAATACGCATGTCCAACTCTGAAATAATATTGTCTTAAGAAATAAGCAAAGCTATGCATTTTTTTTCTTTGAGGTTTCAGCAGCTTTGTAATAGGGATAGAAAGGTCTATCACTGGAGGCTTTTAAGAAGAGACTGGACAGCCATTTGTCTGAAATGGTACAGGGTCTCCTGCTTAGCAGGGGGTTGGACTAGAAGACCTGCAAGGTCCCTTCCAACACTGTTATTCTATTATTATCTGTTTTGTTTTTCTTTTTATTTGTAATAGCACCAACTACCAACATTAAGATTTAAACAATAATGCAGGTATCCATTAGGTGGCAGTATTATTATATAACATTGTAAACTTAAAAGCCAGAATGTGGGCCTTTGCTCTTCCACACCATATATGGTCTATCTGCAACCCAAGAGATGGAGACCTGTTTTTCCAGATTCTGCAAGCAGATATGAATCAAGTTAAAACAGCTCCCAAACAGCCCAAATCTCATAAAGAGCATTCATAAAGCGAGATAGGAAGTGCTTTGTTTGCATTTTTAGTTATTGAAGACCTGTACATAATGATCCAAGGAATAAACAAACTAACACAAAATATCTTTTGACTTAATCATGACTCTTTTTTTTTAATTAGAAACATCAACTATCCCTGGAACCTTTTTCAGATAGCTCTTCACAGATATAATTGATTCTTGTGTCAGCAGGATTTTGTAATTTAGTAGAGGTGTAAAGCAAAAGGAGGCTCAAACATACAGGGGGGAAAAAAGAATTAAAAAGTAGGCAATTTTCTGAACGCTGCAAGAAAACAGCTTTGGAAAAATAACAGAAAACTTTTCAAAAAGAAAATAAGCAACATGGTGTGAATACATCAGGTTCACAAAGCACTGATAAATTAGAGTTACAGTCTTACAATCATTCAATAGGAATGCATGAAAAAATGTCTCCAGAAAAAAAAAATGCTGCACACATATTGCAAGAGAAATTTAAAACAGCCAGGAGTTGATCAAGAAGAGGAGGGGCATTTAATTATACTGGCCTGGATGGGCCCAAATGTTTAATGCTATTTTAATACTAAGTGCTAAGAAAACTAAGAGAGGAAAATATCACTCACAGCGTTCAAAAATAGTAGTGAATTAGAGGTGCTAAACATAACTTGATGCGGGTGTGTTTTAAAAGCAACTACAGGTAGGCCTCAATTTACAACAATTCATTTAATGACTGATCAAAGTTAGTGTCACTGAAAAAAAGTGACTTATGATTGTTTTTCACACTTACAACCATTGCAGCATCCCCATGATCATGTGATCAGAATTCAGCCGCCTGGCAACTGGTTCATATTTAAGATGGTTGCACTGTTCCAAGATCATGTGATCATCTTTTGCAACCCTCTGAGGAGCAAAGTCAATAGGGAAGCCAGATTCACTGAACAACTACCTGTCTTATATTTTTTGCCACCAAAAAGGCATCAGGTCTTATTTTTGGAGGAGATGTTGTCCACTGACTCACTTCACTTGCGTACATCGTCCCCGGCCTCCTTTTCGCTGTCAGAGGCCTTGAGGAACTTTTTCAGCCAGCAAGTCTTTTCTGAAGGCCTCTGTAGCTGATAACATTGCTCTGGATCGATCCAGAGCTCTGTTATTGGCTACAGAGGCCTTCAGGAAAGCCTTGCTGGC
>JAOYMU010000098.1:65375300-65386518 GCA_025802295.1 Psammodynastes pulverulentus
CTGAGTGGATTTATACTTTTATGTGCACAAAGATAATGTTTTTGTCAGTTTTATAGTTTATTTTAATATTAATATAAAATTGTGGTTTATAAAACTTGGTTTGTAGAATAGCATGAAGTTAGGACTCGACCAGTTAGCATTTAAGTTTATACTGACAAACAATGTTCGCTGCTGTTCCAAAGAGTAATATGGTAAGATGAAGTTAGAAGAAAAACAAAAGCATCCAAAGGGGTACACTTGGAAACTCAAGATTGTAGTTTATACAATGAATTTGTGCTTTTTTCCTTGTATATAACATTTTCTTAAGATTCTCAGCTTATAGGTGTTGACAGCTTAAAAAATATAATTCATAGTTATGCATATAATTATTGGATGAATATGCATAAATAACAAATATCTGTATAAAAAATCATTGTTATACAGATACTAAATTCTTAAAATATTTTTAACCATCATTGGTTAGTTTTTAATTCTGTTTGGTATTTCTGTGTTTTGGCTTGTTTACATTTTTGTAAGATGATTTGGAGGGCTTTATGTAATCAGCTGTAATTAGAATACAGATAGGTAAGCATTTATTTTTGGTTGTTGATAGTTATTGAAGAGAATATACTGAACATAGAATAGCAAAAATTTGCTTCTTCAGTGATGCTAATAATTTTGCATTGTCAGTTACTTGAAATGAAACAGCAGAATCTGTTCTATAACACTGACAGTTTTTTCCAGAATATTATGCACCATAATTTGGAAATTGCAAACTTGTTTATGAGCAATACAAAGTATATTATCTAAGCCTGTATTCCAGTAAAAACCTGAAAATAACATTTCCAGTCCTAAATTGCACCACACGTGAATTCTTCCACATATGAATTGTGAATAAAAGAGTTAATTAAACTTGCAGTTATTGAAATTGTGTGACAATATAGTATCAGGATAAAACTGCATTGTCATTGCTTTTTAAGCACCAACATTTTCTATCAGAACACTTGTCATTTAAGTTAATGAGAACTGAACGTTTTTGGTGACCACAGAATGTTAGAGTTGGCACATAGAAAATATAAAATAGAATGAATGGGGTATAGACTGGAACATGTTGGAATGGCTAGCTGGAATTCTGAATAGAACCTCTCCATGATGTAACACTTTTTTTTTTTTTTTGCAGATCTTAATGTTCTGGTCTTTAATTAATACAGAAATAGTTTGTGCATTTTGTATGTCAAAAACTAGAATTCAGAAAACAACACATGATGTCATAACTATGAAAACTTTTCTGAAACCGTCCTTGTTCTTGAAATATTCTGATACCCTGAACATAGTTTATGTCCTAATTCAGGGACTAGCATTTTGGCAAGAGGAAATACTAGTGCTGTAGGCTAAAACAGAGAAGTAAACCCCCACTCCAAAGATGCCATATTTTCATGTTGCCAAAAAGATTAAGTTGACAAGTCTACATTAGGAGTTAATTAACCAAGATAATTGAGAATGCAAACTTAATAAGGATTAGAAACTACAATCTTAGATAATAAGAAAAATATCAAAATTAAATCTAAAACAAGATTGTAACATGGTAATTTTGGCAAAAAGTAAGAGAGATCCATCCAGCATCTAGTGACTAATAATTTTGTAACAAAATGGCATGTTTTACACCTAAATAAAAATGAAATGTGATGTCTCATTTTGTTTTGGTTACCATTATATACTGTAGTGTAGTAGAATTGTTTATTTGTCATTATAAATTAAGAAATTCTATAACTATTGTCTGATGGTGATTTTGATTACATATTTGGGATGTAAATAAAGTTTTAAATTGAAAAATGCTGAAATAAAATTATCAGTGACGATTCTTTCCATAACTAAGAATAAGCAAATTGGATTGAATATTGGAAGGCTCTTCCAGAATTGTCTTTTTGCCTTTAAGCCAGGACTACCTGTATACCAAAAATGTCTAGAAAAGCTTTTGCAATATCTAGAGCAGTTGATATTCTTTACATGGAACAAAATCAACTATATTATTAAAAAGGTCCATTACCATCAAACCTTTGCACTTCTGGAATATCAATAATATAATTCAGGAATCTGTGGTCTTGCAAATGAGTGGAGTGGTTGAAACTGATCAGTTTAGCAGTAGTCTGGTAATAAACATTTCAGGTGAACATGTCTTTAAAATATACTCTCACCCTTGGCCACCAAAACATTCGAGTAGAAAATGTAATCTTCTGAACAGTTCCCACCCCCCACCATATCCTGTAGTTTCACTTTCATGATAAAATTGCAATATATCTCCTGAGGGGAAAAGTAACATTAAAACAAGCATTTTAAAACCTTCAGTCATAGAGAAAGGAGAGGAATCAGTCCTGAACCCTGAGACGTGGATCTTGTAAGTGAATCCAAGTCAAAAGCTCTACTGCTTGCCACCCTGTCCTTAGTTTCTGCGAAGTTCTCTTTCCCAAGTCGAGTGGCACACCAGCTTGCCACTCACTCAAGTCGAGCTGCTCACTCGCGCAGCCCAGTTCCGAACAGGCCCCGGGTCCAATAGTTGGCCACAGCCTAGGGATTATGAAATCTGTACTTTATTGAAACATTACTTTATTGCCAGTAGCTCTATTGAAAATATAGTTCCACTCAATCAGAAGAAGTTTCAAGTAAAGGGTGCAAGATAAATCTACACAATTCACCAAAGCTTTTGAATAGACCATTTATATTGGCAATCTTTTTTCAGAGTTTGAATTAGCAGCTATGTAGTCACTATAAAATATTCTGTAAAAGTTGGCAAAGCACAGAAAATACTGCAGATCTTTTAATTTTTCTAGGTGCCTGTCACATTGAACTTCTGTAGACTATATCTGTCCACTTGTATAGAGAAAGCAGTACCATAATTAGTCTAGGATTAAATGCAGTTTGTTGAAATTTAGTGCCGTTGTTGAAATTTAGTGCCGTATAACATTCGTTTTTGCATAGATGCTGTCACACATGCCTGACATACTTAGAATGTAGGGAATGGTCTTCTGAAAAACACAGTATCAGCCATACAAACTACAAAATCCTTGGCCAACATATCTGTGAAATTTCATTTTTGAATCTGAAAAAGAGAATAACAGTTACATAAATCCTAGGACATTAGTGTGTATTTGCTTTATCAATATCTTTGAAATTGGAAATAGTCCCAATATCCAAAAGAGTTAGGGGCTGGTTTTCCAAGCCAATTGAAATATCTAACTAGGATCATAGTATCTATTTATCTGTTATTTATAGCAAATTTATATGCCGCCCATTTTGCCTAGAAAGCTGTTTGCCTGTCTATTGCCTGTATATCATCTATCAAATAAATTTACATAGTTGTCCATCCCAATAAATACTGGATGGCTTACATCCAGGTGGCTTTTATTTTAAAAATATAAAACAGTAAAACTACATAAATTGAAGCCATACAAATCAAATAACAAAATTCATATATAAAGTAACCACATCTCTACCTAACAGTCAATATAGTCAATGCACTGGTCTTAATTCATGTTTTCTATTTTCCTAAGACTCTATCTTTTCTGCAACAACCCAACCTTTTTTGTCCCCTTTCTTTTGAGTCAAATCCACACTTCGTAAGAACAGGATTTATTTCATTCATTTTCTGGGATTTTTCAGTGATAATCTGGAACAATTCCACCAAACCAGTAAATCCTGTTAGTATCATTGGATATAATTCAACCAAACAAAGTATAATAGTGTATTGTGTCCATATTTTTAACAATCTCCTGCGTCAATCCAGCTTGCCTCTTCTGTTTTTCACAGCTGACAGGTGGAACAATTCTCATACTTTGTATGATTAAAGAATCCAGAATTTAATCTCATGATGATACACTAGCAATATCTCTAAAGCCCCTTTATCTAATTAATCCATTTTTAGATGCATGTATAATAATGTATAGTTGGGGATATATGATTATATAATAAATGAATTGGAAAAGACCATTATTTATGTCACATTTTTAGAATGTACATGGAAAAAATCTGACAATAGCAGAGCTATAAGTGTAAAATTGCATTTATAACTTAACTTCTGAATTATGGGGTTTATTTATTTAAAAGACATACATGGCTATCCATTTCATGTGACAAATCACCAACAATAAAAGCACTCAAAACTTCTAAAAACAAAAACTCTTATTTCCCAAAAAGGAAATATTTTTCCATATATCAACATTCACTTTTGCTGGGCTCCAGCCACTTTTACCCCAGTGCTTGCAGTGCTCTTAAATACTAATAGAGGGCTAGGTGATGGGAGCCTGCCAGGCTTCACAGGACATGATCAGAATATTCTGCTTTGTTCTCTACTTTACATCCCATTTTCTAAACCAGCAAAATACCGCTGTATTTTTGTAAACAAGAATTTTCCTGAAACACATTGTATCAACACATTTGGTTAAGTAAGTGCTAGTGCTGAAAAAGTCTAATTCTGAGTCTTTTGATTAAAAGGTTATAGAATATTTCTGTTCAGATATTGGTTATATTCTTCATTTTGATGGTCTTCGGGCATATTCAGATAGTGGAGAGGGAAAACTATGCTGATCTTTATTGTGGGAATGTCTCATATTACTGTAAATCTTGAGAATTTTTAAGCCTGTTGATCTAAATATTTAGTCATTCATTTTATATCCTGTTTTCTCCCAATTTTCCTTCATCATACTAATTTTATATATAGGTTGGTCTGAAAGATTTATTGGCTTAAAATCATCCTGACTCCTGGGTATCTGTAGCTGAGAATAGAGTTGAATCTATATGTCCCCAGTTTTTATATCTTAGCCATATTTAAAAAAAAAAAAACAATCCAGAGCAAACAACAGAATCAGTAATTAACCAAAAATTACAGCTTTCATGCACGGTTTTTATTCATCAACACAAAATGTTATTGTGATCAGTTTTTCTATATAGGTATTCCTTGAGTTTCAACTACTTGTTCAACAACAGTTCAAAGATATGTGATGGCACTGAACAAAGGGACTGGTCTTCAAAGTTCCAGCAAGTAGTTCACACTAAATCTGTTTTAACTCTTAAAAGCCCTGTTTTAGGTGGTTTTTGCAGTTCTGAAAAGTCCTTAGCACTTCATCTGCTTAAGGAAGTACACTGTTTGCCATTTTAATAATTCTTCAGAGCACCTGAAGGCGGCAGGATGAGAAGCAATGAATGGAAACTTAAGGAGAAATCCAACCTAGAAATAAGGAGACATTTCCTGACAGTTAGAACAATTAATCAGTGGAACGACTTAGCTTCCAGAAGTTGTGGAGTGCTCCCATCATTGAAGGTTTTTTAAAAGGCATTGGACACCCATTTGTCAGAAATGGTCTAGGGTTTCCTACTTGGGCAGGAGGTCGGATTAAAAGACCTCTAAGGTCCTTTCCAACCCTGTTACCCTATTCCGATAGGTACCTGGGAGGGCTAGGATATTTCAAGTGGATCACAAGTGAAATACATGTAATAGGGGCAATGCTGAGGTGGCCACAGAACAGCAAGGTCAGGTGTATAAGTGACAATCTTTTTCACTGAAATATGATCTGGACAAGTAGCCACAGGAGAAAAACAAGGTCAGAGGGAAACCATGGGTGAAAAAAGATTGACAAATACTTCATTAAGCAACCAGTGTTGATCCATTTGCTAAGCATTTCATAGTGAGCTAGTTTTCCCCAAATTCTCATTTTTGTTCCATTAGAGGCAATTCCCATTAAGGAAATTTTCCACATTTAAAAAAAAAATCACATTTTTCTTCCATTATATTCCATTCATGTTGGCAGGTAGCATGCCATTTTTTTAGAATCCATTTTTATTTCTATGAAATGATATATGAGTATATGGTAGCAAGAATAATTGGTAATGCTAGAAAAGTATGGAGAAGCATAATGAGTTATGTTCTTATATCCCCTTTTCTTTTTTATTTCATGCCTCTGATTGATTTGACTTATGTCTCTTTTGCATAAAGTTTCTTATCCTAAAGAGGCAGTTAAGACGTATATGTATATACATACCTACCTCCCTCCCTCTATAGATTCTATTAGTTTTGTTGCTGAATACTTCTTGAAAATTAGGATAATATTCAATATGCTATGGATTTCCAGGAAAGTTTCCACTCTGGGTTCTATCTGGTTTGTACAATAATGGAAAGCAGCCAAAAAAGCTAATGCAATCCTAAATTGCATTAACAGAGGGATACAAGCAAGATCAAGTGAGGTACCACTCTATAAAGCCTTAGTAAGACCACACCTAGAGTTCTGCATCCAGTTTTGGTCACCACACTATAAAAAAGATGTTGAGACTCTAGAAAAAGTGCAGAGAACAGTAATCAGGATGATTAGGGGACTGGAGACTAAAACATGTAAAGAACGGTTACAGGAACTGGGCATGGCTAGTGTTGGATCCTGGGATCCTTGTGGGAAAGATGAGGCAGAGTCTGATCGCAGGTGACAACAGCTCTTTATTTCAAACACAAGAAACTCAACTTGAGAGCTAGCCTGACAGCTCCTCTACTTATAGGAGCTGTCAGTGTCTCTCAACCAATGAAAACAGTCAATTTTCCTGCCGCTTTTGGCCAGGATAAACCAACATTGATACATAACACTCCTCCTCCCTTGGTTTAGTCTAACAAATGTAATCACGTAAGTACGCTGGGCGTGCTCTGTTCCTGCTTGACTTGCGCAGCTCAGTTCCTGAGGAGATGTTGTCCAGAGTGGAAGCGTTTATTTCTTCTCCGTTGCTGTTGGCTAGAATCTTCTGGAAACTCCCCATGGGCGTGTTTGGTTCGATTGAGGCGGTGCCTTGGCCCATATTGAACCTCCCCATGGGTGACTCTGGGACTAGTTGATCTACTTTTGGGGCCTTTCTACTAACTGGTAAGTCTACTATTTCTTCCTTTCCCTCCTCTGGCATTTGGTTTTCATGCTCCCCCTGTGTTAGTTCGGGATGTGCCTTAGTCGGAGTAATTTCCCTCTGAGTGGATTGTTCTGTGATTGTTGGGTTCCCTAGCCTCCCCCTGAGTTGGTCTATGTGTCTTTTCCACTCTTTTCCTAGTGCTGTTTCTACTCGGTATGATCATGGGCCTATTATTCCCATTATTTTAGCCGGAACCCAGATGGGGCCTTCGGCATAGTTTCTGGCATAGATGTTTTCCCCCACTTGGAACAATCTGATTCTACTGGTTACATCAACTGGTTTTTCTGAGCAATAATTGGGGTGTAGCCTGTCTAGCTGGGACCTCAGCCTATGATCCATTAATAGTTCTGCGGGGCTTCTCTTAGTGGTTGCACTGGGTGTGATGTGTTGTGTTAGTAGGAATTGATTGGTCTTGGTCTGCCAGTCCCCAGAACCATTCTTCCCAGTGCCTCTTTTGTGGACCATGCCATTCTTTCTACTTGGCCATTTCCCACTGGATGAAAGGGGGCCACTAATGCCTGCCTGATCCCCTGCTCTGCAAGGAAGGTCTCAAATTTTAGGGCCGTGAATTGTGGACCATTGTCCGAGACTAGGATGTTGAGGAGCCCATGGGTGGTGAATGTGCACCGGAGGACCCTGATGACTGCCTCTGCAATGGTGGAGTTCATTATGGTTATTTCCAACTGCTTGGAGTAGGCATCTACTAAAATTAGGAATGTTTGGCCTTACATTGGACCTGCTAAATCAATATGAATGCTCGACCACAGGGCCCTGGGCATTACCTATTCTCTGGCTGTAGCCTCGGGGGGGGGGGGCTGGCCTATTTGGCCGGCACGCCTGGCACTTCCCTATCCATTTTGTGATAACCTCATCCATCTTTGGCCACCATAAGTAATTTCTACCCAGGGGCTTCAGTTTGACTATCCCCGGTGGCATTCCAGAACTTGTTTCCTTAACAAGGGGGGTATTACAACTCTATCTCCCCACAACAAACAATCCTTGAGTACAGATAGTTTGTTTTGTCTTACGTAGTAAGGTTGCCAAGGTTTGTCCACTGGTCCTCATGACCAGCCTCTCCAAGTCCAATTCAAAACTCACGGCATTATGTTATCTTTTGCAGATTGATCGGCAATGTCGGCAGCTGTTTCGGGAAAAATGGTGTCATCCTCAATCCGCAGCATCGTTGTCTTGGGAACAGGGTCTGTGCTGGATTCTGGCAAGGGGCATCAGCTGAGGCTGTCCATGTTGCCCAAGTCCTTCCCAGGCTGGTAGTTCAGTCGCTAGGTATATGCAACAAGAAAAAAAATCCAGCGCATTAGATGGGGTGATAGAATGGCCGGGGTGGGCCAGTCTCTGGCCAATAGTCCCAGGAGTGGTTTATGGTCAATAAACAGGTTGAATTTTCGGCCATAGATGTATTAATGGAATCTTTTGACCCCGGACACCATGGCTAAGGTTTCCCAGTCAAGTTTACTGTAATTTCTTTTTGCGGGTGTCAGACTCCTGGTGTAATAGGTGATGGGGGCCTCGATACCGCTGGGCAGGCGGTGGCTCAAAACAGCTCTGACCCCAAATGGGGAGGCATCACAGGCAAGAACGAGGGGCAGGGATTTGGAGTATTGTGCCAAAAGCTGTTAGACAATAGGAGATTTTTTACTTTGGCAATAGCGGAATGCTTCTGCTGGGCCCCATGTCCAGGTGGTGGTTTTACTCAAGAGGCAGTGGAGCAGCTCAGCATCCGTGGCTTTCTGTGGTAAAAATATACTGTAGAAATTTAGGGGGCCCAAGAAAGCCTGTAGTTCTTTCTGATTCTTTGGTGTGGGGGCCTCCCTGATGGCCCTAGCTTTTTCTAGAGTGGGGTGGATGCCTGATTTGTCAATTAGGTAGCCCAAGAATTCAAGTTGTTCAGTGGCAAGTTGACATTTCTCTCTCTTGATTATATGGCCTGCATGCAGGGATTTCGTTAGCACCTCTCTCAGTCTACTGTCTAATGTTCTCTTGTCGGAGGTGGAGACTAAAACATCATCAAAGTATGCAATGACCCCTGGTATTCCCTGGAGGAGTCATTCCATGAGTGACTGGAAGAAGCCCAGGGCTGTGCTAACCCTGAATTGTAGCCGGTTGCATTTGAAAGTCCCTGGGTGAGTGATGACTGTCTGAGCCTCTGCTGCAGCTGTGTCTACAGGCAGCTGTTGATATGCCTGTGCCAGATCAAGTTTGGCAAAAAAAATTTCCCCCTTCTAGTGAATGCAGCAAATGCTGTACGATGGGGACAGGATAGGCGTTCGATTGTAGTGCCCTGTTTATCATGCACTTGTAGTCCACGCAGATGTGGACAGTCCCGTCAGGTTTCATTGGGGTTATAATTGGGGTTTCCCAGAGAGCAAATCTATGGGTTCCAGGATCCCTTAGGTGATCAACTTATCTAGTTGTTGATCGATTTTTGGCCGCCATGCAAAAGTTTGAGTCTGATTGGTGCAACGGCCGAGTCTAGGCTAAAGGATATAGTCATTTCCAAAAACTTCGGTGAATTCGTGCGTCAAGTCATAGTCCCCTCCAGGTGTGATGGCATGCATGCCCGTTATGGTCAGTCCCAGATCACTGAACCAGTCCAGGCCAAGGAGGTTTGGGAGGTTTCCCCCTGCAATGGTTAATGGTAGCTTCTTGGAAAAGTTTTTTATATCATACTTGGAAGGTTCCACACCCTAGGATAGGAATTTGATTCCCTTGGTAGTTTTTAATTTGTATGTGCTGACATTTCCGTTGTTTCTTTTTGAGATCGGGAATTGTCTTTTTTAGGCCAGTCCATGATATGATTGTGATGGCCAAGCCGGTGTCTACTTCCATTATTCATGGAGCCCCCTCGATGTGGACTGTAATCTTTATTTTCTTAGCCAGTTGGAAGTTAGGTTGGTCCACTGTCATCTGGTATGGCTTCTTCTGGTCATCCCAATGGTCTTGTCGACTTTGGTTGCCCATGGTGGGTACTGGTGCCCTTTGTTTAGGTGTTCTTGTGGTGAACATTGAAGACTGTGAATAGCAGGGATGACTAGCTCTGCAGGCCCTCGCAATTTGTCCCTTCTTTTCGCAGCAGCAGCAGACCGTTTCTTTAAAAAACAGCATTCAGCTCTGGGGTGATTTCCCCCGCATCCCATGAAGTATTGTTGGTATCAGTTCTTGGTTTGGGGTTTTTTTCTTTGGTTGGTTTGCATCCGGTGAATTTTGTCATTGTCTTTGGACAAGTTCCCTGGCTCTGTATTTTCAAAATGTACATTGACAGGTTTTTGTGCCATTTATGGGCTGTCCATTTTTTGAAATGTGGTTGCTGCCTTATTCGAGAGTTTGGTTGCTCTTGCTTCGGCTAGCGCGGTCTCCAGTGTGAGATCTGCTTTGGCTAGCAGGCGCCGTTGCTACCTCATGTTGGCTATGCCGCATACTAGATGGTCTAAGAGTACTTGGTTCAGCTCTTTGAAATCTCATTGCGCGGCGGCCTGTCGTAGTGACGCCATATATTGGTTTATAGTTTCTCTTTCTGCTGGTCTGTTTTGTTGAATTCGTGACGCTTCACTATTTTTGATGGCACGGGTGCATAGTGTGTTTGCTGATTTCAGTTCATCCCATGGTACCCTTTGTACCGGCTTGGGTGCGGTGAGTGACTTCGCTGTCTGAAACACATCATCGCTGCAATAACTTAGGAAAAGAGCCCTTTTCCTGCTGTCCGATAGTTCTAGGTGGTCGTTAGCTTCCATGAAGCATTCAAACTTCATCATGTAGGATTCTCATTGATCCATGGTTGAGTTGTAGGGCATGGGGGGGCGTAAGTTGCTATGGTGCCATCCTGCAGCCTTCTTGACCTGATCAGCTCTTTCTTGTCTCTCTAGTGGTGCCTCGATCCCACCTTCATCGCCAGTGTTGGATCTTGGGATCCTTGTGGAAAAGATGAGGCAGAGTCTGATCGCAGGTGACAACAACTCTTTATTTCAAACACAAGAAACTCAACTGAAGAACTAGCCTGACAGCTCCTCTATTTATAGGAACTGTCAGTGGCTCTCAACCAATGAAAACAGTCAATTTTCCCACTGCTTTTGGCCAGGCTAAACCATTATTGATACATAACAGCTAGTCTAGTGAAGAGAAGGACCAGTGAAGACATGACAGCAGTGTTCCAATATTTGAGGGGATGACAGGAAGGGGTCAAGCTATTTTCCAAAGCACCTGTAAGCCAGACATGGAATAATGGATGGAAACTGAACAAGGAGAGATTTAACCTGGAAATAAGGAGAAACTTTCTGACAGTGAGAACAAC
>JAOYMU010000098.1:65391121-65401966 GCA_025802295.1 Psammodynastes pulverulentus
AGCATCCGGGAGGGCGACAAAGGACTCGAACCAGCCGAAAAAACAGCTGAGAGGCGTGCGCATGCGCAGTGCAGGTAAGGGGGTGGGGCAGGGGGATTGCGTGCACATGCGCAGTGCAGGTAAGGGGATGTGGCAGGGGGATTGCGCATGCATGCGCAGGGGGCAGGGCACATTGCATTGTGGGTGCCGGCGTGTGCACACGCTTTCGGCACACCACAAGAAAAAGGTTCGCCATCACTGCTCTATAGCAAAGGTTCCTTTGTAGCATCAGGCTCAGATATCTGATACAATCTTAGACAGAAGGTTTTTGCAAGGTGCCCAGAGTGAAAATAACTGATTTTGTGGGAAGGCTGTTTTCCACAGGAAGGTATTAGACTATCATATATAGACACTCAGCCAGATGTTGAGGTGGACTGATCCATTAATTTACTTAGGCTATACGGTAATCTCCACTTTTAGGGGTGTTGATGATGAGCTCCATAACATAGTGCTCCTTTTCTCATTATCTGATATTGAAAAGCATTCATTTACGAAACATTGAGTCAGTTTATTAACCGGTTTAAATTATTTTCAGGTAATAGGATTGTTGCAAACACTTTTGAATTATTGGACAGATTATTATTGAAATCATACCTGAAATGCTTCTAAATTTGACCAATTTTCTTCTTGTTTACAGATGATCAGTAGAATTGAATATGTGCATACAAAGAATTTTATACACAGAGACATTAAACCAGATAACTTTCTAATGGGTATCGGACGTCACTGTAATAAGGTTAGTCTAATACTTTTTTTGCATGAAAAGAGTTATCATAAAATACAGTTTATTGAAAAGTTGTGCTGCTTGAGTTAGCTATTCGTTAATAGTATTTATCGAGATGAGATTTTAAGTCATACTACACGCAAATCATATGATCTCAGCCTTTGTTCAGACCTTAATTAAGGAACTCAGTATGTTATATAACTTAATATTTCTTTGCATACTCAAGTTCCTTCTATATAAATATCCGATTATTCAAAATCAATGCATTACAGTAGCACAGCTTGCCGTAAACTGTGATTTTGTATTGTTTGCTGTATTTACTAGCATGGTGGATTCTTGACTTCCAGTTACCTAGATTTTAATTGAGTAGAATCAACTTCTAAAGAAATATTGGTTTGTAATACTACAGAGCTTTGTTTAGGCAGCTGTGTTCTGTGCAGTCACAAGCCTGTGGAAGTTCAGAATGCAGTTAATGGGTAGGTATTAGGTTAACATTTGCTTACTGAATTTTAATATTTTATTGGATTTTAAGTGGGGGTAGAAGGGGATGATAGAAATTGAGCTGGAAATGCATGTTTTCTTTTGAAACTTTTGGTTGGAAATATTCTTGGCTAGCTTGCGAGAGTAAACTTTGCGATACTTTTACATTGAGCTCGAGCAGACAGGCAGCATTGGCAATGCATTTAAGCATGCTGTTAAATAGAAATTCTGAAGTTTTGGGGAAATGTATGTGAACTGAATCTATATTGGCAGCAACATTCCCATACAGATTGGTTCTTCATAAGCCATCAGCGTTTACCTTTTCAATATTTTTTGCTATAAAATGTTACCTTTGTTTGCCTGTATGAATGCCAACTTGGAGCCATTACTTGAGAGCAAAATCAAACCAACAACCAACCTTACCTGTTGAATTCTGCTTTAAAGGCGTTCAGTGAAGCATTAAACAACTTTGGGGAGTTGGGGGTGGGAAGAAATTGCAAAAGTCAAATTTAAAAGACACTGTCAGTCCTATTTCTATTGAACTTTATCTCTAAATTTCACACTCTTGTTTCTTTAATGCAGCCGTTTAATTTTCTGACAAGAACTGGAAGTATAATTAGAAAAAAAATTCAACCAGTCTTGATTTGATATTTCCTCTCTTGGGGCCATTTCTCCATATACTTTGACAGTTATAGTGAGCTGGCATTGCAACATTTTATTTGTTTTCTTATGTGAAAATGTCTGAAAAATGTTGTGCTTTGTTAGGTGACTTTATTAGAGTCACATTGGATGGCGTAAAAAAAAGGACCACATTTTTCAGTCCTAGCAGCCATTTAGATAAGAGTGACAAGCATTAAATTTTAGATACTCATTCGATGTTACAAATAATCCTATACATAAGATTATAACCCCCTTTGTTTAATCCACACAGAATTTAAAGCTTTAAAAGTGTGAAATCAGCAGTTTCTTTAAACATGGATATGGTTTAAAGTTTTCATCCTTTTACTAAAAATAAAGATGGATTTTGTATCACATGTCCGTTGTTTTAAGACATGGTATTTACGGTGATGAGGCTGCTTTGTTAATCGTGTTCCAATAAATTATGTTCATAATAAACTAAAATATAGGCAATAAAATTGGACTGCTTTACTTCTAAAATTTATTTTTAAATGTTATGTGTTAGGAATTGTCTTATTCCTAATATATGATCTTTGAGCCTCTCCTACAATAAGCCCTGCATGCTTACGAAAGTGAATTTAAGGTGACTAAATGCCTTCTACCTCTTCCTTACTGAAGATTTATTTCCCACATGTTGTTTGGGGGAAGGGCAGTACATATGTAAAAGCCAAAATTTCTTTTTGTTAAGCCAAATATTGCCATTGCTATCCCTGTTCAAGGCAGTGTCATTTTAAAAGTGGCATGCTCAAATTTATCTTGCCACATCTAAATTTTTTTCTGTATCATACGATTCTCCTTTGGAAAACTGTAGTGCTTGGTGGAAGAAGGATGGCATTTGGCTACCCTATTCTTTCTCTAACGCCTCGGTGTTGCCTGTCTGCGCCAGCCATTGTTGCAATGTAAGCAATACTGTTTGATGCACTGCCACCCTCTATTGTTTGTTCAGTGTTTAGAATCTCCAGTGGGGAAGAGGAAAAGAAGCATGACTGTTAGTACTTCTCAGGACCCATCTTTCTCAGGATTAAACCAGGTCTGAAACTGTCTCTATTCCAACCTCAATCCCAACTCATATGCATTTTTATTTTGTTTCGGAAAACATGTAGATTTGCAAAAAGCACCTTATGTTGGCATTATTCAGACATACTTGGCAAACATGTAACATTACTAAGCGCCTGTTGTAAGATAAAAGGTTCTTCTTTTATCCATGTTAGTATGATTAAGGATAACAGCCCAAACTTTGTATTAACTCTAGAAGAATAGCTCTGTGTTCCGAAATATGACAAGGAGGCTATAGAATGTATTGTGAAGAATTAGAGATGCCTGTGTGTGCACTGTTAGTTAGTAGGTCTTGATGAGATTTGTCTCCCTTTTCATTAATGCAATCAGTATGTTTGGGAAAAGGGCATTTTGGATGGGGAGAATCGAGACCTACTATACTTTTTCCAAAGAACATGCTTTGTTTCCAGCAGTAAATTTAAACAAAAATTTTTGAGTATAGATCAAGAAACCAAAGTAATTATATCTTATTAAAAATTTACCAAATTTTAGTTAGTGATTTCTTAAACAGCTATTTATTAAATATGAGTTTTATTATAATACTTTGGGCCCATGAATTTGGAAATGTGGCAATTGGAATAGATTTCATTATATGCAGCTTCCTTTTATGCTGTGTTGTGGCTCAAATTACAGTACCTATCTGATTTACAACGTTGGAACTTTTTCAAACTTCAATATAGCCCCAAGCTGGGTTTTAGGATTTCATAATATATCTTTCTGCAGAGGAGGAGAATATTAGGAGACTGATCTCAATTGTCATAGGAGTTGGCTACTTACAGAAGAACAAGAGATTAAACAAGTCAGCTGTTTAAACTGGATTGCTTAATCGTGGTTTATTTCCATGCATGATCCTTAGTTTGTATTTAATAAAATAGGTTTTGTTGAAAAAACTGAACCTGAAGTGAAAAAAAAAAACCCTTAAAAAGATAAAGTTGGCTGAAGTTCTTTTCTTTATTGTATGGGGGTCAGGTACAAGGCAGAAGGGTAAACATGGAGACTCATTGAGTTATTAAGAACCATTTGGCTTGACCAGGTCATGGCAGAAATGTTTTACTATCACATAATAATTGAGCCAGTGTGAAGACTGTGTCCTATGCTAATTAACAGGAAGTGATACTTCTTGTTCTAAAATTGATTTAGCTAAATATAAAATAGATATATTTTGTACTATGAATAATAATGTCCTTTTTGTGTTAAAATGTGTTATCTTGGAGAATAAAATAGTACAAATAAGAGCCTTTATCCCAGTGGAAACAGCAGAAGCGCTTTGCCAGTTTCAGTTTGGAACCATTGAGTTTCCCTTTTCTGTCCATCACTCCAGTTCTGACTGGGTTTCCTTATTTACCCTGAAACTAAATCAGCAAGATTCATGCAGGCATTCATGGGGATGGGGGGTGGGGGGAGTAAATTAGGAAGATGTGAAGGCAGTAGCTTGCAGAAGTGTGGTTTGTTGGATGGAATGGTATTATATTTAATCTCAAAAGTAATATCCTCTCACTTGTCAACCAAAGCAATTTAAGCGGAGTATTATTATGTTGCTAGGTAACTTTGCTCCTTAGCATTTTTCCCAGTAATGAAGCATTGCTTTGGTGTCTTGAGGTTATAAGAATATATCCTCATGGAAGAGTTACATAGTAGAATTCCTTCCTTGCTATAATCTATTCTTAGCATTAAATCAAATACTTAACACAATTGAAAACTGATAAATTCATCTTTAAAATAGTTGATGCCATAGAACTCCAAAATGGCTTTTATATAATGTTTTTTAAATGCTCTGTTAGTGAAGGTGTATCGCAGATGATCTGAAACATCTCAAAACTTCTAAAAGAAAATAGCCATTTTAGTTCATCTGGAGTAATTATTCTGCCCAGTACTTTACAAGAGTGTGTCATTTCTATACCTTGGGCATTTGTCCAAATCAGAGACAGAGAAAAAGAAAATAAATATCTGAAAATTATATTGTCAATTTCTTTTATAATACTTGTTCAAAAAGCATAATGTCTTTCCCGCTTTGTGCTGATAAAGAGAAGGATCTCATAAAATACTAATTGGCCTACTAATATTTCAACTTTATAAGGTTTACTTATTTGAATCAACTAGGTATTCTGTGCTTTGTACTGTTTTCAGGTCATTATCATAAATGGTTAAGTATCATCCATCTACATTCACCTATAACATAAACACAAGTGTTCAGTTAACTTTAAATCAGGAGTCAACAGTATTATGCCTACTGCACACCAGGATAGCACTCATTGATCTTCAAAATTAATACTTTTAAGATTGAGCAAAAACTCATGGGATATCCAAATCAGTTTTCATGGCTGAGATCTCAGTAAATGTTAATCATTTTTTTAACTTTTAAAATATATTTTTTAAAATAAGTTCTGTTAGAGAAATGTTGGTGTGTGATGATGCCTGTTGACCCTGCTTTAAATACTGTCTGTCTTCCTCTCATTGAGTCTAAACTTTTTCACTATTGTAAAGGCCCAACAACTATTTATTTACTTGTTTGCTTATTAAACAAGCTTATAATAAAATGTTCCTTAAAGACACTAGTAACCTGAACATCTGTTAAATTATTGTTTTCAGTTGTTTTCTAAATTTTAGTGATGTCAATTATTTTGTGCTTTTAATTTAGAAAACTTCTTTCTCTTTAAAAAAAAAAAACAAAACTTTTTTTTCCTGTATTAGCTTTAGATATTTTGCAATGTACAGGAGTAAAAATTGTCTTACTCCATTAATCTAGTCTTAGTTTTCTATAGAACAAAATTGATATTTTTTTGAATTAGACAACTTATTTATTATAATTTTAATCTGCTACATCTAATAACCAGATTATTTGTAACAGAACATTTTTGTTAAATTTGATGATACTTTAATTAGTAAAATATAAAATAAATTATTATCTTACAATTTGATCTTGAATTCATATATTCAGATATTTTTTGATATGAAAGAATTCAGCATAGTAGAAATAAATTATAGCAGTGACAGAAAAGCAAAATTACTTGAAATTAACTCTAAACAGTGTCATAAAATTGGCCTTTTTTGTCATGCATATAATAGAATATGTTAAATTTATGTGACATAGCTTTATTTAATTATTTATTTTACCATATTTTAATTCTCTTCAGTCCTTAAGAGTCTCTTTAGTGGCATGCCAACATATAGAACATTCATAAGAAAGTAGTACAACCCACAGTTTTTGCAGTAAAACTCAACAATGAATAATTTTGTTTTTTTCCAAGTAGATTAGAAAGTTTAGGTCCATTTTATATTTTATTTTCAAGTAATAATTAAGAGTTATGGTTTTGTTTCCCTTGCCTTTAAATTATAATTGGATTTAATTTTGTTGGTCTGAATTATCTGTTAGGGATATACTTAAAAGTTCTGATGATATTTCAAAATGCCATCTGGAAATCTGAATCTATTTTATCTATTTTAAAGTTATTCCTTATTGACTTTGGGTTGGCCAAAAAGTACCGGGACAACAGAACAAGGCAACACATACCTTATAGAGAAGACAAAAATCTCACTGGTACAGCTAGATATGCAAGCATTAATGCACATCTTGGCATAGAACAGAGGTAAGTATCAAAGCAATTTCTGTAGTTAGATTAGGGACTGTAAAAAGTTAAACTCTAGAAATTTCGGAATTGTTTCTATTGCCTCTTATCAATTGTCAGATAAAGAGGCTGCAATTATGATTTAGTAACATTGGAAAGACCACACATTTCCTACTAGTGTCATAATATTTGGGATATTGAATAGTTATTTTATGACGAAAAAAGGAAATTTAATTTAAATGTTCTTATAGTAGAGCAAATATTTGCACTGTGTAGCTTATAAACACCAAAATATGCATGACAGATACATTTTTATCTATCCATCTTATACCTGCATATTGCCTTAACACAGGGGTGTCAAACTTGCAGCTCGTGGGCTGGATGCATTACGCGCTAGCCACCACCGGTTTAGCGAAGGGGGGGGGAGTTGCGATACATCACATGATGATAACCTGATGCCATGAGTTTGACACCCCTGTTTTAACAAGTAAAGTCATTTGATATAACTAGTTAACAGGAGAGTGAATACTGAAATAACTTCAGGTGAAGTTAACTTTTTCTTAACAGATCAAGAGTTTTCATACACATTTCATAATATGTGAATCAATACTTTTTCCTTCTGGTGATAGTTTGTAATTTTTAAATTGTGTTCAACTTCTTTTAGCATAGTAATTTTGGACTTAGCATGTTTTCTGATGCCTTTGTTGGCATTATAGTATCAATCATCAAGCATGAAAATTGGATTCATACTGTTAAATTCAGCTTTTCAATGTTTTCAGTTATATTTTATGTAGAACAAGAATCAGAATTGTTCACAACAGTTTTGTTGTTATGTGCTTTGCTGTTATGCCTACACAATTTTCATGCTTCCATGATCTCACTGTTGTACTACTATCAAGATAGATATGGGACTGAATGGAGCTCATGTAGCTTGTTTTACGCAGTTGTTGACCAAAGTAGAAAATGATTGGAAAATAAGGGAAAAATGATTTCAGCAGTCATTGTCCAAAGTTAATATTTCCTTTTGCATAAAATGTTACAAAAATTTGCGTCATTATTATTTTATTCTTTCAGTACTCATCTAAAATTTAGTACTCAACTAAAATTTAGAAATTAGCATTTGATAAGGACAAAAATAGCAAGATAAAAACTTGGATATGCCAGGAAAACTGGTATGCGGTTTTCTGTAATAGTTCAGCAGTTTGCTATAATTTGAAGTGCATTGCTATATCATCCCTAAGAAAACAAGAATTAGAAGAAATAAGATATGCATAATTTCACAGTTCTCCAGATAAGTTTGGTAAATCTTATTTATTACTGTTGCATATCAGTTGCATATTTTACTGACAGTTCATTTTCGTAACCTGTTGAGACCTGAGAAATGATGCTGTGCAATTTATAATAAGCATCTAAAACTTTTTTCTTCAGTCGTCGTGATGATATGGAGTCATTAGGATATGTATTGATGTACTTTAACAGAACCAGCCTGCCGTGGCAAGGATTAAAGGTAAGTTAACAACTTCATACAGAGTTGTAAAAGACCATACTAAAATATTGTATGGACAAGCACAATGTTGTATATTTGTAATTCAGATACTATGGAATAGATAAAATCTCTGGCATGATATGCCATCCTACGCATAAGTAGAAACCGAGTATGGTCTAGGCTGCTTTTTTTACAGCTTACAGTTAGAAGATGCTCAGAGAAAAAGATATTAGGGGTGAGATAGCCTTAAAGGACAATGTGCAGTTTGAATAATGATTCGGAGAAGTTATGGAAAAGTGTGTCCTATCTAGAGAATTTTGGTTATCCTCAGGCCTTGCTCAAAGTACTGCAGCCTCTCCATCTTCAGGACTGTGGATTGCGATTTTAAAAAATGAGAGATGTGCATGCATAGACCCACATTCATTCACAGTCATTGAGATAATGTACAAGTGTGTGAGAGAGAGATAGTTGGTACTTTCTCAAGAGGTTATATAATTCAGATGATGATTTTGAGTATATTGATGGTAGAAAGCAATTTGTGCTGGAAATATTAAGATATCAGATGCAATCTAATACCAAGAGAATTATGAGATTTCTATATTTACTCATAATCTGACTGTATAGGAAAAATACTAGAACCAGCCATAGAATGTAATCCTATCATGAACTACTTAGGTTGCAATAAAGCGTGTAAGAAAGATTTTTATTCTTTTTGCATTGAATTCTGGAACTTGGTAATTTCCTTTAGATCTATGATAATAAAAAAATAGTATTGTTCCATTTATATATATATATCCATATTTTCTACAGGCAGCAACAAAGAAGCAGAAATATGAAAAGATTAGTGAAAAGAAGATGTCTACTCCTGTTGAAGTTTTGTGTAAGGTACAAACTGTTTTTAAAACTTTTAAATCTTTGATAATGAATCATATTTTCTTTTCTAAGTAAGCCAATAATTTTGGAAGGTATAATTAATATTATATATATTTTTAACTGCATGTACTAGTGGAATTGTCTTTACAGTAGTTATAGCTAATCTATCTTTAATTTTTAATGTCATTTTTTCTTTCTTTTTTCCATTACTTCCCATTTTCCTAAAAATAAAAAAAAGATATAGAACTGAATTTCTGAATATAAAAATTGTGGGAATTCTGCGTCCAACTGTTCCTTTGATTTTTTCTCTGTTTACAGGGATTTCCTGCAGAATTTGCAATGTACCTGAACTACTGCCGTGGCCTGCGCTTTGAAGAAGCTCCTGATTATATGTATCTGAGGCAGCTATTCCGTATTCTTTTCAGGTTAGTCTTATAGGATACTTTGTGAATATTCGATCAGAGCAGTTTTAACAACAATGTATCATTTACATGGTTAGCTTGGCTACATAACATTCTTACCGTTCTTGAAGTTTGGCTGAAAATATAAAAATGCGTAAAACAAATTAGGATATACTAGAAATAGATTTCATTGGGAAGAGGTCCTTTCCTAATACTGTATGAAAATGATTTTGTGTCTGGGTAGCCCACCTCTAATTGCACTGTGATGTCTGTTTTATGATTGGCTATATTAGTCAGATCAACCATTTTGGAACTAAACAAGCTGTATTCTGTAACAACCATTTTAGGAAGTTTGGTCCGCAAAGGTTGGCTATATCATAATTTAGTCAATTCAACATAAACTACACTGTATTAGTACTGTGCTAATAGTACTATTAGTGATTCTATATTTTTTTTTGCAGTGCTGAATTTGCTCAAAATTAATGTTGACCGCGGAGAAGGTTGAAGTGAATGATCAAGATCACAATAGTCATGCGTGGTCATTTGTAGAATTGCAGAAATTTATTCATGCACTTAGTGCAGGGTTCATCTAAAAAAAGAGAAGTGGGGATGAAGATCAGTATTTCTCTTTCCCCTATTAACCAGTTTGAAGGGCTTTATCTTTTATGCATGGGACTCTTTCCACTCAAGCTAAAGTTTCTGTACTTTTTTTAGAAGTACAGAGGACTTTGAAAGTTGCTACAAGCGGATTTTAATTATTAACCACAGCCCTGCATAATAATGTTCAATGTTTTACAAAATGCTACATTTTGAATGCCAGTTAAACCTGCTTATGCAACAGCAATTCAAGTATTATATTTCAGTGATGGTATTCTTACTTTTTAAATTGTACCCTCTGTAGGACTCTGAATCATCAATACGACTACACATTTGACTGGACAATGTTAAAGCAGAAAGCCGCACAGCAGGCAGCCTCTTCCAGTGGGCAGGGGCAGCAAACCCAAACCCCCACAGGCAAGCAAACTGACAAATCCAAGAATAACCTGAAAGGTTAGTAGCCAAGAACCAAGTGACGTTACAGACCAAAAATGATAAACACTAATTTGGATCCTGTTGGTGATACGTGTTAGCTCAAGGAGGTCATTAAAAACACTTATTTGGCTATTTAGTATTTAAAAAATGGACGTCCTTGGAAAATTTGACTACTAACTTTAAACCAAGTGTCCTTGTTTTCATATCATTTCTTTGGGTATGTTGGGTCATTTTAACCACTGCATCTTCTGCTCCCTCATTAACCCCTCTTCAAAATAAGCTGGCTTGGTGTTGGGAATGAACCAGAACCCTGAACCTTACATTTTAAGGAAGAAATTTTCTATTACTTTTTGTATTGGACCGGTATAGATACAGCTTTGGTATGGGTTTCTTTGGGGGGGGGGGGGAACCAAGAGGAAAATATTTTCTTTGAATATATTCCACCTCCCCCCACCCATCACCATAAAAGACAACAATTTTAAAACATACAATCATATAAGGCAGCATTTA
>JAOYMU010000098.1:65403163-65422588 GCA_025802295.1 Psammodynastes pulverulentus
GTGTCAGAAAAATATTTTAAAAAAGAAAAACGTTTAACTGGAAAGAGAAGAATAAAAAGCTACTATCCACAAATAGGCATAGATAAACTTATGATAACAGATTACAGGTAATTGTGCAGCAAAGTCTCTTTTTCTTATGGATGAGAACACGTCGTTGATACAATATATTCTCTTTGCCAGGATGCAGTCCATCAGAGCAAAACAAAGATCATAAGGAAATTATTGGATAAAACGTATAAGAAGAAAATAAAAAAGTGTGCAAATCTAGAAGGAACCACTGTTGGTTGAACTTTGTGACCATATTCACAATAATCCAATCGTATGTTTTTGAATCAACAGAAAAAGAGGATTGCTTCCTTACTTAAATTATTGAGACATAAATGTATATATTATTGAATGCTTGCAAGAATTCCAAACTCTGAAAATATCTTCATTAAAAGGCTAATATGCATTTTTGTCATCATGATACAAAGATATCAGGATGAGAAGAGATACAGAAATCAAGAAGACCAAAACCAATAAAATGCCACTATAGTGCTTAGTGAAATATCCTTCAAGCCGCTTTGTGGAATATCCTTCAGCTGTTCCAGAAGTAAAGATAATAATGCTGAAATTGCAAAACATATCTACAATTATAATTTGGGCTAAAGCAAATCTACAAACATATGCAGTCTTCCCTTGAGCCTATTCCTATAGCTCTTTGAACTAAAATTATTAAATTTTAATATAAAATATAAAAATTATTTTTTTCAATTCGACTGTTTTGTTGAAATGCGAAAGGGATGGACCAAGGTTTTAAATTAAATTTTCCAATGACGAGTTAAATGCAGAAATTTCCAACACATTTTCTTGTAATTATTTTCAGTATTCAATGTAGGAGAAATACTGTTAAGGAGAAATTGGTTATCACAGGGATAGCCAACAATAACCCATCAAAATATACCAATTATACTTAATTTCATGCCTAGTCGGACCTATTTAAGGAACATTTTTTTCTTTAAAAGTATTAAAAGCAATACTCCTGCATTCGATTTCAGACTATTGAAATGATAATCCAGTTATCTAACAACAATATCCTCTTTCTCTGAACTTTTAAAGAAAAGTATTTTCTTTCTTTACATTCATTTTAAAATTCAGAAGTAATTTGGGATTTGAAAAGAGGAAAGAGTTTTTTTTCCAGTTTATGAATCATGAGAGTTGAAAAATATGTTTTCACTTGGTTGAAATTGTTTAAAGCAGCATTTTACGTATATAACTAACTCTTCAGAGATATATTAATTAAATATTGTTTGAATTTATTGAAAACCAGAATAAAACAAGTTAATTGGTATCACTTTAATTGTAAGTAGTAGTGGTAGTAGATATTTTCTAGTAACTATGCCAAAAAATCCTCTCAGATGCCATGAATTAATCAAGAAACATCTGTCTTGGAGGAGTGTGCATAAAATGGAGAAAGAGAGGGCTTAATTGGATAGAGGTGAAGAGAAGGAGGAAATGTGTTTCTACCAGTGGAGTTGGAAATGGAAGGGGATAATGTTGGGGAAGAAGCTTATATTGGAGAAGGAGGTCAAGGGCTGGAGTTGGAGACTGATTGAGATCTTGTTAGGCAGGAGAAAGTGTTACATAAAATGAATTTTACAATATTTATATCTTGGTGAGGGAGTTGATGGTAGAAAAGGGTAAAAGTGCATGTAGTTCTCGACTTACGGCCACAATTGAGCTGGAAATTTTGGTCCTAAATCACAGTCGTTTAAGAAAGGCACCCATGCGATTGCCTTGCTCTGAGCTCTTGTCATTGGGGCACTGCCTTAGGGAATGCCCGAGGCCCAGTGCCCCCCTGCATGCAGAAACTTGCTCCAGGACCAGAAGCATCAGTCGAGTAGGCCCAGCAAAATGCAGATCTTTCTCCCTGTACCACCACTTCTGGGTCTACTTTTCTGTCACCTCACTTTATTCTGCATGTGGGTTCTATTCTCATGGTTCAGAGATCTGAAGGGGAAAACGCCAGTGAGGCTGATGTTCTAAAAAGCTCTGAACTTCAACATTTTGAAATTGAATATATTAAGTTATATATTATACATCTCAAGTTGTAGCAATCCATCTTTCATATATATTCCATCTCATAATCCTGGATATATCTCTGGGGGGTTTTTTTTAATGCCATTTTTGGTTGGTTGGTTGGGTTTTTTTTGTTTTGGTGAACAGAATGCCAGTAATACACCAGAAAATATGGTGCAAGTAGATCATCTTGCTTGATATCTATATGTTAAAAAGGACAAATGATATTTCCTATTACATAATGTTATGCACACAGCTAGACTTCTGTTATGGCAGAGGCACAAAGGCTATAGAAAAACCCCATTGGAATTTTGAATTATGGCAGATTAATATGGCAGTGCAATATGAACGAATTCTGATAATAGGAATAATAGAACAAAGTTATATTAAAAGCTTTTTAAATACAAAGCATTAATTTACAATTGCTACTAAAGTGGGTAGTTCAGACTTTTTGCTCATTTAGAAATTGTTCATCCAAGGATGAAAAATAAGATGGGAGATGAAAAAAGCTGTTTGTACACTATATGAATGAGATTTCCTAACTAAAAATGTTGGAACAACACTGTAATATAATCCACTTGAAATAGTTAATTTAAAAACCTTAATTTTCTTTACAGTATCTCTTACATATAGTATACCTTGACGGTACAGGTAGTCCTTAAGTTAGGATTACAACTGAGCCCAAATTTTTCTTGCTAACTGAGACAATTGTCAAGTAAATTTTGCCCCATTTTACAACCTTTCTTGCCACAGTTGTTAAGAGAATTACCACAGTTGTTAAGTTACTTAACAACATTGATTTGCTTGTTAAAAGGTTGCAAAAAGTGGTCACATGACATCAGAAAAATGGAACTGTCATGAGTCAGTTGCCCAGCACCGGAATTTTGATCACGTGACCATGGAAATGCTGTCACAGTTGTAAGTGTGAAAAACAGAAGCCAATTTTTTTCAGTGGTGGTGTAGCTTCAAACAGTCACTAAATAAACTGTTGTAAATCGAGAACTACCTGTAGTTGATTGGATGCAGATTTACCTATTAACATATCCAGAAAAACTCCAAAGGCTGAAGTCTGATAACTACTTTAACGCAAGTTAATTTTAGTTGCCAGTCTGCAAAAGTCACTCTTTTTTACAGGACTGCATTCAGATGGAAATTGATAGGCACATAGTAGCTAGAATAATCAAAATGTTAAGTTTATTCTGATTTGAGTATTTTGTAAGGCATTAGCAGTCGTAGCGTTATGATTGTATATACCTTTCCAGACTTGTGCATTCTGTACTGCTTTGCAACTTTGCTTTAAACACCTGGACTTTTTATCTGCTATAAGGAATGGTTTAAGACTTTCATCACCCTTTATTGAACTTATTAATTGTTCTGAAGACAGTATTTTCTCTGAAATATCACTGCAATAGGTACTGAATTTACTAGATGCAGTGGCATGTATAGTTTTGGAGGAAGATATAGTTGATTTTTAAAAAATTTCTAATATTTATTTTGGCTCAGTATACAGTGTAGCTGCCTGAGTGTAGCTGAGCAAGATGGTCATGGAAACATCCATACCTGGTTTTCCAAACAAATGATTATTATTTTTTTTGGCTGGGACATTGGTATCCTAGATACAGTGCTTATGTTTATTTTTTTGTATCTGTGATAACTAGCTTAAGTTGTTGAAAAGGTCATATCTGGAAAAGATAGAATTTAATAAAGGATGTAGCCTACATTTGAAATATATTTTACAAGTACGGTCAAGAGTGGAAAGTGAGTTAGTATTGTTAAGTTGCAGCTTGTTCAAACTGCCCTTAAAAACATGTGTTTGAACTGCCCTTAAAAATGTGTTTGTGGGTAGAGAATCCTGGGCTTGTATGAAGTCTCTATTTCAAATACTTCTCAGTAAAAATGGTTGGATGGGTAAGGTGTTTAAAAATTTGCTCTGAGGCCACTCGTGATTTTTTATTTCTCTTTTTTTATACTTTCCCTACTTTTTAAGCTGGGAGTTCCCCAGAGTTGACCTCTAAATTGTATGAATAAATTAAAGCCTCCAATTATAAAGAGGATTCTACTTGAGATAAAAGCTGATAAAAATACCTTTTTTTAGAGACCTAGACTCAACGGAAAAAAACTAGAGACAGTGGAGTATCTTATTTCTGCATGAGTTTGGGGGGAAAATGAGTTCCCTCCTTGTCTTTTTCAAAGACTTCACAGCCTTGATATGTATCATAAAGCAGAACATTCTTTAGAAATCATTGTTAAAAATATCATCTAACATTTTTTTATTAAACACTTTCTGCTGGGTAGGTCAATATTCAGTTTAACAGATATAGCAAAGAAGAGATGACAGTTTTAATTGAAAATCTGTTAGTGCTACACAGAAAAGGATAACTACAATTTTGAAAAGATGGGGAAAGTTGTAATGTATTTTCCAGACACATTCATCCAAGACATTATTGTAGAGTGGAAGATATACATATAATGACTTGCTTCCATAATTCCAGTGAATGGTCAGAAGATATTTTCATCCTTTCTGCTACTTTAGCCATTGAGATTGCAGCTCTTTAACAAAAGATAGTACAAGCATTTTACACCATAATCTGGAAGCAAAAGTAACCGTTTTTCCCATGTAATTTTCTTAACCTATCCTATCTTTCCATTTCTTTGTTGCATTATTCATGATTTTAAGATTTCTCCTTCAATAGTAGAAATGAAATATTTCCTGTAATATCACAGCAGTGCAGGCCAATGTTGATTGGAGGTTTTTGGGTGGAAAGTAACAAATTATACACTTGCAGAGAATGTAGTTACTAAATGTCAACTGTTTTTAGTCAGTTTTCATCTACATGTTGTTCTTGGCAGCCTTAACAGAATTGATTTTCCATCACCTTTGATATTTTGAAAGACGACCTTTTGTTTTAGAAATTTGAAAGAATTACAATAAATTTGGCTAATTTTATGTTCGTTTGTCTGAAACAGTGCCTTGAACCATGTAAAAGTCTTGTAATTTTTGAGTAACAGCATTAAATGGTAATGGGATTTGTTTCAAAGATTATTAAGGCTGTTACTTTGGAACTAATTGAATAGGTGAAGTAATTCACCTCGGTTATATACAACTTGAAATATAAGTGCAACATGTACTAGATGAAGAATTGTGTTCCAGTAAAAATGGGTTGTTATTTGAACAGGCTAGAACTTCTGTAGGTTACAAAAATTGTCATGCTTATCAATCTTGCTAGGAATAGCTGGATAATGCTATAGATCTCCTATGTGTGCCGTTTTGGAATGACAAGATCTATGCGCTTACAATTTCGCATATACAGAAGATGTATTTCCATGTACAGTCAATGTATATTGAAAATAAACATAAATACAAACAAACAGCCTATGTGGCACCGTTATACTGTTTTCTGTGAATTTTAGTGCCTCTCTTATACTATCAACTACATATATTTGATTTTGGGCTATAAATGTTAATATATTTCATGAGGGCAACTTCAGGATGATGGAATTAATATGCAGTGTGAGCTGGTTTAGTTTATCGCTGTACATTATCTGTACAGTGCATCTGAAGTAGTTCATAAAAAGTTATGCCTTTTAGTAAAATATATTAGGAATATGATTTTCGGTACACATAGGAGACATGTGAAAAGTCTCTTTAAATATTTAAACCATGACTTGATCAACTTGTGATGCAGTATTTGAAACTGGCAATATGCAAAATTGTTTAAGTATACTTAATTAAGTCAAAAAGATCCTCAACTAAAAATACTTAATGATTGGCAGCCTGAGCATAATTGATCTTCCATGGAATTTGATACGGCTGCCAAATTAAGAGTGTTGACCTGTCAGAAAAGCTGGTGGCTGGATGTGGATTTCTCTGAACAGTGGGGTTCTTGCATGTTTTTCTCTTGGTGCATAAACGGGACACTCAACCTTGGGGCACTACTGTCGGGAGCTGACTTAAAGCACTTATCAGGTGGAAGATCCGTCTAATTTTGAATGGAATAGATTCGTTTCCTAATGAAATCATAATCTCTTTTTAGATTTTCCACTCAGTTGGTTGGCTGTTTCCAAATATCAAAGTGTTTTGTTTGTTTTCCAGGTTTTTGAGCATGAAGAAGAGAACAGATGAGGCAGAGCTGAATGGAGCAGGATGTATCACCTCCCAAATCCTAGAAATCTTAGTTCATAAATACACATACCAGTGGTTGTGGGCAACCATCTACTTGATGTAAAGAACTTGCTTTCAGTATAAACTGGCTCTGGGCAGCACCATTGATGCTGCATCTCTGAGTTGTAGCAGCTGTAATTGTGAATATTACTGAGATAGTTGAACATGGTGTCCAGTTTTCTATTGCATTTTTTCAAGTGGAAAAATTAACCGAGTGGTTGACACACAAGTGGTGGAGAGAATTGTGCATATGCCAATTTTTGTAACCTTTTTACTTTGAACTACACTGCTTATGAGATCTCATTATTTTGGAAGAATGGCATGAACAAGTCTTCAGAACAGTTGCGATAATTGTAAATGCTCACAATTGTGCACTCCTTCTGGGTATTCCTCCCTGGTTCTGAAAGTTGTACACTTAAAACATTCTTAAAATTGCTGGTAACTTGAGTGATGTAACAAGCCAGCTATTGTGGTAGTAACCAAAGATTCCAGTTTTAAGCATATGAAAGACTCTGCCTGCTTACCTGTGCATAGAAATAACAGCATCTAAAGTGAAGACTTAAGAGAAATTTAGCGACTACTAGATTATCTTTAGGACTTTGCATTAACTCTATAATGTTATTGGTATAAAAGGAGAAACAGCATATTTGTCACAAATTTAGTTAACATCCTCCAACTGAAACTGTTATGTAAAAGTTGCTTAGATAAATGTAATCACTGTAAACATCTAGAAGAGCTGGGATTTTGTTTTTATTTTGAAATGGGAGCATTTTTGTTTACAAGTTCATTAAAAACTAAAGTGTTCCTCTAAGGAATCTTTTTTTAATTTGCCTTGATAATTTGCAAACTAAATTAGACACCACCTTTTTTTAAAATGGCAGTTACAATACCATTTGTTAAAGCAGCAGTCCTGTTTCTTAATCATTTTAGATCTAGTGTTGTAACTCTTCCTCACTTTTGTTTTTAAATAAATTTTGTATTTGTTTTCCTGATGGGGAGGGGCACTCTTGCATTTTTATAATCTGTTGCATTGATACCCAGTCTGCTGTAACAAGAGATCGGATGAAAATAAAGGAATCTTTTCAGACCCATTGCAACAGCTTACAAATCCTGCCATAACTTTGCATTGGCTAGACTGTTTATTTTTTGCAGATTTAAAGTGAAAGGGTATGAAGGGTATTAAAAAGGAAGAATTTTCTTTCCAGTTCTTGTGACACAAATATGACAGGTTTACTCTTGGTCTCAGGCAGCCTCTCACATTGGTTACTGGTTACTGCCTTAGATTATCTTTTCACTCCAATCCAGCTGAAAAATATTCTTACTGCTGGTGATTCATATAACAGTGTAACTTATTCCTTTATAGCATGTCAGAATAAATTTTAAAAGTTGTCTGAAAATGCTGCCAGATGCCTATTGTGTACATGGTTTTTTTTATGACTTGCACACCTTCTGTGTTTATCAGATTATGTCCCAGTTCATATTTCAATATGAGACATTGAAGCTCCCTTAAAAACTCCTTTTCCACAAAGTGAATACTTATATTTTATACTATTGTCATTCGAGCATGGATACTTGGAGGACATCATTAAGATATAGAGTGTGCAAATAAGGACTTTTTGGATATGCTTTGTACAGTTTTGCTCAGGTTTTTTTTTCTTGAAACAAACTTATACGTAGAAATTTCCCAAAACTCATTCAGGTTTTATAATTCTTATGAATGTAAGTTTCATTTTCTTTTAACAAACTGAAACTGTACAAATGATGGTGAAGGATGGAAATAATAACTTGCTTATATATGTAGTTCAGTCCTACTAATGGAAGATGAGGCACATGTAAATATATCCAGCTATGTAAAAGCAGAACTTCACATTTTTATAATAGCTAAGTTCCTTTCAGGGAGAATATGCTTAGCTTGTTAAGATGCTGTATAAATATTTCATTGTCAATGCAGTGTGAGGTAGCAAAATGCACACAAAACTAGACAAAATGCTTCCTCGTGGATTTTGCACTATGAATTCCTAACTTGAAAATGATCAGACGGATTAGTAGTTTGATATTATTAAGGAACTTTTAAATTATATTGACCAAAACAATAGTTGCAAAAGAATGATGGGTAGGGGGAACAAAGAGTTATCTATCCTAAAACACTGCTGATTTTTTTTGGCAGGCTATTTCTTAGTCATTCCTTCTCAATATCAGGATTAATAACATCTAGACTAATAATAAGTTAATATTTGAAAAGGACGACTGATTTAAGTGGCTCAATGTAGCTTTGCTTTTTTTTTTTTTTACTGAATATACTGAACAGTTAAATATGCTAATAAAAGTTGATTCAGAGAGCTAATGCTGGTTCTCTAATTGATATCAAGTGGCTACAGTAGTTGTCTTTAATCATGACCGGTAAGTACTGAATGTATAGATTAACATTCAAAATAATGGTTGGGTTTTAGTTACAGATTACATAGTAAAAATGGATAGAGTACATTTTTCACGCAGCAGAATTTCCCTTTGGTCTCCCCTGCATTTCATGGGATCCCCCAGTCTAGAAAAATGTATCAGTATTCCAGATTGATTTTAGAAGGGTATGTTTGGTCAGTGCAAGATTAACTCGCATTTCTTATGTCAAGAATTTGCGCTTGAAATCCAATGAGTTGGATTAGGCCTTGGGCCATAGAACATAGTGAAAAATAATCATAGGACAAATAAAATCCTTACGAGAATAAAACAATTTTTTTACCCAATATTGGGTATAAATTCTTCTGGATTAAAGTATGAGATAAGTGAAGTATCCAGTTTCAAGAGTCAAACACAGTGTGCAGCACATACTTGTCAAGAGAAAAAAAAATACAAAATAAAGAGTATCAACAGAAAACTTATTTTTCTTTTGTATACTGACTCTTAATTGGCTATCCGTCAATCAATTTGTCTCATGGAGATTTCATGTTTGGGGGGGGGAGACATTTTGTTATTTATAAAATTTATTGCCCACCCATGTTGCCCAGTAATTCTAGGGGGCTAAACCTTTGTCTTCCAGAGTTACGAATACAAAGATAAAACCATCTCTTTACAAAACAAAATTTGGCTTGAATGTAACATACGTGCGAAATAGTTATTGGTCTGGAGAATTGTTGAAAGTGGGAAAGTGAAACTATTAGAATTCAGGCTTTTTAAAAATGTGAAAAGGACTACCATTCTACCTGAAAGAAGTGTTACACACAACCCATTCTATAACTGCTTTTGCTGAAATTGGAGAGAGTTTTAAATAAAAACTTCACATCCCAAATTCACTACTATTACTGTACTACTTATTTAATAATGTATCATTCTAGTAAAAATCAAAAGATTTAACCTTTAGTGGATTGTAGCAAAGCTACATTTGACTACATGTGTCAGAAAATGTTGGACTCTGATTGCTTTGCAGTAGTGCTTGAAATTTCAGAATCCACTGCTGAAGAAGTTGACTCTTGAAAAGGTAAGTAGCAATGCTATAGCAAGAGATCACTTGCAGGACAGCTGAACAAATTACTTTGGAAGGATTTGTTAAGAACTGCAAACTTAATAGAATTCCTCACCAGAAATAATATTTTTTCACTCTTAAGAGAGCATTATTGTATGGCTTTAGATTATTTTTGTTCAAGTACACCGAAGTGATGAGCTTTCTATCATCCCTGTAGAAAACTGCTTTAAAACCAGGCATATGATAATCAATGTATATAATAACCTAAGTGAAAATAATGTAGAAATCATAGATCTCAGTAAAATATTATTAATCAATTACTATCCATGTATGTTTGATTTGTATTTTATTTGGATGCAATTGACAAGTTCAGTCTTGAGTGGTAGTGCATGTTGGATGCAGGGATGGCATAAAGATTAATGGAAAGCAAGCAGCCCCTTAGTTAAGAACTAGTTGAGTTGCTAATTATATCTTTAACTCAAATTTGCATGAAAGTTGGAACTCATAGTTCACTAACTGACTGCCTATTATTAAAAATGGCCAATGATGTTCTTGAGCTGACTTACTACTGTCCATAATGTGAAATCCAAGGAACAGTATCTCCCAGGTTTCATGCAGTTTATCAAGTCATCCTAGATGCAAAGAGTTGACTAGGATCTTCTACATGCAATGAATATATATCTGTCTCTTCACCTATGTAGCTAAGTAGGGGGGGGAACCTTACAGATTTATAGAAGTGGACATTATAAGAGAAACATGTTAGTAGCAAAACAATGAGTCAAGTGGCACCTTTTTAGACAAAAATCAAAAGGTATAAGCTTTCTTAAACCTCATCCTATGTTTTTGATAAAACTGCATCTCTCAAAAGAATGCCTTTTAAGAAATGTTTTCTGATGTCCTTGTATTGAAGAGATATTGGTATGGTTAGAGTATCAGAAAACTTAGACCACTAGCAAGGGATATTTGGCTGTAGGACCAGATTGTGCTCTCCCATATATAGTAATCTTGAATTATTAGTAGGGAATTGTTCCTCTCTGCATTCCGGGAAATTTAAGTTTAATTCTCATACCAGAATTATAAGCAAACCAGTTGTAGACCATAAGTTCCTAATTCCAAATGTGGCTTCAGTTGTGAACTTTATGTAGCCATCCAACTTATATCAAACCTATAAAGGTGACCTTATAAAATTTCACTCCCAGCTTTGAAATCATCTTTCCACATATTTCCTGTACAGAATTTAAGAGTGACCACTCTTCTGGGACTCTGAGCTGTTCCTAAAATTCTGCAAAAGTTCTTGTGTTGAAGATAATGCTCTGAGTGACTCCTTTTCTCATCTAGGTACCAGATATAAGAAGCATGCTTCTAAGCTGCAGAATTCCTGTCTTCACTTTATAAACAACCCATAATTTAAAACATAAATAACATTCTATTACAGTACTTCCTTCTAAATTATGTTTGTTAGATTTGGCATTTTATTAGGTCTCGGCAGCAAAAGGTGAGGTGTGGCTGTGCATTTTTAAAGTCACGTGAACAAGCTTGTATTTCAAAGCAGGGATGAAGATGTCTACTCTTGCTGGCCTCTCTATCATTCTTTTTAAAGAAGTTAAGGGAGGAATGTATCTGTTACGAAGTGAATGACAGGAAATCTACATTAGCTGGCTCCAAAATATACTGCCCATTAAATCTTTAACGGGAGAATGGGATTCAGCAGCTGGCCAGCTTATAAAAAATGGAGCTCAGTATCCTTTTCTCGGGGTTGCCTAGAAACCAGTCAACAGAGTAATGAATAACTTGGGGAGTGAGGAGATGATGTCAAACTTTTCCTGCTGTCAATGCTCAGCTGTTTCACCTTCATGCATTCATCCTAATAGCTTTGGGAAGTGGGAGGAGAATGGATCCACTAAACTTAGGTTCCTTTCAAAGTTAAACTGGATCCCTCTGCAATAAGTCCTATATTGTAATGTCATATCAAGATTCTTCTACAGCACTGAAAATAGTGAATTGAGACAACCCGTTTTCTCAATTTAATAGTTGTCATAAGGGAGATTGGTTATATAACAATCTGTATTTTACTTTGGCGAGCGGACAGGGTCTTTGCATTTGGGACCCTTTTCTGCTTTCCAAGTCCAGTTTACCCAAGAAATAATCCCTAATAATCTATTTAAGCTTGAAGTATGTCAAAACTGAATATTAATTTCCTTTTTTATATTCCCTAAAATGTATGCTTTATTACTCTATTTCTCCATTACACTAGTTGAGCTACTGGGAATCTCCAAAAATTGGATAGAAGCTCTTCCATGTGCAAGAGTCATGCTGATATGTCTTTGGCATTACTCTAGCACGTCCTTCGATACCATGAAGGTCCTAATGGTCTTAGAAACTGCAAATTAAATAGCTCAATTTCTACTCGAGAGAAAACACTTTCTTAGCTCTGTAGAACAACCCGTTACCCTATGTGGAAGTCCTGTTCTGAATCCCAGGATGCTCCTCTTCAGTGTAGCTATCATAGTGTTGTAGGGTGCTTCTTTCATGGTTTCTAGGTGCTTTGAGTGATGACTTTGCCTCTTCCCCCACATAAACAGTCTGCTTCCTCCCTCACCCTTTTTTTTGGGGGGGGGCTGTAATTTTTATTTTACTTGGTTGTCCTAGATAGCAAATGTGACCACGGTAGAGAACCAATGACCAACTGGTAGGGTGGTTTTGGTTTTATTTTTATTTATTTTATGACCAAGGTAGAGAACCAATGGCCAACTGGTGGGGTGGTTTCAGTTTTGTTTTGTTTTGTTTTTTGTATTCCCCCATTGACCCACCGAAGGGAATGCTAACAACTCAGTGGGGGTTCATTGAGGATAGTCACGGGTTGTGCAAAAGGAGTCTCAACTATAACTGAATCCTTCCTTTTTCTGCTGCTTGTCCTCTTTGCTTTCACCTTGGTTTTAGACATTTGGTTACAGCAGGTGGAAAATCAATGAAAAGTGAATGCTCCAAAGGTACCTCTCCTTTTCCCATCTAGCTCTTGGAAAAAATTAAATGGAGATACAGATACAGAAATACAGCTTCTTTGCAGCTATACTTCTTCCCCCTGTTTCTTTCTCTCTTTTTTGGTATCTTCTTTCTTTTTTGGAGTTTAGCATTTCTCCTCTTCCACAATTTTTTTTGTTTTCATGGATAGCTTCCTTATCAAACCACCACTCAAATTGTGGCCTCAAGTTTACTTTATTAGAATGCTGAATACCCACTCAATGTACATAAACATTCCACATTATTGTGACATGAGACTTAAAAAAAAAGGCCCCTGTCATGCAATTTATTAGGCAGGAGGAGTTCTGCAAGTTTAGAAATGCCCACTTCTACCCCTAAAGGAAATCAGAGAAACAGTAATACATCCAAAAAGTAAACAGTCATGCATTTCATTGTAATAGTATACTATGTATCATGACAGCTGGTTTGTGTAGTCATGAAGGTGTCCTGGAAATGAGACTGAGAGTTCTAGTCCTGCCTTAGGTATCAAAGTCAGCTCAGTGACTTAGGACCAGTCACTCACTCTCAGCCCAACTCACCTCACAGGGTAATGGTTATGGGGAAAACAGGAGGAACAAGGAGTATCAAGTATGTTTGCTGTTTTGAATTACAGATAGCCCTTAACTTACAACCCCAATTGAGTCCAAAATTTACATTGCTAGGTGAGAAATTTGTTAAATAAGTTTTGCCCCATTTTATGACTTCTTACCACATTTCTTAAGTGAATCACTGCAGTTGTTTAATTAATAACATGGCTATTAAATGAATCTGGTTTCCCCATTGACTTTGCTTGTCAGAAGGTTGCAAAAGGGGATCACATGACCCTGGGAAACTGCAACAGTCATAAATGTAAGTCAGTTGTCAAGCATCCAAATGTAAATCACATGATTATGGGGATGCTGCAATGGTCACAAGTGTGAAAAATGACCATAAGTCACTTTTTTCAGTGCCATTGTAACTTTGAACAGCCACTAAGCAAACTTGTAAATTAAAGACTACCTGTACTTATAAAATAATAAAGTTGGGATAAAAATTAAATAAAAATAAACATACTTCTGCTAAAAAAGTTCAGTTGTCCCTAACATAGTCCAGTTTCCCCTAACATAGCAATATGGACTGTTGTAGTCCTAGAGCCATGATGGTGAACCTATGGCACACGTGGGCATGTGAGCCGTCTTGGCATGTGAGCTATCGCCTCAGCTCTGCCCACATGCGCGCGTGTGCCTCCCACTGGCCAGCTGGTGTTTGGGTCTGCTGCGCATGTGCAGGGTGCACATGGGGCTGTACCCTGTGTGCATGCACCCCCGCATGCATGTGCATGCACCCCTGCATTCACAGGGGTGGGACACACACAGGGGCGCACATGCATGGGTCATGCGTATATGTGCAGGGGGTCACATGCACATGCGGGGCTGGCACACATGTGCAGGGCATGCACACGTGTTGCATTTTGGGGGTGTGCATGCTTACACTTTGGGCACTTGGTACCAAAAAGGTTAGCCATCACTGCCCTAGAGAAACCAAATAGTACTAGGCTGAAGAAGGTTAATGAACTACTGGGATTGGTTTATAGTTTATCTTGCCACAATAAAAAAATTCTATGTGTACCTGATATAAATTTCTTAGTAGGAAACGTTTACCCACTCAAAAATCCTAAAAGGATACCGTGATGTATCCTCCATTTTGCATTATCCTGTTTCCTAATATTCTATCTCCATTCCCTGTTGAGCCTTAAGTGCAAGCCCCAACTCCCAATATCTTGAATCTGTTGCAGAGGACTGTCATTTACACCGTAGGCTAAAAGGAGGTTAGACAATTTGTGGCTTCAGATATTGTGGGAAGTCAGCCATTGTCTTTGCATGTTAGGTGAACTAGGGTGATAATTTTATGGTTACTTAGCTATAGCAAACACAGCAATTGAAATCCCAGCATCTAAATTTTTACTGTGGAAGCAGTTTCCATATCTCTGAATATTTTACATGTGATGAAAAAAGTGTAAAAAGGAAAGTGTCCTAGGAATTGCATCTTACTATCTGCTGCTGGCAAGACAGATGCAACTGTAGCCTGCATGGATGAAGTAATTTTGCAAATATACTATGGTATATAATTTCATGAATATAAGCTGTCATTTGCTTTTACATTACATCCAATGAGCAATAATCCAGAAACAGAAGTGGGGCATGTTATAAATCTGAACCTAAAGCTCTCTTTTGTTCTAAAGAGAGGAAATCAATGTTTCAGTTGTTTTATTAACTGCTTTTCAAGATGGTTCTTTTAATAATTAAAAGGTTGATTAATTACTGGAAGTGTACAGGAAATGGGTGCCTTCAGTTTCAGTCTGTTTACAAATCAAGTTTGAAAAACATGTGAATTGTTTAATATGATACATCCCCTTCTAAGTTCCAGATTTGCTAGCAATTTTCTTTCTATGTTTAGTGTAATTAGTCAAGGACACTCTAATAAAATGCTGACCAGAAAAAAAATTGAGATGCTTATTAAGGTTGCTGTTTTATTGTTAAGAGACTGTGGTTTCATTCATGCTGATGAGCAAAGTTGTATTTCAACAATTAGCAACATGGGGCATTGAATCACAAAATAATCTCATCTGGTTTAGTGCTCCAACTGGATATTAGAATTTTTTTAATTATTGGAGGAAATTGGGAGAATTGAATTACCTATAATATACAATTGAGTATAAACATATTGCAACTGGCTTTTTTCCCTCCAACCTACAGAACTCAAAACAGATCCTGCTGAGTTGTGTGACACATGGCATATCACCTGCCCACAACATTTGCCATCACTAACTACAGGAGACAAAATTAGAAAATAACATATGGGCTGCTTTATGTTTGTTCCTCTGGCAACAGCGGTCAGATCTATATGAAGATGGTATGCTAAACCTTAACCTGGGAATGCCAATATTCAGGCCACACAGGTTGAGCAAAGAAGCCATCTGGTGTACTACTACTTAAGCATAAACTATGATTATCTGGCCATGTGACTAACCATAGCCTTGGACTGGGAATGGGATGATACAAGTTTTAAAATCTTGCTGAAAATTGGGGTCAGTCCTTAATGTGAATCTAATTTAAGACTGTTGCAAGGATAATATGGTAGGGGAGAGCAACTACTGGTCTTTGCAATCTACGTTCGGACGCTCTCCTTTAGTTGGCAGACAACTGAATCTGGATGAAATGTGCTCTTCCTACTGCCATTCCCTCTTCCTTCTAGTTATTTGTCCAAGTATGCATAGGCAGTATGTGATTGGTAGAAAATTTTCCCATTTGTTTAACCAGCAAGTTACTTAGGGACAAGCTCACATTCCTCTCGATGTGCCTTTCCTCCTCTCCTCCATTTTGTTGTAATTCAGGCTGGAAATAGTTAAAAGGAAAAAAATCAGAGGCACAAAGGAGCTGACCAATAAACAGTTTGTGTATGTAGGATTTCTCTATCCTTTCCTTTCTTATCCAATAAATACCACCATTTTGGGTTCTTGGAAAAGAAATGGGGATTGGTCTCTTCATTTCACTCCCATTCAGCATCAGTCTATTCCATTAAGGGCCACAAGGTTAAAAGGTTCACAGCAGGGCAGTCTAGCGCTATTGTGTAATTGTGATAAATGGTTGATTAAATTACGGTAACTGTCAATGTAAATGTGTGGTACAGGAAGTCATGTTCTTGTGTCAGAGAATGGTTTGTACATGGCCAAAGCAAAGTTGCCAGGGAATCAGCCCTTGTGCTAAATAGGGGAGCTCTACCATTCTTATGCAAATGTGAAGAAATCCCCCACATATTACTGTATTACTGTACTATCTATTTAGTGAGGTACCAAGATAAGAGAATATTTGTAGTTCTGAATTGAATTACAGGGTCCTTGGTGCTCTCTGAGCTTGGTTGTTTTCTTTAGATATTTCATTATCAACTAGGTAATAATCAACAGTGCATTTCAGTATATTTAGTGAGGCCATAGCAGCACTTCAACTTTACTATTCATCAAAATGGAAGGGTGTTTTAGAATCCTTTAGAATGCTTTGTGGGTGTTTTAGAATCTGTTGTTTTAAAGGGGAAAACAGTACTTGGACACCAGAACAGCTAAGGACAACTTAAAACTGCCTCTAGCTGGGGATCAGAGAAAGGCAATGTTATAGGGATATGTCTGTGAAAAGATGTCACCAGGGTGTACATTTACATCATGGAACAGGGGAACAAGGTTTTGTATGCCACTCTGACCCTCCAGAAAGAAGGCACGGTTTTTATTTATATGTTAGAAACAGAAGATCAGCCCAAGCTTACATGGAAAGGCTAATCTAGTCTATGTAACAGACTGAAACTTCTACATAAATTGCTAATTATTACTTCTGTTCAATTGTAAAAGTTTGCATTAAGGAGATTGCAAATTTAATCTCTTGTATCAATAAATGTTATGTTGCATTTCTGATGGCGGTTCTTATTCAGCTGTAGGTGAACTGTAGCTACTGCAGGAAGAGAACAAGCTACACAAGGATTTAGCATTAGTGTATCTGATCAGCCATGCTGTTCTGGACAGCTGCCATTTGCTAATAGTCCAATGTTTGCAGTGAGTAAATGGATCCATTTGGAAGGCTAGCTCTGGGTTTATACATGAGCCTAAAAGCAGGCCAGAGACAAAGCAGAAACAGGAGTGAAATCAGTGCTTCTTGAACTGATGCAGGAAAACTGTTTTTAGACAAAGATTAAAATATCTGCAAACAGAATCAAAGATATCAAACAGAATTTGGGAGGAATATAACTCTAAAACTAATCATAAAACGAGATCTATAGGTATCAGAAGCAGGAAATTGTCTGGAGCAGGGCAGTTGGATGATTGAATGACTGGTAGCCTCAACCTATGATATTAAGGGTTTTAAAAGTCATAACCAACACCTTAAACTGCACTTGGAGGTAGACCAGTAGCCAGTGGAGTTCATGGAGCAGAGGTGTAATATGGGCCATTTGAGGTGCTTCCAAAACTGCTCTCGCTGCTGCACTTTGTATCAGCCGAAGCTTCGGAATGGATTTCAAGGGTATTTCAAAATGTTGTAACAGCTATTGCTCCATACTCAGTGGAAGCTCTGATACTTTTGTTTAATTTGCATCCTCTCCAATATATATTTGGTCATATACGTACAAGCAATGAACCTCTTTAAAAAGTAAACATTAAATGATATGCCGTTTTTTTAAGTTGTTGCAGCCAGCAGCTTGAAGTTTATCTTGACTTAGTCAAGATACATGAGTTTATGAATTAAGCTATTGTCAAGCAGGGTTTTTTTTCCCGAGTTAACCTTGCTCTTAACCTTGCTTTGGCCTTTACATTTAGTCCTGTTTGATAACTCCAAGCTTCTGTTTATTTGCTTTAACTGAAATGATGATGCAAAACATCTGAGTGCCGCTCAGATGGGCATCTATCTGAACTGGAACATATTTTATGCCTCCTTGCAATGTCTCTTCAGTAAACTTGCTTTCTGGCTGTAATGGAAGCAGTGCCTTGTATGTGTCAGCAATATATCACAGAGGGGAAAGGGGAAGGGTCAAGAATGACACAGTTGAAAAGCAGTGGAAATATAACATTTACTAGAAGCAAGCACTTCACAGAGATATAGTAAATTTGCTACCAGAATATCTAGCAAAAAATATTTCTGGTTTGTATTACTTAATAATCCAAATAGGTCAGCCATTCCCAGCTCAGTGTCTTCCAGATGCCTGGCAGTTGAGCTGATGGGGCTTGTAATCTAACACCATATGGAGGAAATCAAGCTTTTATTTTATTTTTTTTTCATGTGAATATTTAGGATCCTTGGTTACACAACATTTATGATGACATCTCTTATTCACTGTTTCCAGCTAGCCTAGCCTCCTGCAGACAGTAAAAACTCGGCTAGCTTATGACATCGAGATTTAAATTCCAAGGCATGCCAAATATTCTACCCTAGATGATTACCAGAAAACAGTCACTGAGAAGGGAAATATGGTGTGAATGTTAACAGGAGCCAAAGATTGGGAGATGGGTAGAGAGAGAGGTAGCCTTGTTGGATGTTTGAGGTTGAAAGGGAAAATGAGACAGAGAAGGAGGGGGGGATCATGGTGATAACAGGGAAATATGGGGGATGGCATGGTGCAGGCTGTTTTTAGAAAAGGGGGATTGAAAATTTGAGGCCAGTCTTCGCCACTGGTTCGGCCATTTTTCAAAGGCATGTTCAACCTTTGAGGGCCACGAATACCAAGTTTGCCTATAATAAAGCTCTGATCAGTCATGATTTGATCATGGATGAAAAAAACTTGTATCCCCAAGACCAGGATGTATGAGGGGAGTGGTTGACCTGGGGGAAGCAAGGAGGAAAAACAGCAGTTTCTTGGAAGGCGCTCTCTCACACTGTTTTTGGAGATAGATCTTCAGGGATGAGTTGGGATTGCCATTTCCATTACAGAGACCACCACCACATGCTCCATCCCTGCTTGAGCTGCTGGATTCACTGCCAGGTTGCTAATCCATTCTCTCAAGCTTCTGCCCTCAAGGGCCTTCACTTTGCTTTTCCTGGGGGAGAAGTCACCACCACTGAGGCCATAAGGAGACCACGTAATAAAGATAGGGGTCACACATTAGATCTAGTTTTAATCTCAAAGCAGATGGGATATAGATTCATGTCTTTATGACCTCTGCAATTTGACCCCATTTTCAACCATTAAATCATTTTTTGTTGATCTGATG
>JAOYMU010000098.1:65453140-65464307 GCA_025802295.1 Psammodynastes pulverulentus
TAGCTGGCTGGGGAACTCTGGGAGTTGAAGTCCACAAGTCTTAAAACTGTCAAGTTTGCCCACCCCTGATCTAGATCTTATACAAGACTCACTGGACTTCTTAAAAAATAAAGCAGATACCGTCCAATGCTTCATTTGTGCGCATTCTTCAAGTGTGATCAGGTCAGGAAATCAATACCACCAGGATTCCAGGAATGCTACTTTATTGCTGTTGGATATAATAACAGAATCATGAAAGGCTGTGAAGGTTTTTTTTCTGTCCTATTGGGGACCCAACAGAATCAAAGGGAGGTTATTTTGACATTTTTCCCCATGTTTTCCTCTTTCCCAGGACTAAGTTGTCATTTTCCCTCTCTTAATGGCTCATCCATTCATTCAACAAGATTATCTGTCCATGTGTTCTCACTTGTCCCCTCAAATAAAGGTACACTAAGGGGAATCAGATACCTCCTGGGAGGCTGAGGAAGTGGTAAGGAAGCAGTTTGTCTTCTGATAAGTATAGTATGTGTTTTTGACTAGCCATGCTCACCATGCTGATCATTTTGTGAATGGAAAAGCTCTACTGTGGGAGCCCTTTCTAAGAGAACCAGTGCCATAAACCATGTATTCCAAATGTGCATGTCAACCCAAAGTGTTGAAGATACTTGATCTCACCCAGCACAATTAATCTGTGAATAAATTCTGCTGCCCTACACATTTCAAAACCCCAAAGTCAAATTGACCTTTAATATGATACAGTGCATACTGTTCTCCCTCTTCCTGCTTTCCCTTGCAAACTCATCCAGGCCAAGTAAATCTGGTTTCAACTTTCCATTGACAAAATATAACATCAGTCAAAATATCTTCCAGATAGTTGCTTATCTAGACAAGTTGAAGCAAGTCCATCTATTCTTTATTAGCCAACTGTGATTAACTCCATAAGCTTCAGAAATAATAGCTTTTCTGTGTTTCTCTTGGTCAGCATATTGGGTGACACAACAATGGGATAACATGCAATCTTTTTAGGACGTAGTGCAATCCAATATAATACAATATTAATAGTGTTATTCTTGTTTAGACTTTCATAACGATCTCAAATCATGCTATGTTGTCTTTATGTGAGTTTTATCCAGGACAAATATATTTTGGCCTATACCGCACCATTTAAAATTCATACGACACACAACTTTTCCAATCCTGTTTCCTTTTTAAAAAATCACAGTTTTTCCCCTGTTTCCTTTCATGATATCGTTATTTCAAGCTGTGTTTTCATGCCCTGTTGAACACATTGTGTTTCAAAGCTACCAATTTTGCCTATGGGAGGTTCTTAGGCAAAAAGTGCGTAATGTTTATGTTAACAGATAAAATTGAACTCTGGAGCTTTACCATCGGCATTATTTTATTTATCTATCTACCTGATTTAGAAACTTAAAAATTAGGAAACTGATTCTAAGATTATGAAAGTGATTAGATGAGATTCCCTAATAAAATGGATTGTGAGATTGACTAGATAATAATAGGCAGTTGGGGGCAAATGATGAAAGATGTGCCTTGATGTCATTATGCAAATCAGGCAACTACAGTTTTTAGGCCTGACATTGGGATACTAATATACCAGGGAGTGGTTTGTGATTTGACATCACTTCATGCATGCTATTTTTCCATCACCAGGGCTTATTGTAGACAGTAATGAAGAAGGAATAAACTGCCAAGGGAGCCAATGCAATGAAAGGCACCATCCTAACCTCTGTTTTTCTTAGGAGATTGGCAATCAGGAAAAAAAAGTCTCCCTTCCCTTCCCTTCCCTATTACTATGAAGAAACTTTTTGAAAATTACAGGAACGAAGAAGCAGTAGTTCAAAACTATGCATGCTCATAGAGAGAGAAATCTGCCTGAAATGAGCAAGCATTAAATAGCAAGTGGGACCAATGATTGCTGTGTTGTCACTGAAAGAATGGAGGCCTTTTGTGTGTGTGTGTCTTCTGTTTTCCCTGAAGTTATGAAATGTGTTTTTTGTGCTCATATACTGAATGCTGCACGTATGATGCTATTCTGTTTATCACGCGCCTTCAGCAAAGCAATTGCTTGTTGGGAAAGTATCATCATGCAGAGTTGCATACGGAGAAAAAGCTCCAGTATTGATCCATCATGGTGCCTCACATAAAGATCTGGCTCCAGGGTAGGTCTTGCTCAGCCTAGTTAATAATTACCTTTAGCAATAGAAGGAGTCCTGTCTTTGTTTGCTGCCTTATCCTCTATTGTCCCAGCATTCCAGTTTAGACACATTTGTCTTTTTGATACCCTCTATGAATTGTTAGTAGGAGGTCTGCATTAACATGATTGAAAATGAATCTACATATTTCTAACCGAAGATCAGTGCTTATAGATGGTTGTAGTGAATGCTTGATCCAAAGATATATGATAATGATGGTTTTAAATTATCTTATGTTCCATTCACTGTTGCTCTTGTAATTGTCTCTAATATACTATGAATGTGTATCATAAATAATCTCCATTGATTGAACCTTTGTAAGTTATGGGAGAACAGGAATGAAACAGGCAGACCTTTTCAGTTCATTAGCATTATCTTCAGCTTCAAAGGCTACTTGCACATTCAGTGGATATTATTATGCTGAACGCATTGCAGTGGGTGCTATGTGTGCTGTATTTGTGTGTGTGTATTTAAGTATCCTTCTATGCAAAACATTTCTACTCCAACCTAACACTTGGTCTTCTTTATGATAAATTAGCCTTTGTGTCGAAAAAGAAGTTGCTTTTTCTTTGGTACAATTCCCTAGTTTGGAATCAGGATTTAAATCACCTGGCTGAAAAGCAACTTTCATTTCTCTTGAATTTTCTTTCTCTTCCCTTCTCCTTTAATCCATTTCTTCATTTTGAAACCCCCCCCCCCAAAGGAGGGGGGGCAATAATTTCTCATGTCTTCCATTCTTAATTGAAAACTAAGATAGTATAATGGTTAGAATGGAGAGTGGGTTTTCCAGATGTCTTTGGACCCCCAATTCCATCTCCCTCAAATATACACCTCACTATCAGAGATAATTGGAAATTTAACAGAATAACTGAGTTGGAAGGGACCTTAAAGGTTTTCTAGTGCAACCACCTGCACAAACAGGAGACCCTATACCATTTCACGATAGAAGCAACCTGGAAATAAGGAGAATTTCCTAACAGTGAGAAAAATCAACCAGTGGAACAGTTGCCTTTACAAGTTGTGGGTGTCTCTTCTTAAAAACCTCCAGTGATGGAGTACCCATAACTTGTGAAGGCAAGCTGTTCCACTGGTTGATTGTTCTCACTGTTAGGAAATTCTCCTTATTTCCAGGTTGCTTCTCTCTTTGATTAGTTTCTATCCATTGTTTCTTATCTTGCCTTCTGGAACTTGGGAGCATAGGTCGATCCTCTCTTCTTTGTGGCAGCCCCTGCTATCATTTATTTATCAGTATTTAAATGTTATTTAGCCAAATAACCTTTGGAAAGCAACATTTCTTTCCAGCCTGTGAAAACATGTGTGGTCACAAATCAGATTAGGTCTGGAAAGATCCAGATTTAAAGCCACCTTATTTAAAAAGCTCATTGAAAATCTGGAGTCATGTTGTTTGTAGGAATATATGTAAATAGCAATAGTAATACCACAACTGCAATAATAGGGCAGAACAGGTAATTTTACCCAGGTGTGATTCTTCATACAAAACAACTTGTACCAGTAAGAGAAAACAGAAAAGGAGGAATGACATGCCCAAATTCAGGGATGCAAATACAGATTTGATAATCTTTGAATTACATTCATCAACTCTGACATTCTTACCTATTTGCATATTTGTTTTAACTTCTCCTGTTATTCACCTTCACGACCACTATTCCCCTGAGAACCATAATAATTGATTTTTTTCTCCTCCAAACCATGGTTGCACTTTGAAATCCTTAAAAAAAACATTTGAGTCCTTTTCTGCCTCTTTTAAAACACATTTCAATTTTGTTCTGAACTTCAGTTCACTTTTCCACTTTTTCTAGTATGAACATTTGCTGTAACTATACTCTCTGATCTTATACACCTGTCAAAATTATCTAGTTCTCTTTTTGCATTTGGCAAAACTGAAGATTTTTATGGCAACCACATGTTTCTATTATACCTATCTTGTGTTCACAACTGTAAATTAACCTACAGTTAACTAAACTGTGGTTTATGGAATTAGCCCAATAGCTAATTAACTAGTTATGTATTAGTTAACTGGCTAGCTGCATTTAGTATGTATGGTACACTTAGATGGTCACCTTATAAAATTTCATATTGCAAAGGACCTAGTGATGGGATTCAATTTTTTTTTACTACTGGTTCTGTGGGTGTGGCTTGGCTTGGTAGGCATGGCTTGGTGGGCGTGGCAGGGGAAGGATACTACAAAGTCTTCATTCCCACCCCACTCCAGGAGAAGGTTATTGCAAAATCGTATTCCGTTCCCACCCCACTAACCTGCTTTCCAGCTCCGTTTTCCTGTGCAGGGCAACAAAAGAAGATCAGCGGGAGTTGGGAGGCAGAGAATAGATGGGAATGAGATCAGTCAGAGGTGGTATTTGCCAGTTCTCTGAACTACTCAAAATTTCCACTACCAGTTCTCCAGAACTGGTCAGAACCCGCTGAATACCACCTGACTGACATCATTCTTCCCTACCTTTTTTTATTCCCTACATGATATAAGCAGACCCTCTACGTCTATGTGAATCCATGTGAATGTTGGTGCCAGTTTCTGAAGAATGGGGAACTGTCTGTATTAAATCTCATGTCAGGTAATAACTTTGTCTAGCCCAGTTCAACTTCAGGTTTCAGCCCTAGGATTCATATTAAGGGAACACACCTGGAGCAGCAGGGAAAAAAAAAAAAGAATTGTTCTTGGTGCATTGGGGAATGTGCATTTCTGTCAATTATAGTTAGGTAGAATATATGAGGGCCTATAATTTCATGAAAGCATATCAGTTCAGGAAAGGAACTGGGAAAATGCTGGAAGCTAATTGGAAGGAATAAGGTGGAACCAGCTCTTCCCTTTCTTAGACTTGCCTAGTTTTGTTCTTTTCACTAGCGGCACATTGAACGCGCCCTCTGGGTGGATACCTCACCAGGGTGTGTCCCACCTGCACTCTATAAAGTTGAGTCAGCAATTGCTGCAGTAGAAAGTGAATCTCTATTAACCCTCTGGATGCTGAATGTTTCTCAAGCTGGTGCGTGGCAGAAAGGATGGGCTACCATTTCCATAATGTCAAAACAGTGGTGGTGGAGTAATAGGGATGACAAATCTAACTTATCTGGAGGTCATTCAGTTGGAGAGGTGGGGGCTTCAAATGTACAACTATAGTACATTTCTTTTTGAAAAATGTAGTTTAATTCAATTCCAGTGACGTTCTGGACACATTCAATGGCATTTTCTTGGCCATGTTCCCAAGGTAGCTGATCTGTGTATTCTGCCAAAATGTCTTAGTCTACAGCTTTACTATTCCCTGGAGGAATGCTATCAGCCAGACCTGACTGATCCTAAGTAGCTTCCAAACCTAGACAAGGTCAGAGAAGTGCTGCCATCAGCTGAGACATGTACATTTCTAGAATCTAAAGGACATAAATTGTCATTGGGGAGCATGGCAGTGCAATATTAGGGGTCAACTTCACAGTGCTGTCTAGTAGGAGAATAACAGATTAAAAATCTCCAGAAGCAAGCATGTTCCAGTAAGATCTAAGCCAGATACATAGGAACCTAATTTTGAACAGATCAGATCTGACCAGATCATTGGTCCATCTAGATCAGCTTTGTCGATCCACTCTGCCAATCTAACTGCCAGTATGTTGGAAGTATAATTCAAAATGCCCAGCTGGCAAAGCCAAAAGACCAAGCTGTTGTAAATTCATCACAATCAATAGTGTTTGGCATTAAGTCTTCAGAGTGTCAGACATAAAGTTCTGACTGGAGACATCAAGGATTGAATCAGAGAGCCTTTAGGGCAGGGGTCGGTAACCTTAAACACTCAAAGAGCCACTTGGACCTGTTTCCTACAGAAAACACCGGGAGACACACAACCCTTCCCGTGCTTGCCTATTTCCTGAGCGGACCCCAAACTAGCATATATAGTTGAATTAAAGATTCTTTACTTGAAGTAAAGTTTCTGCAATGGAAGCCATGTACATACTCTGATGTGGGTAATGAGTGGTTGCCAGTAAGATATTTGCTTTCTTCTCTAGCCTAGAAGGGTGGCGTGTACATGTAATAAATAACATACATGTGCAAAATAAGAATGCTGCCACTTACTTCCTCACTGTGACTCTGCTCCAAAGCAGAATAAAATTTGGGAGTGGTTTAGCTCAGAGTGATTGCTGTACGGATTTGTGGGGCAGCTACTGAATTACACTAACAGAAGGCTACTGTAGATGGCACTAATCCAGCTGATCGCTCCCGGAAGTTCCATTGCAAAGGGAGTTTCTCTGAGAGGAAACAGCGTTCATACATTTGCAAAAACAACCACATGGTGGCTTAATACAATTCATATTCCAGGATACGTAGTATTATCTAGGCCAGTGTTTCTCAACCTTCACAACTTTATGCTGGGAATTTTAATTCCCCTGCTGGGTGGGAAATTCTTAAAATTGTCAAGGTGTTGAGAAACATCCCTCTAGGCAGTTGTCCTGAGGCAAAAGCTATTTTCTCCTGATCAAAGGCCTTTCCATATACAAAAGTTTTGCCCATACAGGTACTCCTCAACTTACAGCAGTTCTTTTAGTGACCATTCAAGTGCCCTGAAAAAGATGACTTATAACTGATTTTTCACTCTTAGGACCATTACAGTGGCCCCATGGTCACATGATCAAAATTCAGACGCTTGGCCACTGACTTATAGTTATGACAGTCGCAGTGTCCTGGGGTCATGTGATCACTTTTTGTGACCTTCTGACAAGTCAATGGGGAAGCCCGATTCATTTAGCAACCACGTTACTAACTTAACAACTGCAGCCTTTCACTTAACAATGGTGGGCAAGAAAGGTCATAAACCCGGGGCAAAAGTCACTTAAGAACCACCTCGTTCAACAACAGAAATTGTGGGCTCAATTGTGGTCATAAATCAAGGAATACCCATGAGATTTGAATTTCCCTGGTCCCTACTTTTGTTCATTCCGTGGCAAAACCATGGTAAAGGAAGAATAGAAAAGAGATTCAGAGTGTTGGCATTTTTACATTGTCCAGCTGGTGGGAGTGCTAGCCAGCTCAAGAAAGGGGAGGTGAGGACACCTGCAATGTGCTGGCACATAGAAGCACAAAAGGGAGCGAAGGCATTTGGAAGGGCCAAAATTGATAGACGATCACATTTTGATCTTCAGTTCCAAGAGGGATAATGATGGTCCTAAAAGGTTTAGTTGATAGATGGAGATGACTTAATTTTCTGCTCCTGGTTGAAACAAAAAGAGAGATGAGCAGTTTCTTTATGTTACAAGTCGTATAACTGCTGATGTTGATCTGAAAAAAACTGCTGCCACAAAGACAGCTGAATGGTCCCATGAGTCCTGTTCTGTCCCCTTCAAAATGAATTCCAATGTGGACCTGGACTTGCTTACAGTCTGAATGTTGTCATGAAACCAACCTGTCTTTGCAGGGTTCCAGTCTGTCAGTTCCCAACATAGGCACGTCTAACCTACAACTCTACCTTCAAAGAAGGATCTCCTTAATGTTGCTGATTGCATAGGTAGAAAGGGAAGTTCAACCCTTCCTTTTTCTAGAGGAAAAAGCTTTTGTCTCTTTCAAGTGGGAGTGAAGGAAAGCAAAGTGTTTGCTAGGCTGGGAAAACTGAGACTATCTCACTTCAGCCTCAGATTTAAGTTTGGAATTTCCAGAAAACCAAAACAGGAAGTGACAGGAAAGACCAAATCAAAAAGGAATTTCTGATTCAAAGGAACTGTCAGTTTGATCCTGTTACAATGGTTCACGAAAGCTCTTGTCTTTTAATGCAACCGGTTAGTCAGAAAAGGTGTTACCAGACTCCTCTGAATTGTTGTGATTATTAATTATTATTTATACCTTGTTTTTGTGTTACCATAATCTTACATGGTTCTCCTCCTACAATGTCTACAATTAGACAAACATAGGAAAATGCCTACTTAGCATTGTGCCACGGTCTTTCGTTACTTTCTGTGTGCTGGTTAAGCTTTTTATTTTTTAATCGTCTCTGATCTTTATTTAATATATGCAAGACTGGTTATTGTATGTTTGAGGCACTGTAGAATCTTTTTGCAGCAGAATCTCCCTGTTATATTAGTCAATCATTTTATCCTGTGATCTGCCATAAATTTATATTTTCTTCGTAGCAGTCTATGAGGGATTCCTTTAAGGTATTCTCTGTGACTTTAGAAGTACGGTACTGTATTTTAATTTCTTCCACTATTGTTTTTACATATGACTATCTAAAGTTCAAAGATAATTTTTACATTCTTTTTTTAATTTAATAAAGTTTTATTTTATCTACACCTTGTGGTATTGATCTAACATCCCCTGCCCCCTCCCCCATTGGGAAAAGAGCTGATTTCCTAGTCATACACCCCAAAGTTATAGGGGCTAAAGTGGTAGAGCTAGAGAATTTATTCTGTTTTAATAATCTGTTCTTCTGTTGGCCAATAATGCAACCAGGCTGTGGGCTCATGTCTGGCTACCAGGTGAGGGATAAAGAGGAAGGCTCCAGATTAAGGTATCCCACTGGAAGATAGATGTTGACAGTATTATCAGGAAACCAGGAAACTGAGCCTAAGGTAAAACCAGAGAGCTAATAATCCCAATTATTCCGTTGTTATTATTCATTATTCATAAGTAATGCCAACTATTTAGTTAGGGGAGTACAGTTCTAGGACATTAAGCACCAGATATCTGCTGGGAGATAGGCAAGCATACATACCTTTTCCTACTACATTATCCCAGTTTCATTAATAACATTATTGGGAGGGGGAAAGGAATTATCCCTGTTTCCTTTGGGATTAAAATAGGGATACATAAAATGCTGAAGGGTTGGGCCGAAACGTTTTTTGTTCTTTGCTCCCTTACAAAACTCTGGAGTCTGTGGGCTGGTTCAGATAGCCTTGGGAACTAGCTTAACCAGTATTGGCTGCAAAGCTCAGTGTTTCCGGGGAGTGAGTCACTCCCAGCGCCAGTTCTGTTTGCTCATGATCAGAGGTCAAGACACAGGAGTAGTTACCCTTGCTGGGAATGTCAAGAGCTGTGGAAAAAACATCTGGAAAGCAGAGGTGGTGTTCAGCAGGTTCTGACCAGTTCTGGAGAACCGGCAGCAGAAATTTTGAGTAGTTCGGAGAACCGGTGGTAACCTTCCCCCAAGAATGGGGAGGGAATGGAGATTTTACAGTATCCTTCCCCTGCCACGCCCACCAAGCCACGGCCACAGAGCCAGTAGTAAAAGTTTTTGAATCCCACCATGATATGTACCACTAATAACACCCCCCAAAACCAGAAAAAAACAAATTACCCATAACAACAAGGAAGTTCCAATCCAAAATAAAATCCCTTTGGCAGAAAAACAAAACTGGTCAAGTAACCAACTTTAAAAGCCACTATAAAAACTTATGCCACCAGATAAAGACTGAATGCACTAATTATCACATTAAACAAGAGGAAGATCTTCTATGCATGAAATTCACCCGTGCCTTCTATAATTTTGTAAACAATAAACTTGAGATCCATCCCACCCCAAAAGGACCTAACAGTAAAGACTGTAATGAAGAAACCATTATAGCCAGCCTCTTCAACACATTCTTTGGCTTGGTCATTGTAAATAGCAATGACTCATGCCCAATATTCCATAGTCAAACCACAAACAATTACAATGATTACAATGATCTAATGCATATCAATTTTACAGAAGATAAAAAAGCATTACGCAATCTAAAGCCATCACTATCTATTGGACTCGACGGACTATGTACATACTTCTTAAAAAAGCTTTCCACTGCCGTAGCAGAACCTCTAAGCATAATCTTTGAAAAATCTTTCAGGACCAGCTCCCTGCCCAACCTATGGTCACTAGCCACAGTCACTCCCATTTTCAAAAAGGGAGACCCCTGCCCAGTCGAGAATTACAGACCAATCTCTTTATGTTGAATCACCTGCAAAGTCATGGAATCAATCATTAACCAATCCATTACCCTCCACTTAGAGTCAAACAATTTACTTTGTAATAAACAATTTGAAAAAAATTATTCTGCAACTCCTACACTGCAAAAACATATGGACTACACAACTCGATCAGGGCAAAGCAATAGACACAATTTAGATAGATTTATGTAAAGCCTTTGATTCAGTGATACATGACAAACTACTTCTAAAACTAAAATCTTACGGCATCTCTGGATTCCTGCATAACTGGATAGCTACATTCCTATCAAACTGGCAACAAATGGTCAAAATAGGGAGTGCCCTATCAAATCCTGTACCTGTTAACAGTGGTGTCCCCCAAGGCAACGTTCTAGGAACAACTCTATTTATATTCTACATAAATGACCTTTGCAATCATATTAAAGCAACTGTGTTCTATTCACTGAGAATGTAAAATTATTCAACACCACAGATAATACTGCTACCCTTCAAAAAGACCTTGATTATGTGTTAGAATGGTCAAACAAGTGGCAACTTCAAATCTCAACAAACAAATGCTCTGTGGTACATATTGACAAAAAAACCCAGAAAATAAAATACAAACTGAATGATCATGACTTTATAGATGACCGCAACTATGTCAAACATCTTGGAGTACTCATCACTATTGATCTAAGTTCTAGAGCTCACTGTAACAACATAGCCAAAAAAGCACTAAGAGTTGTTAACTTAGTCCTGCATAGCTTTTTCTCCGATAATATTGACCTACTAACTAGTGCATACAAAATATTTGCTAGACCAATTCTCAAATACAGCTCTTCTGTCTGGAACCCGCACTGCATATCAGATATAAACACAGTTGAGAAAGTCCAGAGAAGAGTCCTCTACTCCTCTACTCGCAACAGAATACCTTATGCCACCAGACTTGAAATATTGGGCTTAGACAACTTAGAATTATGCCTTCTTCTGTCTGACCTAAGTGTAGTACATAAAATTATCTATTACAATGTCCTACCTGTCAATGACTACTTCAGCTTCAACCACA
>JAOYMU010000098.1:65475713-65496534 GCA_025802295.1 Psammodynastes pulverulentus
TCCCTCCTTCCTTCACCTTTAGGAAACTATTAAAATGACTAATTCAGAAAGCATTTTCACGATCATGCTAACTAAAATTAGTTCATCTGAAAAGTGATTCAGTGAAATTCTTGCACCACATTTATTATTTCACTCTCTCTTAGTTATTGTACTTAACACTGCTGCTCTATATTATTGTTTAAATGGTTATTTCATTGTAAGTTGCTGAGCATCTATTGACTATGGCAGAGTATAAATCCAATAAGCAAACAATCCAACAAAGGCTTGGAAAATCCGGGAGAACACTAAATAACACCAAAGATTTAGAATTCTCTGTATTTTTTTCTGCCATCCAGTAGTCATTTTATTTATAAATTTATATGTTTATTAAATTTATATATGTTTACTTTTGTTTTATTATTTGTATCCTGCCTTTATTATTTATATAAATAACTCAAGGTGCTGAACCTTCATAATACTCCTTTCTCCTCCTATTTTCCCTACAACAACAAACCTGTGAGGTGATTTTGGGCTGAGAAAGACAGTGACTGGCCCAAAGTCACCCAGCTGGCTTTCAGGCCTAAGGCAGGATCAGAACTTATAGCTTCCAGATTTCTAGCCTGGCTCCTTAACTGGTACACCAAACTGTGCTGCCAATCTCATACTGCAAAGCAACTCTAAGTGGCTTTGTAATGGACACAAGTGATTGAACATAGAACGAACATGTTTCCTATACTCTTGACCCTTACATGCAGATGCCACACCCATTAAATCATTTAAAGTGGAAATTCTGTCAAAATGAAAAAAAAGGTCCATTAAACAGAAATGTATAATATAAACCATGAAACCAAAATAGGGTCTTGTCGGCCCACGTCACCAATGGAAAAATAAAAAGAAAGACCATATTTATCTACATACAGGATAGCCAAGAGCATAAGTAGCAGTGAGACCTGTGAAATTTAAAAGACCCCCCAATTGATTCTCTCTCTTTTTTCCTTTCAAAACTCTCTGAATAGAAAGCAGCTAATATTATAAGCCTGTTCTAGGTTCAGCAGAATTCAGCTCAGATACTGTTCCTGTTTGATTCCGTCCTGTGTTCCTCCCCCAAAGCTAGCCCTGAATGTGACCCACAAGGCTCTATGGAAAAACAAACAGTCCCTTGATCCCAGGCCCAAATCAAGTTCTCAGCTGCCTGCCCCTGGAAAGTTGAAGTCATGGCTGAATTGTCCCCACATCCCCTTCGACTGGAGTGTGGCTGGGCATCCTACAGCACTTGGAGCAGAAGCATCCCTTGGGAAGTCATTCCAGTTCTGATGCTGGGTGGGAAAATCATTGAGGACATTTGAGAACATTTGTAAATAGTCCTACAGTTATCTCCACATTCTGTGGGAAAGATGGAAGTTCATTTTTCCGCCCAAGATGGTGACTATAAACGGAACCTTTGTTCTGAGTAGAACGTTGCATCCGCCTTGTGAAATCCATGAATTGCTGCTGCAGCAAGTCTCCATGGGAAGAGAGAACATAGTGCTGGTTGGCCTGCCTCAGCTTCTCCCAAATCTAAACCATCAGCTTAAGGTTGAAGCTGTATTCCTAATCTGAAAGATATGGGAGATGTAGTCCCAACACTTTCATCAGAACAACTTTAGAGAAGATCAATGTATTTCAGTCCTCTTGCACGAATGAAGACATTTAATGAAATAGTGACAACTTTCTAAATACACTCACGGAAACACCTCAGAGGTAGCAGGGAGCTGATGCCTGTGATATCTCTCTGTTCATTTATATTGTAATATGCAGACTGCCTTTTTTTTTGTGTAGCAAATAAGTCAGGCGGTCTGTTTGTTGCAAAAGATGGCAAAGACTGGGAGAAGCAGCACTGGAATATTAGGAATAGTGGTACTCAAGTAAATCTGCATATTGCTTGCTTTTAGAGAGTGGATAGAGGAATAGACCAATTGTTCATAAATAGCTAGTGGCATAGTTTAAGCATACATAAAAAATATGAGTTATCCTCTACTGAAGGGCACACTCTGTTTTTCAGTGGTATATCGTAGGTCCCATTCCAAACGCCAGGCGAGGTCTGGAAAATGAGCTAGCTAGGACAAAAATTAATATAACAATTTACATTTAATTTGCATTAAACTAATGAAATACTATTAATGTGACTATACTCTATGTCATATTGTTCGATTTTTCTCCCTGTTTAATTCTCTTCTTCCCCAAAATCAGAGATCCAGGAGAAGGAGGTGGCTTGCATTTGCCTTTTCCTCCTTCATTCACCTAGTCTTCCACAAGTTCAACTTCTACAAGAATTGCAAACATTCCCAAAGATTATAGTGCAAAGGAGGTTCAGCCCTGTTCCATGGAAACAGTGGTTAAACTCTCTTTCTTCCAAGAAAGTGACGAAGGCCTAGACAGCTAAGGCTAGAAAGTGGCAAACTCACAATTTCCAACGAAACCAATCTGTTTGCCTCATGCTGTCGTAGCCTCCCCTACTTGTCTCCTGAATAAATCTTCATGTTGCTGTGACTGAAGAATGAGACTAGTTAACAAGATCCAAGACTGGCAGCCCAACTAAGGTATAGAAGGAAGAGTACAGCAGGCCCTGACAACTGTCTAAAGCCAAATAAGGAAATGCAGAAAACAAAACGAACAAACTCCATACAGGATAAGGTGGAAAAACCAGTGTAAACACAATATGGTTGGCTGGGAAAATCAAAAGGAGGCACACTGATGAGCTATTGGCCCTTGCTGAAAGGAAAGTTAGGGTTTAAGGTTTAGAGAAAAGGCTCATGCTATGCTATGTCTGTAAGCCCACTCAAGTAAGTTATTTAGTGAGCCATGGTTTTAAGCATGCTAGCATTGTTTTTCACTTCAAAAGACTAAGAGGGCCAATTATTGTCAGGACTGGTTACTCATCAATTTAGATAGCAACCCTAGGTTAGGGTTGCTGGTGCTCACATTTTCTAGCCCTTTTGCCTATCAGCTGAGCTTGAAGGCAAGGAATAAACTTTCATTCAGAGTAATTTCTAGCATTTCAACTGAAGACAGAATTCTGTCTTATTCTGACTGGGGGAACTATACAAGCTTCATTCTTATATTTAGCTATTTCTCACAACAACCTGAGATTGCTTCAGATATTTTTGTATATGGGCAAAGATACATGAGCAACAAAACTTATAACTCCCCCAAGATGTGCAAGCTTATGAAATAATAACCAGGAAAGAATTAGATGCGTAATTTAAAATGTTGCATGTGATCACTTATGCTAAATTTTACATGCATGCGCCTTTTAGGCATGTAATCTGCAACCGAATAGCAAACCTGCCTTCTTCTGAATTGCCCCCAACCTGCCTCACTCCAGTTTGAATCCTACTTCAGTCTAGCCATTCTATGCATCTGATAAATTTTGCTGCAACTCGCAAAAGCTTCCATCTTCCAATTTGTTTCTTGGAAGAGGTGCTTCTGCGTCTGCGTACAGTGTGTATCAAAAGTTAGGCCCCATAGGCCAATCGCAACATGTTTTATTAATTAATATATTTTTTCCAGAGAAAATCTTTTATTGTTTATGAATGTTCAAAAGTCATGGGTCAAATGTGTAAAGAAGCATTTAGAAGAAAATAGCAACCAATTTTTGAACGCTAAATGTCACGTAAGAATAACGTGCCTATGGGGCCTGACGTTTAGTGTGTACACCCAGTGTATTCTGCATTGGTGTGTTAACATACAAGGATAAAAATGTCCTGCAAAGCTATCCTAGAAACTCAGTTCAGAAGTCAAAGGAAACAGGGTTAGAGAGCACTATTTATCAGTCTCCTGCTCTACTCCACAGTTTCTGGTTTCAGATCAAATGCTTATGAGAAAACAAAGCAAGATCCCAATCAAGTCCCACAGTCGCAGGCTGATTAACCCTGAGTTCAAGCCCAGACCCTTACAAGGACTATAAATAGCTCTGCCTTTTCCTTTCCCATCCTCCCTGCAGGAGCTGAGAAATGCCTGCCCTTTTATGGTCAAAATGGCAGATTCCTGGAGCTGCACAGTCCAGATCTCCCATCCTGGGGCTTAGCCAAGGGGCCCAGAGGGACGTAGCTGCTGCTGCTTCTCTTCCTCCTCCTCCTCCTCCTCCTCCTCCTCCTCCTCCTCCTTGAGTTTTCTGGGATAAAATGTAATGCCAAGAACAAAGAGCAGGTTTTCACGGCCTCGGTGGAAAGACGATGCAATTTGGAACTAGCGTTTAGGAAACATTGAATGCTGTACTGCCCCCCGCCCCCTTTTCCCTTTTCATTTCTCCCTTGCCAGTCATCAAGGTTTGCACACAACTTCTGGGACCAGACACTTTGTTTTAGCATTGTGATCGAAAACTGCATTCTCTGCTGAAGATCAAAGGTAGCCTCCCTCTCGCTGATTTTCTTTTAAATGCAAGACCAAATCAATGTCAAACAACATGCAGTGAACATGAGGCTGGGGAGACACCTAGCACTGTGTAAATAAACAAGGGGTGCAATGTGAACTTGATGAGTTATTTATTTAATATGAGGGTTAGTGCTGTGCAGATAGATTCATAAATATTTTAAATATTTCTGTAGTTGTTTTCTGTGATTATTTTAAAAATTCCTCCAAAAACAAACAATCAGAATTATATAGAACTTTTGTTTCGATTAATCCCACTTCAAAACTGATAGAAAGAAAACTGTTCTTTTTCAGTTTGGAGAAAGGAGTTCAGTGATTTAGGGTGTGAAAGTATAGCAGGGATGGGTACCCAAAAATGGCAGTCTAACAACAGCTGGAAGACTGCAGGATGCCCATCCCTCATTAAGTGTGGATTATATAAAAAGCAAGGAGTGGAGAATGAGAAAACATTGGAAGGAAGAACAAAGATGCTCCTCATTCTTTTGTTTTCTAAGGTCTCATATGGACAGCAAACCCATGGAAAAATCACTGATGGAGAACTACAAGGAACAATGAGGTGGAGAAAACAATTGGGGAAAGGAGGCCTAACCCTAACCCTAGCCCACGCGATTCACCTGACATTTCACCTATCTTAAATCTGGATAATAGTTTATGAAACAAGTTCTAATAAAACTGGAAACAGGAAGTCTGAGAGAAACTAAGATGGAAAGATTCAGCCTAGTATATATCATATTTTTGTTAGCATATATTATCATATGCTGATGTACAAAATGTTAGCTTTGCCTCCTAGATTTAAAGTCAGTGTTTGCATTGATATATCCTTCAGTTAAAAACGAAAGTTTGGTCAAATGTCTATGGAGATTCTCAGTCATCCAGGTCATGGTTGTCCCAACGGTGCTTTTTCAAAAGACAACTGGACTTTGTTCTTTCCTTGAAAATGTTTCACTTCTCATCTGAAGAAGCTTCTTGGATGAGAAGTTAAACATCTTCAAGGAAAAACAAAATCCAGTTGCCTTTTGAAAAAGCACTGTTGAGATAAAGTTTAGTCATTTTAGAAAGCAGCACTGATGGCAGAAAAGGGTTTAAAATTCACTCTAGCTACTTGGGTGGTACAACTCCAAACTCAAAAAGAAACTGCTTAGCAGCACATAGATAATGATATGCTGGCTTGTGACAGTAAAACTACATCTTAAACCCATAGTAGGGAATAGGAGTGCGTATGAAATTGGGGAGAGAAGGAATGCTCCAGCAGGAAAAAAAAAAACTTGTCAGAGAAAAAAATGAAGCTTTTCTGTCCTGCTGCTTTTGGACTGACCTTGTATTTAACCCAGGGCTAAATGTAATGCACCGTAGCCAGCGTTCTGTAACATAAATGGGGCAGCAGGACAAGAAAGAAAGAACTGCTGATCTTAGAACAAGAAAAAAGGATGAAACATTTTCTTTTTCCCTGAGAGCAATTCCCAACCATCCAGTACAGGACAGAATGTGCTTTCAGTGACTGACAGCTTCTTCCTGTGTAATTCTTCTTTCTCATCTCTTTCCTATTTGCCTGATTCTCTTCATTCCAAAATTAGTCTTATTTTCGTTACTTGTTCAATGTTTCCACAACTATCTACCTCAGTGGATTATCATTTAAAATCTGAATCCTGGAGAATTTTAAAACCCTGGACAATTTAAAATCTCCATTGTGCCTCATTTGTTTGGACTACAGAAACTCTCTTAGCCAAAGGTGTTGGCAGAGACATGATTTTATAGATGCTAGTGTTTTAATACAAAGAAACCAAACAATAATTTTGTCTGCAGTTATTTGAGCTCCACTAGTGTGGGTTTTGTATGCGTAGTGCTTGTATGCAATTTGGGCATCTTTGAACCACGATAAGGATATACAAAGTTTTTAATCAAAGCAGGAATGCTTCCAAGAAAGTACTTAAAAGATGACATGTGCCCATTTTATATTTGAGGAGTATGGTATTTTAGAGCTATTATTGTTTCATTACACCCATTCCAGGTGGGACAGAGAGTAAGTGGGTTGATATGAACATCCTAGGGATGCACACTTTAAAATGTGGCATATTATGGGGGAATTAGGGATGAAAATGGGGACAGTTTGCTTATCAGAGTTCTCCTGCTTTTATAACAATTCCCTATTTAAACCACAAGAACAACCACTAGAAACCAAGAAGGCTTCTAGTTTTGAAGGGGTGTCTGTAAATGACACCCCTTGCTTGTTTACATATTGCATTCCTAAAATAAAGGAAATGGTTAGCAAGATTTGTTTCCCAGTAAAGCTCAGTTCGCATCAGAAGGTCCACTGGGGAAGACTGTTCTCTTTTGATTGGTGATCTCCATCTGTTCCCAAAGACGGAGCAAAAGAACAAGGGGAGTGTGAAAGGAAGTCCATGGAGAAGGTCAGAGCAATCCTGATCAAATCCATGTGACTCCCAGTTTCCTAGGCTTGGAAAGATTATGGCTGCCAACACTGTGGTGGCCTCTGAGTTTGGTTGTTTCCTTGAAGATGACATCTCCAACAAACAATCCGGTGACACCTTCAGTGATAAAAGCGAGTGGGGTTTGCTCTTTGTTAAAATGAACCCTCTGTGTTTTTCCCTAGGTGAATACATTGCTTGCATACTATTGCAGCAAGCACATAGCATAAAGTTACAGAACAAGGGGAAGAAATGGTTTTGATTTACGTTTCCAATTTTTAGGAGTCTTAATATATAGAGACACGATGCATACAGTTTACTCATGCAAAAGCTCTTCTAGGATCAGGACTTTACAAAAAACCAGAATCCCTAAATCCAAATAATATTTTGCTATTCTGGCAAGAACATAGAAGAACACGCAACTACTGAACTGAGGAAGATTGTGAAGCTATATTTCAACCTGAGGATTCCATAATTCAGCAAATGATACTGTTATTATATATTTCATACTTTTCAATATATCTATCTAACATACAGGTTACTATTCTCCATGCTTTAGAAATGATATTGTGTAAGTACAGACTATTAGCGTAGTAAAGGCTTAATGCAAGGTATGAATTCACCTTTCTCCCTTGAGAATTCAAAGTAGTATTAACACTGAAGGAGTTGTAATTGGCAGGTATGCATAGTAATAGCAATAAGTAGGCAAACATACAAAATACAAAAGTAGAGAAAATGGTTTCATCAGGGGCCCTGGGCCATAAATAGTGTCCTTTATACATAAAGACATGTAGAAGATATGACAGATGTTATTATTAATTCAGGTTTATAGATCCCGGGTTTGTCAATAAGACCTCAATGGAACAAACAGAACAACATTCTGTTCAAACAAGCACGGTAGACTTTTGGGTTTGAGATCAGTAAATATTCTAGATGCAAATTTTGATTTGGTTTGAATGGTTGAATCTGATCCCTCACCCCCACCCCTTTGGGTGTTGCTTCTTTTCATCATCCCAGTTTGGGCTTGAAAGAACAGGGGAGAGAGAAGGGCAAGCGGGAGGATGGTTACAATTCTTATTTGTAAAACACTTCCTTTAATGGGCAATAGGTAAACTAAGACTAAACTTTGCTGGCTTTCCCGTAACTGCTTCTTGGCTCAAATGGCAGCATTACCGTATATATGGGAACAAACTGAAAAGGCCTCCCCAAATGACCATAAATAGACGATGGAATAGAAATGAACTCTTCTGAGTAATGATAGAATATGGTCTGATATGATGCCAGTTCTATGCTTTTCCAGGAGGTGGGAGAGCTGTCCATAAATGGCACCATTTTCTTGTGGGAAGAATAGACAGACCTGTTAAGGGGGATGTACTTCCCCTTGTACTAGAATCTCAAAGCCCACTAATCACAACCCCAGTTCAAAGTAGTTCAGTTAAGAATTTAAGACACATTATGAATTCAGAAAATTTGTAATTGGCACCAAAATCAAGCTCACAATTCTTTTTACACAAGTCCCTTGCTGGGGGCGACGGCATGCTTGTGTGGCCAGAACAGGAATGAGTTGCTAGGTTGGAACAAAACTTTGCAGCAAAGCCCTAAGAGTTTACCTGCCTGAGACAACTTGACAGACTTATAAAGTCACAAAATGTATGTTTGGGCAGAGATTTAGGGAATGCCCACATGAAGCTTAGGAAAGTGTCAGAGGATTTTGGTCTTGACTTGCAGAATGAAGTAGTAAAGGTTACAATCATAAAAAAGATACCCAGTAGTATTAGAACAGTCCCACAAGTTGTGCCAGGAACTTTATAGCTTTGAGTAGGACAGCCCTATCCAGAGATATGCAATCATGGATGAAGATTATTTAGGCACCTGCAGGATGAAGGACGCAAAGAAAACCTGATTTGCTTTTGGAAGAGAACTAGTAAAAAGAGAAATTCCTAAGAAAGAGGAAAGTAAGTAATCCATAGAGAAGACCGCATTAAAAGAAAAACCCAGTAGTTTAATAAAAAGAGCAAAGACCTGAGATGGGGATCTGAGAAGGAGAAAAAATTATGTGGCAATGTTGGCCATATAGCGCAAACCTGCACTAAACAAACCCAGAAAGGGTCCCAGACCCAGATTTTCTGTTAATCTCCAAAATGCAGCAATGGTAGAAATACCAGCCAGGGTAAATGGAAGGAATACCTTTGGTCTGGTAAAGATAGATAGCACTCTAGTGAACTCTTTATCTTGTGAGAGGTTTTCCCAGCATAGGGAAGCAGGTTCTCACCTACATTTTGTGGAAGACACAAATTATACTTTCGGTGAATGCTCAGATAGCAATGAAAGGGATCACAAAAGATATTACTGAAGGGATGCGTGCATATCATATCTTCCGTGATGTGCCGGAAGGCACAAATTTCCCCATATTTTGTCAGTCAATTAGCCAATCAAAAAAGGGGGCTGGGAGAGAAGCAAACAGAGCAGGTGTTAACAAAAATAAAGAAAGGAAAATACTGAGCAAGGAAGGGAAAAGTTTCTCAAGCGTAAAGAGAAAACTGAGGTTAAGGCACAGCAGAAGTAGAACTAGTGTAACATCAGAGAACTCATTACCAGGGGAGAAAGAATAGTTGGAGCTGATCAAAGTTTGTTTCTAAACTCTCCTACATTTGTCAATGGAAGAAGCCCACAGAAAGCAAAGTGAAGAATCAGCCTTAAAAATAAGTGAAGAAGAATCTAGAATCAAAGGAAACAATGAGGACCATTCAAGTATAAGTCTTAAACCTCAAGCCTTATCTTAAAGAAGGCTGTGTGTAACAATGTTGATCACCTTGATTTTGACACCTGCCCTCAGTTGCTTTTATAGGGTTGATCCTAAGGTGAAGGTTTTTTTTTTGTTTTGTTTTATGTATGGGTCAAATTCAGGCTCAGTGGCTGAGAAACACTGAAAGTTTTGTACTCAGTTATAACATTATGGACACAGATATTTTAAGCTTTATAGCTTAAAGAGCAGAACTGTTAAGCAAATGGAGGAGAAGGTTGCTGGGCCTTCCTGGAGTTGTTTTTGTGGGCCGGCCATACTGTGTGGGTCGAGGAGAAGGGATCTTCAGAGTGGAGATCTGGGAAGAGCAACAGGACCCCAGAGAGTGGTCTGCTAAGTGAAGTGGGCGGTAAGAAGGGTCACAGTGTGCAGAAAACAGAGCAGAGTCAGGGAAGGCAGCTTGACAAAAGCATTGGAAGCCAAAAGCCCCCTTCCCATCCTCTTCCCTGGGAAAGAAATGAGTCCCAAAGTGAAAGCACATAAAGAAGCTGAGAGAGGGAGGGAGAGAGGAAGTGCAACAGATAAGACACTGTAAAAAGCTCATTTGAAATTGTTTGTGTAGAACTGTATTTGCAGAGTTTGTTAAGGGTGGTGTCTATATATCAGAGTAAATAAAGAACAACTGTGTATACCTATCTGGAAAGTTCCTGGCTCTTTTACCCATCTACCAACAGTTTCTCTAAAGCCCTTTTTTTTTTAAATAGCCAGAATCTCAGTCCACAACCTCTGATGAAGTCCTTTTGTAATTTGGTTGTGAGCATTGGAACTGCTCAGGATCATATCTCTAGACTGTTGAATAAAGAAAGTAGGATATTCCCTTTGTGTTTAGGCGAACAAAGAAATAAAATAAGTGTCTTAAGACTCTGGTAGGCTTTATGAGCTTTTCAAAAACTTATTTTAATGTCAAACAGCCCCCCACCCGAAATCATTAAAAGAATGTTTAAAAGGTGAAAAAAAAAATCTAGCCTCAGGCTCTTGATAATTTCCCCATGTCACTACTGTGCCTTTTTTGGCCGTTAGCTATCTCAAAATAGTATCCTTTAAGGAAGGCAGCTCTGCTTTGCTGTTTTGCAACAATGCATTTTGGAGAAGAACTTTATCTGCTGTATTTGGCAGACAAAAGAAGAGCTTCACATCCTTGCCTTCACAACTGCGGTCACCCAGAGATCTGGCAGAAAATCCTGACCTTTATTTTATGAGACATAAGTAGGTGAATTACATATAATAGTTTCCCCTAACTTAGGAATTCTTGAGTCAGCATGAGCAAGGGCATTCTTAAGAACTCTGAAAAAAGTTCATTTAACGGTAAAGTATTTGCTCGCTTCAGTGACAAAACTTTAGGTAACCATCTGCTGATCCCTCTGGACAGAAGAGAGAATAAAAGATTATATCCAAATATTTAGTGTGACCCTCTCTTCCTACAGAATAGTGTTGTCGGAATCAATTTGTTATTAAATCCAGAGCCAGACTCCAAATTGTTTGGAATAGCACTTATGACCAAATTTGATGTGAATTAGGGGGCAGATGAAGGTAATGGATCATTTCTTCTTCCAGTCCTGTTTCTTGCATCTCACTGCGAAGCAGTTGGTTTATTTTAATTTCATTAATTCAAATGTTTTCAAATTTGGAACAAATTTACCCTAGCAGTATGGAGAAAATACAGGAACAAGAGCAAAAACATGGCAGTATATTGTCATAAAATTTGAAATTGATAAATAAATGGCAAGAATTAACTATACTTTAAAAAACAACTCAGCTAAACCTTGCCTTTTCCAAGCCACAGCGCTGCAACACAGGTGGAAAACTTCTAGCTTTTTAAAAATTTGATTGAAGTCTACCCCCAGGAGCCTCTGGCAGCCTGGCCAGTGAGAAGATATGTAACTTTCTGGAAGGGATTCTCGTCCCCTATCTATGGGGCCTTGCACCCAGACCTCTCCAATCTCAAACCTAAGCAAATTTCATCTAATGCAGACTTAATGCATCTAAGGAATCCTTCAGCCTTCCTGTCTCAGAGCTACAGCTTTCTCCAGCCTTACTTTATCCTAGTTCAGAAAATCCAGCCTGCCAACAACATGACAATATGTTTCTCAGAACCCCTCCTTTTTCTCTGCTGCTCAAATGTTCCATTCTTCTTTTTGGCTGACATTTTATTCTTATCTATTTATTAGATGAATTGGCTGTGTTTTGCTGTCCAATAGTCCCAAGCTAGCCATTTCCTAGGTTAAGCATCCAATTTACAGGCAACTTCCACTTACGAAAGGACGGCTACAAAGCTAGTATATTGAACGTTTGAGTTACATACAACTGTTCGTGATAACAAATGCACGCATGACTTTGTGACGCTTTGTTGTGAGTCAGGTTTGGTTCAATCGTTTCCAAATGAAGGCAAATTTCCATAATATTCAAGTGCAAGGTGGAGTACTAATGTAAGTGCTCCAGCACGTGATTTTGCTGAAAAAGGTATTCAGGAGGGAAGTCATTTGCCAGACTAAATACTTAATGAAGAAGAAGCAGGCCTATTTTGGTAAAGAGTGCCTGAAAGGATCTACATTTTGAAAGAGGAAAAGAAAGTGCACCAGGTTTCAAAGGTTTCAAAGGATAAGCTAAATTAGGTTTCAAAGGATAAGCTAAAGTTATTGGGAGTAACACATCCAGGGGTTGCAAGCTCAAATCTTTGTTTGTGTATTGCTTCCTAAATCCAAGGAACCTTTGCTATATCTTGTTCCTTGAAAGGCCAATGCAAAAGCTTCAGTTACAATTACCATCTTTTTAAAAATTGGTTCTTCAACTATTTTGTCCCTATTGTTGAACATTATTGTTTGGCCAAGAACATTCAAGATTCTCCTTGTACTTGACAATGCTTCTGGACATCCAAGCACTTTAGCTAACATTCACACCAATGTAAAGGTCATATCTTTTATCTCCAACACCATATTTCAGCCAATGTATCAGAGAATCATAGCTTTCTTTAAGGCCCAATATTCGTGGCGGACTTTCTAAATATGTCATGTTACACAAGATGATGCAAAGAGCTGATGGAATTATAACATCTATGATCCCATCAAAATGATTGCTGATTTTGGGGACAACGCAAAGCAGCCAAATATGAAAGGAGTGTGTCCCAATTTGTGCATGCTTTTCAAGGTGACAGCATTGTGCAAGCTGACAGCATTGCTAGAGTCAGGCAAGTTGTGCTTGGTATATTGGTAACCAAGTGCAATTAGACATTTGTGAAAATGATGTACTCAACTCCCATGCTGAAGAACTGACCCACTGAGAACCAGAGTAGTAGATGCTAGCAATTTATGAAGATGGGGACCCAAAAGCTCCAGAACCAAACATGTTGTTGATGAAAAAGTTAACTGAATCTTTGGTCTCTTTGAAGCAGGATGGCAAAGTTAGAGGTGCAAGATCTTGATATAGAGAGGTTCATCAAGTTTACAGGATAGTTGCTAAGAGTGTTAACTGCTACAAGGCAATTTATGATGAGAAAAGATAAGCTCTGTCCAAACCTCCTTTGATGTTTATTTCAAGAAATTAATTCCAGTAGTAACACAACCTCCCTCCCACCCAGTAATAGAATCAAACCCTCTCCAGCACCAAATATATACTATATATTAATACATACATTTGTCTAATTGATGATAAATAACTGTTCTGACTTACCCACAAATCAACTTAAAGACAAACTTAGGAATGGACCTCCTTCATAAGCTGGGGACTGCCTGTATACTAAAATATATTTTATTTGACTCTTCAGCCCAAACAAAAGCCAATGACACCAGACTAAGGAATAGCAGTCATAACCTTGTAAGAATATGAACATGAGTAATGGACTCCAATCACAGCTCAGTCACAAGGAGAATCATATTGGCCCACATTTTATTGTGGTCACAATGATTAATAAGTGTTTTCAACAGTTGAGAAATATACTGCATGTCTGTCTCACAGAGTTGTAACTGATTTAATAACTTAAATCCTTTCTCTCGGGTGTTGTAGATTTTTTTTAAGCAAATGGAACTAGGGAATTGTTCCTAATTCCACTGGTTTAAAATCTACAGTCTTCTTATCAAATATCATTTGGAGGAAGTCACATATGTTAATGAAGTAGACATTTTTAAAATGAGGATCTTATTTTTAACTAGAGGTGGATATGTAAAAGAGATCAATATGAATTCTCTCCCCCTCTTCTAAAAAAGAAATAACATTCAACTATATATGTCAAATCCCTGGAATATCCTAGAAATGACAAAGAAGTTATTCTAGAATAGCGTAAGAGGAACAATTGATTGTCTGTTCCAAAACTTAAGATAGCTGATGCTTAAGATAAGAGCCTTCCAACTAAATTTACACTAATCTTCTATGTTATATGTATGAAACCAAGTACTCTCTTGGGCTCCTTCTACATGTGGGGGCTATGTTGATCTGAGATTGGCACCATTCAGATGGCCCTATAAGCTTCTGAAGAGCTTGAGAAGATAGTTAACTAATGGCTTGACATCTGCTTCTATAGAAATATAACAAAAAATGCTTTACAACTTTTTTTCTTGAGTTGCAAGATTTTCTATTTCCCACTGTGAGGAATTCCTACCTTATCCTATCTACAATTGTCAAGATCGTGTATCTCCTGCCAGATGGCCTAGAAATGTTGCCCTCTCTTCCATTGCAATTATAGTATAAGGAAAGAATGAAGAGGAGAACAGAGTGTTATTTAGCTACTTTTTTTTTACATTCTTCCATTGCCAGTTGGAGGAAACATTGGCCGACAATAAGGGAAGATGGAATACAAGAGTAAGGACAACTACACAGGGCTTCAGAAAGGCTTCCAGAGGCTCTGAGGGAGTTCCCTTTGTCTTTAAGCACCTGGGAAACTGATCTTCCCTCTCACAATCTTAGAGATTGCTACCTACAACTAGAAGGGCCGAGAAAATGATATGATGGAAGAAAATGAGCAATCTAATAATGTTCAGAGATACAGTTTTGGATAGAACTTTGTGAGGATTTTTGATGCTGAACCTGTTAGGAACTTGTATCATTCAGAATCTGGTTTGCCTTGTTTGAGCATTGCCTTCGCTTACAATCTTGTTAAACAAAGGCACTCAGATTGCAATTTTATCCATATTTTTCTGGGATTCAGCCACATGTGGATGAACCACTAATTATGCATAAGGTTGTATTGTAACTTTCTGATTACTTACCACAATAGCCCCCCATCCCCAGATACCAGTAATGGTCGGTGCAACTGTTCCATCAATAATGTGTAGTAAAATGAAGTTACTTTAGAAATACATGCACTACCTCTGGCACAATGTAAGTTAACACTTACATTGTATCCATTCTAATGAATAAATTCAGACATAGGGTTTATTATAGCATAAGAAAACTTTCTTTAAAAAAAGATTAAATGCTGAAAAAAGGTTATATGCTCCACATTATAGGAAAAGATAGGTTCATATCCATGTTCCTTTCTCCAGTATTTGAATACAATTTATGGAAAAGTCACCACCTGTGCCAGCTCTTCTGACTTCATAGAATTACATAGAATAACAGAGTTGGAAGGGACCTTGGAGATCATCTAGTCTAACCCTTTGCTCGAGCAGGAGAGTCTATTCTAAATATTAGCTTCTACCTAGGATCGAACTCACAGCCTCCTGATTTTGAGGTGAGAGCTCCACCTCTGTGACTGGTCATCACAGCAGTGAAAGGTCAGACAGCAGATGCAATTATCTTTCTCCATTGACCCACGATGAATATGAAGACAATTATTCCATAGGAGGCTGATGGCTGCATTCTATAGTCAGTGTTTAGGCTAATATTTTCAAAACAGAAAAAAATTGTCAAGACTTTAAAACCTATGAGCATTTTCATAATTATATCTACAGTAGCTTTCCCCAGCCTTATGTCCTCCAGATATAAGCACAGCTGTCTAGCAATTCTTAACAACTGCAGTATCTGATGAATATTGTCTGGTAGCTTGAAGGAGGCTAGCTCACATCAACTTTTGCTTTCTTGCCTGCATTATGAGCTTAAAAATGATATTTGAATTCAATTGTGAATCATTTCTGATTTCACTACTATGAAATTTCACACCCAGAGTTGATTTGATAGGTCTTCCAAAGACATATATGCTCAATTCTTGGCGCTTCCCTACAATAAAAAAAGAACAGAAAAGAAATAACTAAACAGGACTAATAACGATTATCAGTCTTGGGAAGCACATCTGTACTTCTTCCACGACATTTTATGAAGAGGGATAAATTGAAATGTTGTTTTGGACAAGCCGAGGAAAATGAGGAGGCATTTTATTTGATTTTCATCAGAATTGGAATAGTTTTCTGAACCATTTAAAGTTGTAAATGTGATTTATAAACTGCTCTTTAAAAAAACCAAAGTAGGAGGGGGGGGGGGGGTTAACTATCAATCAGAGAAAGAATGCGTTAAGACGGCTGTTGCGGACACATGCGAACCCAGCTGCCTCATTTTCGGTGCCAAAAAAAGCTTTATGCCCCACAGACCATCTGAGAAAGCGGTTTAGCGTGTCTGGTTACGAGTTGCTCCTGCAGGCAATATTGTTTAGTAAGTAACAGAGGCTATTTGTTGCACGCTCGCCTACAGGGTCCAGCAGCACCAGCCCTCAAGGTTGCTCTTCCAACTTTCTTCTGACATTTAAACTTTGGTCATATGATTCGCGGCACACCGCGGCTAAGTCCGTCGTACCTGGCTCCGAGCACCCCGCCTACGTCAACAGGTACTCGAGCTCCGGAGTCTTACGCCACCCGGACGCCCGGCTAGCAGTCTTCCCCTTTTCAAGCGAGGTCGCATGGGAACGCCAGCCCTTACCTTAAGGGGGACGTCTCGGCATTTTCCTCGGCATCGGCTCCCGGCGCCTCTTGGGCGTCCTGGAGGCAACGGCGTCGGCGGCTACCGCTGCTGGGATGATACGCTGTTAGGACGACTCCTTGGGAAGTAGACCAGTGGCTCATGATGGGAGCGAGAGCATAATGGTTCTGCCGCCGACATGAAAAATAAAAAGAGGCGCTCCGCGAAGTTCCTGCTCTCTCGGGTCCTCCCCTCGAAGGCCGGCGCTTCGGCCAGGAAAAGGGGAGGAGCGAGATTAGCTGCCTTCCTCCAATGAGCCTCCACCATTCACCAGAGTACCGTTCGCGGGAATTCTCCTGCCCCGCCCGCGCCTGCCTTGCTGTAACTTAAGGATTTCAGCAGGTGAACGAGGCTGGCTGAGCCAAGTTGTCTTCCGCCGCAACTGTAAAATACAGTACATCATCTTTTATTCATGCTGCCCTCTGCCGAGGCACTCAGAAAGAAAGCCCAGAAGGCAGATCTTTTCTCTTTCTTTCTTTCTTTCTTTCTCTTTCTTTCTTTCTATTTTTATTTTTCTTTCCTTCCTTCCTTCCTTTCTTTCTTTCTTTTTCTGTCCTTTTTCTTTCTCTTTTCCTTCCTTCCTTCCTTCCTTCCTTCCTTCCTCTTCCTCTTTCTGACTCTTTCTTTTTATTTTATTTTCTCCCTCTTTCTCTTCCTCTCTCTCTCTCTCTCCTTTCTTTTCCTTCTTTTTCCTTCCTTCCTTCCTCTTCTGCTATGTTTCAGTCCTTGCATGAAGGCTTTGTACAAGACATCCTTCTCAAAACTCAGAGCAGTAGAAAAGAAGTGACTCTCAGAGATTGGAAGGGAAGCATTCCTGGTGAAAATTTACAACTTGATGTTACACTTATTTTCTTCTTTTTCCAGGGAGATATAGCTTGTCTTTTCTCTCAGCCTTACAGATTTGTGCTGACTAGCAATCGGGATATTATGCAGAGAAAGATAACAAAGTGGAAAATTGGAAATTTATTCTGTTTTAATATCAAAATTGTTCTATATATTTTCCTGTCGTTCTTCATTTTATTCACTTTAGTAGTCATCACATATATCACCTGTAACTGAGATGCGCCCATCTGTGCACACGTGTGGGATCCAGGCAGTGTGCAAAACCATCAAATCACCCTCTATGGAACCGGTTCCTGGTGCCCAAAATGTATGGGGCCGCTGTATTAAAGGACAGATATTACAACTTATTCTCATTATATCTGCCCTCGCAAAGATAAAGTAAACATTGGAGGTCATGTACTCATTCACTGTTCTCATTGTAGAGTCATTGTGTCATCCACCTAGTGCCTATTTTAAGCAACAAGTGAGCAAGCTGAATGAATAGTGCAGTTTGTTATCACATGGGTCCTCTGCTGTTTCTCAGAAAATGGCCAATTTCTGTACTACAGGTATTCCTCAACCTACACCACAATTGAGCCCAAAATTTATGTGGCTAAGCAAGACAAATGTTAAGTGAGCTTTGCCCCATTTTATGACCTTTCTTGTCGCAGTTGGTAAGTGAATCACTGCAGTTGTTAAGTTAGTAACACAATTGTTAACTGAATCTGACTTCCCCAAGTGCCAGGGAGATTCAGACAAAATGAATATAAAAATTTATCGCAAGCTTAAGCTCTCTACAAGAATCTGAACTACTAACCGTTAAAGCAATTTGGTGGTAAATAAGGAATTCACAATGGGCTGGACTTAGGTCCCTTGTGGCCATGAAGGGATTTATGACTGATGATGTGTTTCACCCCTCCCTCAGGCTCAGTCTGGTCATCTACATATACCACGTGTCCTTGACATACTGCTTGCCATTATTCAACGATGGCTGCAAAGCATGCTGAAAGAAAAAGCATGCAACCTTCATAAAATGAGTGGATTTTTCCTCTTCCATGTTTCTGATACAGAAGAAGCCCATGTGAAAGTGAGGCCATCCTGCCTCTGTGGCATTTTCTTTCCCATTGCCCAGATTTTCTGCCACAAATCTCATGTGTGGCAGGCAATTTAGTTTTACATCAATTCAGCTTGGAAAAGCCCTCAAATGCAGTCATGCTGACTCCATAAATAGCTTCTCCCTTTCAACACTAAACCCTAGATTCACAGGACTTGTTGATAGCCCATTAAGTGAATTGAAAACATTTTCATTTCTCTAACATTTATGAAGAGTTGTGAACCAAGAACAATAAACAATTTCTCTGCTGGGGAATAGCAATAGCACTTACATATATATTGTCCCATAGTGATTTATAGCACTGCCTGAGCAGTTTACAAATGTCAGCATGTTGCCTGCAACAATCTGGGTCCTCATTTTACTGACCTCAGAAGGATGGAAGGCTGAGTCAATCTTGTCAGGATCAAATGCCAGGCTGTGGGCAGAGTTAGCCTGCAATGCTACATTCTAACCACTGCACCACCACAACTTCCATAATAAATAGAATCATCCATTTTGTGTAGTTCTGAACTTCTGAATGATGCATACAGGTAATTCTCAGCAGTGGTAATTGGGACTGGAATTTCCATTGCTAAGCAATGCCATTATAAAGGGCAACATCACGTTATTGTATTGCTTAAGTGATGGAAATCCCAGCAGTCCCCATTGCCATTGGTAACTGAACGCACCCTGATCCAAGCCATTCCTATCTTGGTGTCTCCCGGCCCCGAGCTTCAGTAAAGTAACAGACTGCCTCCTCTTGAACTCTCCCCACCTACTTATTTTCCCCACCCAAAATATGGATGACTGCTAGATGGAAACAAGGAGTTTTATGTTTCTCTTTGCTGCCATCTGTTAATCATCTGAATTCTTGGAGCCCAGATTTGTTAGCCTGATTTACTAGGAGAAGGTGACTGCCAAAGATGTGACAGGGCTCATTATCAGTTTATAATGAAAATATTGAGAACTAGGTACCATGCTACAAATCAGATATTTTGAATTGTTGTAACTAATTAACTTAAATTTTGCCTAATTCCAGTAGACTCTGGAGCTTGGAGGAGCAGGGAGCATAGAATCAACTATATACAATACATAGCTCAAAATCAAACTATTTAAACCTTCAGATAATATAGTGATTAGGGAAGGGAAATCTTCTTAAAAATAAAAATAGCATAGGGTAAGAGGTTAGAGCCCCAGTTGTTAGTGGGTTCTGGTACATACGATATATATTTAGATGCATAGGATTTTCTCCTCATTGTTTTTTATTTAATTGTAAGACACCCAGAGTCAATATGTAGTCAGACACTCTCTAATTCAGGGCTTCAAACTCCCTGCCCGTGGGCCGGATGTGTCACATGCTGGCCACACCCACGCCCAGTTTAACAAAGGGGGAAAAAGTCCCGAAACATCTCACTACTATGATGCTGCTGTGATGCCATGAGTTTGACACCCCTGCTCTAATTCTAATAAACAATATATAAATGGAGCCTCTTATTGCACAAAACTTACAGGAGTCTAGCATATAGGTTCAATAAACTAAAACTGAATAAACTTAAAGGCTGCTTTAAGCTTAGCAGAGTATAGAAGATACTCCCACCTGGACCGGTGGCAAAACAAACCATCCCCTCTGAATGAATTCTGTACCTGTGGCTAATTTGCAATTATTATCAGATGACTTCAGTTTAGTGCACAGAGCCTCTGCAGAGGATCAGAAGCTGCTGTTACTGCATGTGTAGAATATTCTAAAACCAGGAGTGTTTATCTCAAAGCAAATTCTTAGAATTAGCCAGTAAATATCATTTCCTTACATATTACAAGCTGCTATTGAGGTAATCTGATTGTATACAGAACTTTTTTTAAAGCACCAGTATTACAGATTCCATTTCATTTTTGCTTATTAAATGGATTGCTCAATGCATTGCTGGCCAAACCTCTTAGTACAGGGCTGTCAAACTCACGGATGCGTCACGCACTGCCCACGCCCACGCCCGGTTTAGCAAAGGGGAAAAAAGTCCCAATATGTTGCATGACGCTGCCATAGTGACATGAGTTTGACAGCCCTGCCTTAGTGTGAGCCTAAGGCACTTCTGCTGATATAGACCTAAATACTTGTTTTTGTCTCCACAATTTAAGTTTTCCACAATTCTCAAAGGTCTTGGAAACCTGTGAATGGAGCCACCACCATAGGAAAAAAAAACATGCAATCTAAGTACCTGACATAAAAATGTCTGACTTCAAACTAAAGGCATAATATTTACTACCAAAACTAATAACACATTATAAAAAAATCTATACATTTTAAAGCTTCTGATGACATTTATTTTATTTTTATTTTATCTGCGATTTATAGCCCGCCCCCTCTCCCCACAGGGGACTCGGGGCGGGTAACAACAAGCAATATAAACCACA
>JAOYMU010000098.1:65572020-65584566 GCA_025802295.1 Psammodynastes pulverulentus
CCTACATGTGATGCACCTATCCCGGGCCACCAGTTTGACATCCCCTGCCCTACCGGAAGACTTAACAGTACCCCTATAAATTAATCTTGATTCCTGATGAGTCCATGACTTCATTTCCTAGCAACATTAAGGAAATGAGTTGTCATCACCTCCTTTAAGAGCATTTGCCCAACGTCCCAGTTTGGTTGACAACTGGAATTGTTTTGACCTCCCACCCAAATATTCAGGGTGTGACCCTTCTTAGGTTTTGTATATCAATCAAGGGCAATTGGGTGCAATCGCTTGCTGTTTCAATGAAATAAAAATAGCAGAATTAGAGGTATTGTCATGTTCTCAGTAGATGTATTTAGTTTCCTATTTAGAAATCCATTCTTTTTTCCTCGCTCCATCTCAGGCTATGTCATCGTATGGCTTGGGAGGGAGGGTCAGAAATATATGCCAAAGTTTGGCAAATTTACATCCTGATCTATCACATCATCATGGCTGATCAAAGGATTCAATTACTGCATTTCTTAACTTCATCACTTCTTTTGTTGTAGAGAAACTGGTATAGTAGGTATGTTTGTTAGTAGATAACCCTCCTGGGATGGCTTTCCTCAGCCTCTGGGCTGAGACAAACCAATATATTGTATGCACAATCATGACATTCAGTGTTTGTTCTCTGTCAGCCATCTTGCACACAAAGCAGACTTCCTTCATTCATCTTCACCCAAATGACAAAGCAACCCCAAATATATTTCCTATTACACAATACTAGTTTGTTCAGTCCCAAAGCCACGATTTGGCCAGCTTTATCGTATAAAACACCCCATCCTTCTAAAGGTACCACACACCTATCACAATACCATGTTGCATAAAGGCCATAGGGTTTTTTCCTTCCTCTGAAGTTAAAGATGTTCAGATGAACTATAAAAGGGCTGTTGCCAAGCTTCACCTTGGTAACCTCTGTACCAGGAGGACGGCCTTAAATGAAAAGCAAGAACCATCATGTAAGCAAATGGAGGCTGAAGCATTCTCAAGTTCTGGGAAGGAAGAAAACATTCAGAAGGCAGGCTCCTCCCTGATTTACTTGTTATAAGAGGGAGGAGAGGTAAAGCACAATCGGGATTGCAAAATTCTGATGCTGTATCTTAATAAAGTAAGTTGGTTTCTTGATCTAACGTACATCATTACAATCTGGTAAACCCCTTTCAGTAATTTGCCCCTAGTTTCACCTATCAGCTGGTTTTTTCATATCCGTTTGCTGTTCAAGAGTGATTCCCTAGGAAAATAATCTGTTTTATCAACAGATATGAGCAGCAGATTCAATAACACACTTCATTACGGCCTCCATCTCAACTGTGTTTTGCTGCACTATATGGGCTTACTCTGAGTTGAAGAGCTCCATAAAGCAGGCTCCCATTTGTTTCAAAGCTCACATTCTCAGGTTTGATCCTGAATTAAATTTACTCAGTGATTCTGTAATCATTTTATTTTTATTTAAAAAAGACTAATATATAAAACAGATGACATCTAATAATTTCTAAATTAATATTTCTCTTTAACATTGCATATTCATTATCCTAAAATTGACCCACCCCCCCAAAAAAAAAGAGAAGAAAAAAAAGGCTAATACTATTCATCCATTTCCATCACTGGTGATAATATATCAGGCTGTGCTAGAAAATGACAGCAGATTATTTGCAGAATTATTAACAGTTCACGAATCATTCTTATATTGCTGTTCACTAGTTCATCTAATCCAGTCATTGTTAGATAATACAGTACAGTACATAATACCAAGGGAAGATCCTTCACAACAAGGATCTTGTTGCTCAACAACTTGAAATATTATGAACTGACATGTAAGACATGTTTTATACTAAGTATTGATATTTCCCATTTTAAAATTTAGGCTTAAAATAAAAGGTTTAGAGGACCTTTTATTGCATTAAGCCAATTTATGAAATGTGGAAAATCTTGATGGTGAATTTGTGGGTTTGGTGGAATAGCTAAATCATAATGTGGAAGACCAAATTCAAAATCAATTTAAGAGGCAAACAACTTCATAAATTATTTGGTTGGGCATAATAAACTACACTGTATTGCTCAGTACCCCAAAGAGTGTTCTTTTTCAAAACACTTCACAATTTTTAACTAGCCAAATCATTCTTGTAAGATAGACAGGCATCATATCCCTACTTGAAAGCAGCTTCTCGAAAAGTTCAAGAAAACAAAAGATTATACTTACGCATCCATGTTCAGAAATAATTTAGGACCAAAAATATTCTTTGTTAAGGTATTGAGATTTAAGAGCTGACCAGCTGTAAAGCTGATACAATGAAGATGAATCAGCATTAGTATTGCCAATTGTAGACTACGAAGGGGTCCACAGAAGTTTTGACCACTTTAAGAGGTGTTTATATAAGGCAGCCAGGAGACAGCGTATTCTCTGTCCTTGTGTCTGGTATCCATTGCTAAGTTCTCCGTGTAGAATTAAGAAGATTGATTGCTTGTCAGGTATTTGCCTACCACGTATATTTCTGTATATGTCTTGTATATATACCACTGTTAAATGTCTAAGTCTCTGTGTGCTGTGTTTTCTTCCTGGATTGTCTCCTAATAATAGTCACACTGCAAATGCTCTGACATTCTTTTACTGGCCAAAGCACTCAGGGAAATTTTGAGATGCAAAACCAAATCTAGAAAACATTCAAAAAGAAGTGTTGAAGCTTCAAGACTTGGCACATGCATTCTTGAGTTACAAATGTCCCAGAACAGTTGAAATTGGGTTCAGAAGGAAGGTAGTCTTGGACTTAAATGGTTAAGTGGTGCCTTGAATCTTCTCCAAAACATGTACTTGGTCAATTGTAAAAGAACCACAGAGCTACCATTGTCCACATATTTAAAGGTGAAAAAAAACCCATTAAAATCTTGTATTGCTTAAGGAGAATGTCTCAGAGAACACATGAACTAAAACATAAATGGAAAAAACCATCCCAAATTGAAATAAGAATGACTGGGTTACTGTAAATAAAGATGAAATGTATACCACAGATTATAAAAAAGGAAACGGGAACAATAGTGTGATTAACAAGCAAATTAAAAATAAATCTTGGACAAAAGCCTTTTTTCAGAGAACAGGATCCAGTTTTAGTCACCCTTGAACAGACCTATTGAAATCAATGGGATTTTACTTACTGGCACTTTAATAGGTCTGTGCATTGTTGGAATGAATCCTAACATGCCTTTTAATGCAGGCGTAAAATTAACAAACAGAAAAGAGGACACCACATTTGTGAAACAACCGAAAAAATATCTTTACACAACAGGAAAAACTAACATTGAATAATAACAGCTTGAAAAGGAAGGCCAAATGATCATGCCAATCCTGAGAGACCAGCAAATCATACCGGTGTGGCTTAATAAATAAAGCAGCAGTGATGATGTGGACAAAAGAAATAAGTTCATAGGATCCCAACTGCTAAGATGTAGGTTCATCACATTCTTGAGATTCTACTGCCACGCCTACATGTGCATGTCTGATAGTGCGGCCATGAAGTTTGTAACCATCCACAGTCACTAAAGCCACAGTGCCCGGTTCCATATCTTCTTCTGGCACATGACAAACGATTTCGTGGTCGTAGGGGTCATATCTGCCACCAATGGGGTTCATTTTTTGCAGACCGTGCTTAGTAAAGATGCTTTGTAGTTTGACTTCTATAAGAGTCAGGCCTTCACAGATCTTATTCAGGGTCACAGTTGGGTCATCATCATCTTTTACAACAATCTCCAAAGTTGTCTTCAGGATATCTGCTACTTCTACCAGATCTCTACAGAAACTCTGGATGCCTGCAGGCACAAAGATTGGCAAAAAAAATCAGGATGACAATAGTTCAGGAGGATACAAATATTTTGGGATCTTGCATTATCTAAAGTAGAGGGATTTCCTGGGCCTGAGCCTCAGGGACAACAGTATTTAGACTGATTTGGTTTGATGCTTCCACCAAACTGTATCATCCAGATATTAGATATGTTTGCATCACTAGAATATATTTCTTTTAACCTGTAAAAAACTGTTCAGTCATAGCAACTATCTTGTTTTAAGGTTTCACTCTATTGTCATCTTCAGGTCACTAATGAATTAACCCAATTATTTTATACTCCATTTTATTTAGTAATCTGGAGTCATAAAATTGTGGCTCATAGGCTATTACTGATTTTTGATACTCAAATGACCATTTATTAAATTTATAACCTGCCTTTCATTCAGGCACTCAGGACTGCGAACACACCACTCTCTTCTATTTTTCTCGTACCAATAGGTGGGCTTGGCTGCGAGAGGGTAACTGGCCCTAAATTACCCAATAGGCTCCCACAGTTGACAGGAAATTTTAATGTAGGCCTCTATACTTCTACTCCAATATCTTAACCACTATATTTCCCTGTAGTTTTCACTACAGCTTTAATTTTTAACCATTAAGTTGCTTTATTTCGTTGTTTTTGTTTCACTTGACACTGTAAACTGTTGTATAATAAATATTATGAGTTACCTTAACTTTAAGGATGGATTATCTAAACTAGTGGTATCTTTTTTCAGGCTCATGCAGAACTTAAAACATTGCTGGACTCCTTCAATGAAGAGAAGAGATATGCTGGACTCATATGAGGTGCAAAGCGTTTCTTAGGAATCATTTTCAATGTGTGTAGTCATAAGAAATACCACTGGAGATATACAGGTAGCACTGCAATAAACTCTGGCAAAACATTGGCCTGTTTGTTTAACTTACCAAAAATCTTAGCATCCTCAACAAATTTTTGTGTTCTACGCCTGACATTTTCAGAATCCATTAGGGCTCTTTGGTATCGTTCCTACATGCAGAGAAGAATCAGAATCAGATTGAAGAATTCTAATCCAAGTAACAGAGGATTAAGAGGATTTCCATACGGCCGTTGGTGAGACAACATACTCACAGACAATAGAGTTATTTACTGGGGAAAAAATAGACTGACGTAGAAGCTACATTAGTAAATATTATCTTGATATCAATTTCCACTTCTTCAGGTGGGATGCATTTACAAGATTGACAGTTTAATTCCCAGATAGGGAATCCATGGCCCTGAATTAAATAGGATCCTCCTGAGGGGAGATGCTTATTTTAGCATGTAACAAAACAATATATTCCCCACAATCCTCCTTTTTCTAGGTTTCCCCCCACAACTGTACCTTCTCCAGGCTTTAGTTCTTTTTAAAACTGTAGGTAGGAAATAGCTGAGCATCGTAGCTAAAAATAGAGCAAACGCCTTTAAAGGCTTTAAACAATCTGCAAGAACTTGAAAAAAAAAATCCAGATAAGCGAGAAGGGAACTTTAACTTCAAGCATTAGCTTGTCTTAGGAAACAAGCAACACATTCAGCGAGAAGGGAACTTTAACTTCAAGCATTAGCTTGTCTTAGGAAACAAGCAACACATTCAGCTAGAAATTCTGCATAAGATGAATTATTGTGTGTGTGTGTGTGTGTGTGTGTGTGTGTGTGTGTGTATTTAATATAATTTATTTTTTTCTGGTGTTCTTTCCTTTGCACAACTTCAGTAATTTTGTGTTGTTTGCAATTTGGACCCTCCTTGTAGCAATTACCTCTAAATAGGAGGAGCTTTATAGCAAAGGTAATGCTATTCTCCTACATTGTTACCTGGGATTTGACCCTTCCTTCCTTCCTTCCTTCCTTCCTTTCTTCCTTCCGTCCCTCCCCTCCCTCCCACCCAGAGAGGCTCTAGGCAATTTGCCATAGGCAGTTCATTTACCATTGTATGCTTCCTTCTGACTATCTAAAGAGACTTTCCTTCTCTTTTTTCTGTTTTACAACAAGGCTTAATTTTTATTTAACACTTAGAAGATTTCCTAAACCAAAGGATAGAGAAGGAAGAGTTCATTTGAGCCCCATACCTCAATACTGTGGGGTCACTATTTTTTTGACATGTTGGGGATGGGATTATCGGTGGTCCTAGATGAAGCACTCCCTGGAAGATAGGTGGTGGCAGCAAGAACCACCAACCACAATACTAAGGTCAAATTGGGTTGCAGTGTGTAGAACTGAAGGGAGTTTGGAAGAAGTGGTTAAAATTTAATTTTTATCTATCCTATAAGCTCAGCCTTATCACCATAATCATAAACAAGAAATAGGCAAAAGGAAGATCCCTTTCACTGGCCCTTGAAGTCAAATAAATGAAATTTCTGAATGTAAATATATAAACAATAAATAGTTAAAATAAAATAGTAAAATAAAATAAAATAATAACCCTAAACGGCAGCTATGGGAGACCACTTCTTCGTCGTGCCAAGAAACCTGTAAGCGTCCAGGAGTTAAGCTAGACTCAAATGAAACTTTACACTCTGCCTACCTCTTCCTCACTTACTGCCCAATAACAGTAGTTGGACTTACCATGGAGTAAGTCACTGGAAGATGGCCAGGACAAGAAAAGGTTAACTCCGCCTCTTCTAGCTAGAAACTGGACTTAAGACTACTTCTTGTCCCATGAAGGAAATTCCTTCCCTTCAGTCACATGTATTGAGTTCCTCTGAGCATCGTTCAATTCTTCCTTCATTGTATATTCCACTATAACAAAATTGTTAAGACACATAGAGATGGAAGAATAATGTGTAACTGTTAGTGAAAGACGGGTAGCTCGTATCCCAACCCTGCTTGCTTTCCTAATCCTCTTCTATTCTACATAGGGTGGGATTGTCAGTTCCATCTTCCAGTGACCAGAGAGATACATCAGAGAAAACTCAACTACTATTCTTGCTCACTGGAGAACACAGTTGACAGGATGTTGTCCAAATGCCCAGGCTGCTCCATGGTCATTAGGGGCAATAAAACTCTTTCCTTCTTTTTTCACTATCATTAATTCAGACATTTAAGACTGCTATCATCTCATCAAGGTTCCCCTACCCAGAAGATATAAATTGTTAACTTTTCTTTTTTCTTGGATCTTAGTATCCTTCATCTCTCCCAATGGCATCCTGGTGGAGCAAAATAGATATCAAGTGGATTCATTACCACCGTGGCCTGAGAAGCCAGATGTAGTCAAATTGGTCTGTGGCTATTTTATTTGGAACAATTTATTTCTAAATCATCTTCAATTTCAGTTGCAATTTGATAGATGCAGTACTATTAAGCTTTAGTCAATGACAAATGCTCTATATGGTCCCATAGATTAAAAATATACTTTATGTAAGTTAAAGGGCTGAATCTTTAAAAAAATGCACAGAAGTTTAGAAGTGTGGATCCCTTATTCTGATGTCAATCTAAAAAAAAAAATACTCACTGTTAAGACACGGAGTTGTTCTTCTAGCTTGATGGTCTTCTGCTCTAAATTTTCTCCCCTCAAGATTTGTCTAGGTTCGTTCGGAGGATCATCTGGGCCACAATCATCCCCTGTGCTCTTTTGTTGTGCAGCAGTACTGAAGGTGAAGAGCAAACCTCTGAAACAACAAAGACCAAAAATGTAGAGAAGTATACATTTTCAAAAAGCCTTTCTATTTCAAATTTATTTTAAAAATAAATATTCACTTATTAACTGAGGTAAGCTGCAAAGTTTTTGGTTTGTATCAAGGAATCTAGTCGTAGCATTGTACTACAAGTTAAGGATATTTTTTTTCACTTTTTTGCCAAACGAAAAACAATTTATTCAGAGAATTAGACTGAAAAATTAATAGCTAGGAAGTTTCTACTTAGTTTGGAAATTTGATTCAGATGTTGCTGATTTACAGATTGGACTCTGATTATCATGGGCATAAGACATTATCTACTATGATAGCTTTTTTTCCTGCCTAGACATAGGCACAAAACGTAAGAAAGCAACTGCCTGACAAGGAAGGAGAGTGTCCTACACTCCTTATCATTTACAACACAAGGAAATATTTACAATTACACAGTGAGCTAACAATGTGTATATGATCAACAAAATGGAAACACAGAGCAGGCATCCATTTTCTATGCTTTTTAGAATTTTAGAAATATGTCTTGTTCTACAAAGGATTCTATCAACATCCTATTTAATGCACCAGTCAACTATGTACTTTATTGTTCACAGAGGTGATTTAACTCAGCTGAGAAATAGCTGCAGCAAATTTAGACATACAAATTTTCTGAGAAGATAGAATTCAATATACAAAACCTGAGTGAACAAAAAGATATTACCTTACTTTGTTTTCAATAAGGAAAACTCAGTTTTGCTTTGTGTAGCAGTTATGAAAAGACTCTGAATCCACATTTAATTTTCAGCTGCAGCATCATGGGAATCCTTATGGTAAATAGTCACACAGGCCTTTAATTAAATGTGCTAATGTTATTTGGAATTCTAATTTGTTTATCAATGATCTTTTGGAACTTTAGATATTGCCTAAACTCACATTTAATTTTAATCAATTCACCTAATAATTGAGAGGGGCAGCTGGTTTTTATTAAAGACAGGTTATGCTAATAATTCGGGAAATAAGGATGGCAGCAAATGAGCTTGTGAAGTTAAACGTTAATAAATAAGAATTGAATTGAATTGGTTATTGGCCAAGTATGATTCAACACACAAGGAATTTGTCTTGGTGCATATGCTCTCAGTGTACATAAAAAGAAAGATACATTTGTCAAGAAAAAGAATGTAATGTGGAATATAATTCAGACTTCCAGGCAGTCTCTTCCAGCCCACAAAGTCCTTAGCTTTTAGGATTTTGTTAATTTTATCTCTTCTCCAGCTGGTTTTTAAAGGGGAAAAACAATTTCTCAAAAACAAAAATGCATTAGGTGAAGGTTAGATTCCAAGTCCCTCCTCTCCAGTACATATACAGAGTCATACTGCCAGCAACTGATAACAATTTACTATTAAATAAAAATTTCCTCAATGGAGAGGCCTTTCAGACAGTCATTCATTCCCTGGTCACCTCACAATTGGATTATTGCAATGTACTACACACTGAGCTACCCATGAAGACCATCCAGGAGCTAAAACAAGTTTAAAATATAGCTGTGTGAGCAGCAACGAGTAAAGCTGCATTAGTGGCCAGCTTGCTTCCATGTGCAATTTAAGGTGCTGGCTATTACCTATAACAGGGATCTCCAAACTTGGCAACTTTAAGATTTGTGGACTTCAATTCTCAGAACTCCTGGCTGGGGAATTCTGGGAGTTGAAGTACAGAAGTCTTAAAGTTGCCAAGTTTGAAGATCCCTGACCTATAATGTCCTTCACGACATAGGGCTTCGGGTGTCCGAAGATCTGCCTATCTCCAATTATTTGTGCCTACTGGGGTACATTCTGGCAGAGTGGATGTGCTCCAGGTTTCTTTGTTTAAGCATATTGTGTGGTCACCTTCTCTTTTGCTACCCCTGCCTTCTACAACAACACCCCACTCAATATGTCTTTATAAAAACAAAGGTGATATATGTTGCTAAAAAAAGGTTACAGTTTAGTATAGGGGTGTCCACTCTGCAGCCCATGCGCTGCATGTGGTCCTAGACAGCTGCATGTGGTCCTGCAACCGCATAAGGTCATAAACGTTAACATTACGTATAGTTATATGAAGCCCAAGACAATTCCTCTTCATTCAATGCAGCCCATGCAAGCCAAAAGGTTGGACACCCCTCTGCTTGGTATATTATTTGATATATTTGAATATCAGGGAACCATCGAGTTGATTATATATGGACTTGGGAATTTAAGTAGGTTTGCAGCTTGATTAGTACCTAGATTACCAGGGAATACTTTGCTTTTTAATTTTTTTCCTGCTTTTTCCAGAAGGCAAATTTTAATCTGCAATTAGAATTTTTGCTAAATGAACAAAATTTGAAGTCTTACCTGCCAAATTAATAGCAGGTAAGTAGGATTCCTGATCGCTTGAATTATCTCCATTCTTAGCACAAAGGGCTCCTTCAGCTGTCTCAATTGAAGGCAGAAAGGCTGGAGAAGGACAGGTCAGGACTGTGTGTGCAGCCACATTTCTTCTTCACAGATTCAAGCAAACACCTGAATGAGGCTTAGATTAGTGAGGCAGCCACTCAGAGGACACAAGCTTAAAATAAGTTCACAAACATTCAGAACAGCTCATAAATCTCCTCTCTAAAACAAGCTGCCCTTTAAATGCTTACATTTTCTCGCTGGTTGTTTATATCTGAACATAACTGCACATGCTGTTTATTGCGTGACAGTGAGTTTGAATGAGCCTTTGCCAAAAACTTACTTCAAGCAAATCACTGTCTAGACATGCACTCTCTTTTACCAGATCAGTAACTTCTGCAGCTGCAACACATACCCACTTAATTTATAACACTCCCTGCTATTTCAAGTTAGCAACCTTTGGTCTTTAGGGCCAGATCCTAAAAATACTTTATATGTAAAAGAGCTGTCCTTTGTCTTTACTTGGTCATATGCTTCAGGACCTAGAAAAACCTGTCTAAATGGTGAAATATTCAAATTGCACTACTTATTTGTGGCCTTGGGTGTGAACCATAGTTACAAGAAAAGAAGGAAGAAAGATAAGGGAGTTGCCTCAATGACAACAGCTGGAGTAGGACCACTTTTATTCAACTGAGTCTGAGGAATTATTTTGTCAGAGTAACAAGTCAGATATTCCAAAACACTAAATCACAGTGAGCACTCTTGTGTTTTTAATTACTATAGCATTTCCAATTCTAGAACAGATTCCTGAAAAGTGTTCTCTATATGAGGCTATCTTTGAAAACAATACAAAAGCTTTCACTGATTCAATACAGCTGTTAGTTCTGTCTGGATTCTTCTAAGTATTAGCAACTCATTTAATTTAGGGTTCAATAAAGGATGGTGAAATTTCGATCTGAATTTTAAAAATCCAAGTTTAAAATCTCAACAGTAGATTCCTTCTTTATAAGCCTGTCCAAGAATCTTGTTTGGTTCTAGAAGGCCTGTTTTAGGCATTCTGCCATCAGACATACAGTGGGGATGAGTAAGTGAAAGAAAACTTTTTAATTTGATCAACGGTCATCTCTAACAGATAGTATACTTGATACCCTGGGGTGAACATCCTCAGAGTAAAGTTGAAGTGGAACAACACACCCTCAGAATGGTCTTGAAATCTAACTTACTAGGGAATGCAAATGTCTTTTGTAACATAGATGTTTGTACAGTTGACATAAGTCTATCACATGCTGGGTGTTTGCTGATCCTTTACTAAGTTCAAAAGGGAAGTTCAATGTTTAACTTTACAATTTGCTGTGAAATCATTTACTTACATATAGAATAAGTAGTTTGCTTTTTTGCTACTTTGGTTTATTCATCTGTGGGTCCGTTACACACAGAACAGAACTTTTGTGAAGTTTTTGTTTCTCAAATATGTATAGTCTCCTATCTCACAAATTACAACTCTGGGTAGCATACAACAATTGGACAACAACACATATAAAAACAAAACAAAACAAATATAAAATCCAGATTTAAAAGTATCATAAAAACAAAAAAACCCCACTACTCAAAGAGTCATAACAACAGTCTCTTAGCAATGGAGTCACCTAAACATATCTCCAGGTCTCTGGTAGCACCAGGTCTGGTGACATAAGGTCTGGTCCGTTCTTGAGGGATTTCTGGAATGTAAAAATGGATGGACCCAATCTAATTTTGTGGGAGAGGGAAGAATAATCCATAAGGCAGGAATCATTGCAGAGAAGGCACGTATACATATACTATGCGTGCACATACAATACATGGGATTTTCTCCACTTGTAATTAACAATGACACAAACATGTCCCTACATCTTTTTTTCTGCCATGGCTCCATGATCTTGCCTTTACTATCCTAGTCCTTGGTCTATGAACTATGGTCTATGATTCATCCTTAGCAGCATGCTCATCTTATTTTGACACCATTTAAAGACATCAATCTGCTAAGTTTTATGTTTGGAGGGAACTCAGGTGAAACAGAGGGAATAGAGGCAGGAGAAGGATCAGCAAATTTCCTGCCAATATAATATTGTTTTAGATAATTTCATGGCACTATAACTTGGCACTCAAAAGCCCCTAAAATGTGTCCCATTTATAAACTATGCTCTACATTAATATGCATAGCTTGTTTAGTTGGTATTGCATAAAAATGGGAGTATTGGTATTACAGAAAATGAAGTTGCTGGAAAATATATAGTGTCTCAACCCACCTGAGCAAACTCAACAACTATTCCAAAGAATTAAGCACAACTATTGGAACTTTTTAAAAATCATGTTGATCATCAGCAGTATTTTAAAGGTTTTGATTTTGAATTTGGGTTTCAAAACTGTTTCAGAGAGAGCTACTGTTTCTAGCCTGAGTCCTGACATTCTAGCCCCACCCTCTGTCCATGTTATCTAAAGATTAAATCATGGCAACTGGACCAAACTTTGTTAATCTGAGATATTTTGTTGGTCATCTAAGCAACTTCATTAGTCAAAGCAAAATTAGCTAGGCAGAGTGTCGCTGGAATGTACCAACTCTTGCCACACCAACTTCAGCTTTGACTGAGATACCATAGTCTGGAATAGCAACAAAAGCATAGTCTTTTACAAGCTAT
>JAOYMU010000098.1:65592603-65607859 GCA_025802295.1 Psammodynastes pulverulentus
TCCACTCTGTCTAATTGCGGAAGTAGAGGGAGTTAACCCATGCCTGCCCTGGATACCGGATTCCCACACTGGAGAAAATCAGATTCATCTAAGATGTCTAGTTTATGTCTCGTATGTCTAGTTTAATGAAAAGAAGGACTGGGAGTGACATGATAGTGTTCCAATATTTCAGGAGTTGCCACAAAGAAGAGAGAGTCAAGCTATTCTCCAAAGCACCTGAAGGCAGGACAAGAAGCAATGGACGGAAACTAATTAAGGAGAGAAGCAACTTAGAACTAAGGAGAAATTTCCTGACAGTTAGAACAATTAACCAGTGGAATGATTTGCCTCCAGAAGTTGTGAATGCTTCAACACTGGAAGTTTTTAGGAAGAGATTGGACAACCATTTGTCTGAAATGGTATAGAGTTTCCTGCCTGAGCAGAGGGCTGGACTAGAAGACCTCCAAGGTCCTTTCCAACTCTGTTATTCCATTAAAATGTTGCACCTCCTGAAAGTACAGAGGGCAATATCACCTTGCAATAATTTTGGGGCAGTGTTTGAAGAGACGAGAGAAGACCCACATGTATACTATGTCTTCTTCAAACTTCTTGCAATGCCTGTCACTAAGCGTAGTGTAATAAACAAGTCTAACAAAAGGTGCTTGCAGCAGAAATTTGTCGATTAAAAATATTCAGTAAAATATAAACCCTAACAATAAACTGTAGATTTATTGCTAAGTGATATAGGAAATGATGCAAAATAGAGCTAGTCAAATTTAGAAATTCACACCATGCTTTTTGTTTCTTCTTCAGTGGAAAGACTGTTCACTCAGAATCTAAAGGCATTTTGGTTTTACTGATGCACACCAAGTGCCCAGTTAAAAATTAAATTATGACATTGGATACAATGGATTTATTTCAACCCAGAAAATGACACAAGAGTGCATTTTCTTTCAAATAGTTGTCTTTGTAAATATCCAGCAAAATAAACAGCTGTAGGATTTTCATGACTGTCATCATTTTTGTTCTGTCCTTACATAGGTTACTTATCATGTTGAAATGGCTGTAATACGAGGTTGGAAAAGCAAACAGCTATTTTTTTACCTTGTTTTCAGTCTTGGTGTTTACAGTTAGACCCAGAGCTGGCCCTCCTGCTAGTGACTGCTTCAACTGGTCTTTCACTTCTGTCAGCTTGATTTCTAGGTCTACCCGTCTTGCCTCGTTTGTTTTGCACTGCTCCTCTAAGGCTGCAACACGCTGTTCCAGCTCCTTCAAGTCTTTCCCTGTTACCAACACATATATGTTTATTTATTATTAAATTTGTTCCCTGCAGATCTTACCACAGGATAACTTACGCGAAGCAAAATTTGAATGAAACCAATGAAACTATGCGGATTCCAGAGTTCGTACAGTATGTCTTTCCAAAATGGTTCTTCAGTGAAGTTAACAAAGTTCAAGAATAATACACAGCTGTGAATTGTGATTGATGTAGACTTAACATTTAGTGACTGTTCAAAGTTACAACAGCACTGAAAAAAGTGACTTATGACTGTTTTTCACACAACCATTACAGCATCCCCATGGTCACATGATCAAAATTCAGACACTTGAAACTGTGTCATATTTATGATGATTGCAATGTCCCAGGGTCATGTGATCACCTATTGTGACCTCGGGGGTCATTGGGGAAGCCAGATTCATTTAACAACTGTGCTACTAGCTTAATAACTTCAGTGATTCACTTAACAATTGTGACAAGAAAGGTCGTAACATGGGGTAATATTCAGTTACCGTATTTATCGGCGTATACCGCGCACTGCCGTATAACGCGCACCTTAGATTTAGCGCAACGTTTAGAAAACAATGGCCGCGGACGAACGAACCGGTAAGTACATGATTTTTTATATATTGGCGTATAACGCGCACATGCGATTTCCGCATGCCTTTCAAGGAGAAAAAGTGTGCGTTATACGCCGATAAATACGGTAATAAATGTCTTGCTTAGAGGAACAGAAATTTTGGACTCAATTGTAGTTGTAAGTTGAGGACTACCTATAATAGTTTTTACTGTCCTCTACCTTCCAAGCTTTCAGATACCGTAATAGTATTGATATTTTTAAAATGGAAAGCATAGTTTTTCCAGTAGGTGGAGCACCTGAGCTTTCATTTGTGGAAGGCAGGAATCATTTCAGTGATCAATTTGAAGCTGTGTGGATTTGGCAGATTGAAGAGATATTAACAATATATCTAGCATTAAATGGGAAGGAACACGATGCAAAGCCTAACAGCATGCTCTACCTTTGAATAATGTGGAGGTGCAGGTAGATCTCAGGTTACAAGGGCAATTGGGATTGGGAACTCTCACTGATGTGGTTGTAAAGCATGATATCATGTGACTGCATTGCTTAGTCTTGGTTAGCCATTGTTAAACAAGGATTGCATGGGTCATTAAGTTAGGACCTTACATGATCATGATTTTTCAACTTCCTGCTGGCTTTCCCATTGACTTTGCTTGTGGGAAGCCAGCAGACAACATCAGAAATCTCAACCTTAGGACTGCAGAGATGTTGTAATACCTGGAATTCTGAGGGGCCATTGTAAGTCCCTGTCATAACTTTGAATGGTTGCTGAAGAAATGATTGTAAGGATTGCTTGTAAGCTTTTGCAGGAATCACCTGACACCATTTCTTCTTTATCAATGGACTCTCATAGTGAGTCTAACTCATTGATCCCTCAAAGTGAGGGAGGCAAAGAGCATAGGTGGTGTTGGGGAGGTCATAGCAGGTGGGGTGCAACTTTGAGCTGCACAGTTTCAAACAGAAATGTCTGCCAACTTATAATGAAGAAAATCTTCTAGAAGTCAGGGGAGGAGACGTAGATGTAGATCCTCTTACCCATTACATATTGAACAAAAAACCCCATCTCCATAAATCTACTGAACCTTGACTTTTGAAATACAATGGAACCTCAGGTGACGACCGTAATCCGTTCCGAGAATTCTGTCATCACCCGATTTTACCATCACCTGAAGTGCATGCATGTAAAAACAAAATGGCGCAGCATGGAAGGGGAAATAGGCGCAGAACAGCAAATCACTGCGGCTGTTTGGCCACCACTCAAGCACCCATTCATGACCAGAGGTAAGAAATTTTGGTCGTCACCCGAATTGGTTGCGAATGGAAGTGTTTGCAACCAGAGGTTCCACCTGTATCAGTTTTTATAATGTGGACAATAGAAAAGGCACTGCCTCACTGCCCTCGCCTTGAAGCAGGACTGTACCTGATTTGCTTTTCATGGCTTCCCGTAGTTCCCGCTTTTCCTTACGCAGCTCAATAAGCTCATTTCTAATGGACGCCTTCTCCTTTTCCAGCTTATCTTTCTCTGTTAGGAACCTCCGAGCATCTTCCTCAGCCCGGTTCTTTCCATATTTGTAATTATTGGCATCTGCACAAACATACACACACAACAGATAGGTTCTTGAGAGGAGCTCTTTTTTAGCAGCAAAGAAAGGGAATGAGGCTGACCAAACTCAAAGAGACACAATTTCCCATTTAAAGACTCAAACCAAACAAAAGTGTCATCAGTAACTCCCATACTTCCAACATAGCTCCCTTATTGTTTTCCAGAAATTGCTTATAACCGATATTTCTAGCACTTGATAAGTGAATTATTAACGAGCTTGTTACAATTATAGCATAACCTAGCATCCTTGGTAAAATAATTATAGCTATTAGGAAAATGCCTGTGGCAGTACATCTGGACAGTCCCATTCTCATAGGCCAAATTTCAGAGGATTATATTGCAGCACAGGAATCCCAGGTGGACTTTGCCCAGCATTCTTACAGCATGGTAAGAAATTGCAAATAGAAAATTAGGACTCTCATTCACACTCTGCCATCCCAGGTAAGAAAGGGACACTATAAAGGGGAAAATACAGTATTAGCATAAGTTTATAAGGATGTTGGCCAGGCCTGCAAATTAGGATTCTTTACATTATCAGAGATTTAAGCAATCCTTGGTCATTAAAAAGTGGAGTGCAAATCATATGCAATCAAAAATTATGACAAAAGCAGAAACATCAAACAAGGTATGAGTTCTGTGCTTCGATATGTTGTGCTATGCAGTTGGGTTTTTTAAAAAAAATTTTTAGGAATGGGAGTTCCTGACGAATCCCTCTCCCCTCCCCCATTCCCTTTTTCTTAGTTGGTTGATCCAGGGCATTATCCCAAATATATGACAGATGAGCCCCATCCAACCTACTTGATGCATGACGCTTGACTTTAACCTGTGGATCTATACGACGTGATTTCTCACTGCAAGAAGAGCCATGGCGCTTCACCTGGGATCCTGAGGGCCACCCTGATTTTTCTGACTGCACAAAGGAAACAGGAGAGCAGAAACAGTTGTGATGTCATGAAGAGCATTACCAAGGAGGTATCAGTAAGAAATCCAGTTTTTCCCTAGACTGTGGAAACAGCTTATCCTACTATTTCTGCCTGGGAACAGTTCTCCACAAGTTGCCAAGCAACTGGGAAGGGAGGGTCACATGCAAGCTAGAAGAATAGTGATGTCAAGGAATTTTTTTTAAAAAAGAAAAGAAAAGAAAACAGGATAATATTTTTGCTACCTCCACCTTCTCATAGGGGACTTCATCATATAATACATGAGTTAGCTCTGTTTGGTTCTCAAGAGAAGAGCTGGCCCATCTGAAGAAGAAATAGATTAAAAACAGCTTTAATTTTCCAAGCAAGTACTTAATAAGTAAAGATGATTAAACTCTCCACCCTCTGTTACCTGAATCTAAACACTTTTCTGGAATTCCATGACAAATGTCACCTCATCTAACTGTATTTAGCCAAAGCTAATGTTTTTGATAAGGCAGGAGAGAATATGCCTTTTAAAAAGTGGAAGACCCCAAAAATAGGAGGAGATAATTAGCCTTTGATTCTTGAGGATATATTATATGAAATATCATGCAGATTTCCTTTATGCAGACTTTTTAGCTGCATTGAGCTTGACTCCCTGTAATTGTTGTTTATAGGACTGGTCATTGTTACAAGCTTCAATCCAGCATTTCTGGAGGACAGAAATATATAAAATATAAAATATGTGAAGTGCACATCCAAAATAGAGACAGGATCCCTTGGGATACCTGCCCCTATGACAAACCTGGGCTTGCTGTTATATGAGGATTTGATACATCAAACTAAGTCAAAAGACAGCTACAGCAGCTTACCGAGAGGACGTCAGCTCTCACAGAGCTGAAATCCTCCCAGAAACTCCCATCTCTTATGCTCTCAAATATTCCTGCAAAACACTCCCATTCTTTCACAGAAGGAACATCCTTTGGGAGGGAGTGGGGGGGGGGGGCAGCAGCCACAGGAATGCAATTGAAATCCTGAAAATTTCAGCTCTAACCCTGCAGTCTGTTGAAGGATTTCCCTTCTCCTCTGTAACCACTGCTTGCAGTCTTCCCCATTGATTTTCTGGGGAAGCCAACAGATAAGACTGGAAATGGTAATCACATGATCACAGGGCACCTGGCAACAAGTCCTAAATGCAAGTTAGTAGCAAGTGCCTGATCTGCAGGCACATTACTGTGGGGAGGTGTAGAGGGATAGCTTAATGTTTTACATGTTTTATGGGCCCTAAAGCACTCTTTCTTAGACTGCAATAACTTTGAATGGTTATTAAATAAGTGGTCATACATTGAAGACTATACCTGTATACTTCTCACATTAGAAAGTAGTATACCCTTAGTTTTTCCTAGATGCAGACAGTCCAAAATTTTTCTTTGCTAATGTAGCTTTGTAGCTTACTTTTAAGAATCAAAGAGTAAGTCATAGATTTAGCAGTCCTAGGCTTTGTCTCCTCGAACCCTGTCACAGATGACCTAGCAAATCTCTTGTATTATGCCCCCATGATGTTGCATTCATTACATTTCAAGCCCATGAGTAAGATTGGCTTAAGTCATTCGTTTTAGCAATGCTTAAGCAACATTCCCCATCCCATCCCCTCAATTCCAACACTGCCCAAGGGCAGCCTCAAGGCACTCCTTACTATGAATGAACATCAAGTACTGACTGGGAATAGAGACATGACTGAAACTGAAACCTTCATAGGTAACATCAAGTGTCACGGTAGAATAATGTTCTGTTGATTCAAGGAAGAGAGAAAAGAACTCAGCACTAGATACTGTTGGAAGAAATATCTGTCTGGGTTCAGTTCCAAGTGGGGAAGAAAGACACTGGAAACATGGCGACTGCTTGGGAAGATAGTTTAATGGTGGACATGACCACATGGCTTAGGAGCTCCTAGGTGACAAAGGACAATCACATGCTTCGAGGTGTTGGGTGAAGAAGAGAAAGGGCTGAGATGCTGAGAGTGTCCTAGTTTTATACCTCGGTTGGGGCCCACCTTAGTGTTTCCTGTCCTGTGTAAGAAATGTATCCTATTGGCCGTCAGATTCCGAGGGGTGTGTGTGTCTTAGCTACTTTGCAGGCTTTGTCTGCTGGCTGATGGAATCTTACCTGTTGCCATGTGGTGAGAGGCTAATCCTTTATTATGTAGAGTATACTAGCTCAGCCTTTAATGACTCATTCACAAGAGTGGTGGGATTTGAGTTTCTGCTGAGATGCTATTTCTATTCTTTTAGGGGAAATATTCTGCCTTTTAAATCATTTCCTAGGATATTTCATTTTTCTAGAAGGATTGGTGCTAACTTCCTACAACACCTTTAGCTTAGCATCTTCTCATTGCTATATTTGTAGCCTAAAAGGCACCTATATTCCATGCTTACCCATTTGCCATTTAGATTCAAAAAAGTGTTTAGAAATATCAGAAAACGTATTATTGTCATTGACCAGGAGAAAGTATGGAAGCAATCTGCAGAGGCAAATACAGAACCGCTTGTCAACCTAGCTGTGTTACAAACATATCAGTAAGAGGAGCTCTTACATATAAGAGTGTCTCACAGCATTGATGATGTTGGCTATTTTCTCAACATCTACATAATCATAATGCAAGGTCTCCGGGGTGGTCTGGGAACCAGTTTCAACCAGCAGCAACCCAAGCCAACGTCCCAGATCTTCATAGCTGTTTGCCTAAACATGATATACAAAAGTAAAATCATAAATATTTCTCTGGGAAGCAATAGAACATTTTCTTCCTGCAAGTAAGTAAGGTAAAGATGTAACTTTACAGCAGTGCTACCTAATCAAATTAAGATCATCTCCATTTATTTATTTCTACTGGATGCAGTGAACAGATTCAATAGTATGCTAAAATCATTTTTCTGATTTTGGTTTAGTGTGTTGTGCGAATTCAACTGCTGTGATCTAGAAATAGTGGGTTATGGATTAGTGCAAAGTGGCCATGTGCAGTAGCTTATTCAAGAAATCACAGTGAAGATAAACTATGGGGAAATCACAGGGTATGGAAACACTGAACCTACACAGTGAAAAATCCCTCCTAAATGTACGCGTGTAGAGGTGTAAATAGAAGCATTTTTATTCTTTAAGAAAACTGAAAGCTCCTTTACCTCTAAGGCAGAGACTTCTTGTCCATTGCGAAGGATACGGAAAGCAAAGGGATGCTTGGGGCCCAGTCCTGGTGCCACCTCACATCCCCTCAGGACAATGGCATTCACATGGGTCCTTAAATCTGTGCGGTCCTTATGGAAATACAGCATGTTGCCTTTTAAACGACACCAACGTTCCTTCCAACACTGGTTAACAAGAACATGCAAGTAGCCTGCCAGGAGATATGAAAGAAGATCAGCATTAGTGCAATGACCAACATGAGAGAGAGAGAGAGAGATTAAAAGTTCTGGAGATTGTTTCCTAGGCAATCAAAAAAAGTTGCACTTGAATGTTGCAGTTGGTTCCCAAATCCAAAATTACTTCAGACTAAACGAGGGGAAACCTGACGTTTTCCAGATGTAATTGACTTTTAATTGACTGCAGTTGGACACTTGGAGTTAAATAACATCTGGATGGTTACAAGTTTCCCCTTCCCAGCATTATTATCAATGAGATATTTTTCCTGAGTACATAAATTTTTACACACACACAGCATAATTTAGAATAGCATCAACTTTGCTGTAAATGATTTGCTGTATATCTTAAAGTAAAAGAAACAAGGCAGTTTTGTAAGACCTTTGAATTGAACAAATCAGAATATGTAGATGTCAGGAGCAAGGTCTTGCAAAATAATTGCTTTATTGTTTTAGGAAAATGGAAAGTGGGAGGGGGGAGGGAATTATCCTAGGGATGCATGAGAATACCATAACAACCAAGATGACTATGTGCTGGATTTCCCTTTGAAACGTCACGAAGAAATGAGCGTGCATTTATCTGTTACTTTTATTATCTACTTGCCGTGCAAGAAAATAGCTGAGCAATTTCTATCCCTACCCCCACCCCCAATTTACCCAGTGACTGATTCCCTCTTAAATGTGCTCCTATCTGTGTCCTAATACAAACCACAGCAAGGGATGTCTTCTTCTGTAGAGGAGGTTTGGGTATCTTCAGGAGAAGCCTTTTTCTTTGAGAAACTGATTATCCTGGTTATTTTCCTCCCAGCAGCTCTACTCACAGAGCCCTTGAGCTCAGCCAAGCCACTTTTTTTGCTTTTCCCTTGGAGAAGGGACAGAACATTGAAATTTGCATGTTACTTATCTGAGCCAGCAAAAATTCATGAATAGATTAAAGGTTTTCCTGCCATCCTCCATAGTTATCTAGAGAATATCTCTGCACTTATCAAATAAATAGTATTCTGGGAGATCGTATGCTTTTGCCTCTTAATTCGAGCCATGGTCGCGCTGTGGTTAGAGTGCAGTACTGCAGGCTACTTCTGCTGACTGCTAGCTGACTGCAATTGTGGGATTAGTTTTTAATTTTTTTTTTCAACAGCAAAATGTATGCATGCTGTGTGTGTTTGTGTTGCATGTATACATGTGTACACACACACACACACACACACACACACACACAACCCAATTGCTACTTTGACAAAAAAAGTGAGAATCCTATGTCTGAAGCTGTATAAGTTTAGGCAACTGTAATTTGAACATTCTGCATATCAATTCTGAACCCTATATTTAGAGGCATTTAAAAAAGGAAACACCCTTCAAAATTGCACATGTTCAAGACAAGACAAATCTTGTTTTATTTCTCTGGCATATCAAGAGAGAGGAGAAATTTTATTGATCAATACTGAAAAGGTTTTTCTTGACTTTAAATTATACTTTACTAATCTTCTATGTTTTATTGGAATGGGAAATTTGGACACTATTTTGTGTTTATAGCAGTATAATTTTAGACAGTTCCATGATGCAGAGATTCCCAATATGAACCAAATGTCAACGCCCTTCCTATTTTCCCAACTAAAATAAATACAAGTATTAGCCTAATTTATTTCCTTATGCTCCTGTAATAATGATTACAAATACTTAAATATCTATTCTATTATAAAGACTTACTTCTAAGAACTGAGCATTGACTTTAAATTCTGGAGGTGGAAGCCCCTGTTGAATAGCCACATGCCTTTTCTCTTCAATACACTTGTACAGATGTTTTACAGCTCGTGGTATAATACCCTGTTCCTCTTCCATGATATTGACATCAAATCCTGTGCCCATTGTATAAGTCTTACCAGCTCCTGTCTAAAGTTTAAAAGACTAAACATTATAATTATGGAAGCACAACTGAAAGCAGAATTTCAATATCAAAAACATAAACGTCATTAAAAATTATGGATTTTTTAAAAAGAAGTTTTACTGCAAGTAACATAATTGATATATTTTATACATATGCAAACTGGGAGAATTTTTTTTTCAAGATGCAGAAATACAATCTGAAAGCTCTGGATTTTCAAGAAGCAAAAAAAATGACAGATACTCTCTTCTCCCATCAGTGGATTGATGGTTTCCTTGAATTTTTTCTTGTTTCTTATTTGTTGAAATAATCTTTTTTAAATTATTTTTGCCATTTGTTGCAAGCCTTAATTCATTCTAAGTCTTAGCTTTCCTGACTTTGTTTTTGAAGATTTGCTGTTTGCTATTTGCTGGTTCGCCAGTTGCGCCCCTTACTTGGCCGGAAGGACCTTCGCACGGTCACTCAGGCGCTGGTTACCTCCCAGTTGGACTACTGTAATGCCCTCTACCTGGGGCTCCCCTTGGGGTGCATCCGGAGGCTGCAGTTAGTGCAAAACGCAGCTGCCAGGATGATAGTGGGTGCCCCTCGGCATGCCCACATAACACCGATCCTGCGCAAGCTGCATTGGCTGCCTGTGGCCTTCCGGGTGCGCTTCAAGGTTCTTTTTACCATCTTTAAAGTGCTCCAGGGCATAGGACCTAGTTACCTCCACGACCGGCTCTTGTTCTCTACACCCGGCAGACCGACTCGCTCTCACAGAGAGGGCCTCCTTCGGGTGCCGTCCGCCACTCAATGCCGGCGGGCGGCCCCCAGGGGGAGAGCCTTCTCTGTGATGGGCCCCACCCTTTGGAACGACCTCCCCACGGATATCCGAACAACAGCCGACCTCCCTCTCTTCCGAAAAAAACTAAAAACATTCTTGTTCTACCAGGCCGGTCTAGCCTGAGTAGTTTCCCGGTCCAGTCCCTGGGTTTTATTCTTGGTTTTATTTTATTTTATTCTTGGTTTTAGCTTAAGGTTTTAAAATTCTAAATGTTAAATTTTGATTAATTATTTAATTCTGTATTTATGATGTTTAATATATATTATAATTGGTAGCTTTGTCTGCCTGACTGTTACCCGCCCCGAGTCCCTTTGTGGAGATGGGGCGGGCTATAAATCTAACAAATAAATAAATAAATAAATCACCCCAGCTCAGCTCTGCTGTGCATGCATGCCTACGCCTTCTGCTGGCCATCTGGTCTTCGGGTCTCTACCGTGTGGGGTGGGGCATATGCACAGGGGTGGGGCACATGCATAAGGGATGCACGTGTGCATGGGGGGCATGGCGCATGCACGGGGACCCGCACATATTTCATTTTGGGGATGCATGCACACACACTTTGGGCACTTGGTGCCGAAAAGGTTAGCCATCACTGCTATGGAATGACTGTTCTATTCATAAAAGCTTCCTGCTCTTAACACAACTAAACAATAAGATTCATTGTACAGATAGTCCTTGACTTACGACCACAACTGAGCCCAAAATTTCTGTTGCTGAGTGAGAAAGGTGTTAAATGAATTTTGCCCTATTTTACCAACATTTCTTGCCATAGTTGTTAAGTGAATCACTGCAGTTGTTAAGTTAGTCACCCGGTTATTAAGGGAGTCTGGCTTCCCTATTGACTTTGCTTGTCAGAAGGTTGTAAAAGATGATCACATGCCCCCAGGACACTGCAACCATCATAAATATGAACCAGTTGCCAAGCATCCAAATGACCATGGGGATGCTGCAACAGTCGTAACTGTGAAAAATGGTCATAAGTCACCTTTTTCAGTGTTGTTGTAACTTCAAAAGGTTACTAAATGAATGGTTGTAATTCGAGGACTGCCTATATCCACCGTGTTTCCCTGAAAATACAACCTACCCTGAAAGTAAGTCCTAGCTTGATTTTTACACATGAACCCAACATAAGCCCTACCCCCAAAATAAGCCTTCTGGAAAGTCCTCTGCAGCTGATCGATCCGGAGTTATCGGCTGCAGAGGGCTTTCCAGAAGGCCTCTGATGACAAAATTGGAAGCCAGGGGCACCATGTGCATTGATCTGGACCTTGTTTCTCAGCTGCAGAGGCCTTTCCAAAAGGCCTCTGACAGTAAAATGGAGGCCGAAGGTGATGTGTGCGAGCGGTCACAAGCGGCTGCAGAAGGGGGCTGGCAGCAGGCTCCTGCTGTGTGGGACTCTCAGTGTCATTGCCGTGAGGTGAGTCAGTAATTAGACATCCCGAAAATAAGACCTGGTCCCTTCTTTTTTGGTGGTAAAAAAATATAAGACTGGGTCTTATTTTCAGGGAAACATGGTAGCAGATATTTAGCATGATGCGTGGTGCATGAAATATAAAATGTATAATATCACAATCAGGCGGCTGTGAGTTCGGTCCTAGGTAGAGGCTAATTTTTAGCATAGATTCTCCTGCTCGAGCAGGGGGTTGGACTAGATGACCTCCAAGGTCCCTTCCAACTCTATTATTCTATGTTTTATGTTCTATGTTTAAAGCTTGTAAATAAACATCCAAGTTGGAATGTTCCATCGTAATGTTTTCACTTCGCTGCGTTTCAGTGGAACAAAAGTTAAAACACTTGAAATGATTCAGCCATAAGAATCTGCTTGCTTCCTTGCCTTTCACTGAAGGGCCATAACAATAGATGGCAGTTCATGCTGATTGCTACCAATTGCAAGAAAGTTGGCCAAATGAAACAATTTAAAAACATTTATGAAAACTGTCTGCAATTGTTTCCTTCTTTGTTGTCCGGTTAAATAAGCATTAAATCCTTCTTTTCCAGCAAAATAGATAACATCAAGAACGGACAAGAGCAGGAACAGAGTTCATGCACATAAACATCCCTCAAAGCTTATCAGATCTACTATATAAAATTCTATTTTATATGAACTCTGGCCTGAAAATGTACGCAGAGTACTATAAACCAAAATGTCAGCAAGCCAACCAAGCACAACCTATAAGAATTACGCTTTGCTTTTTAATGTGTGCTGAAAACTCAAAGCTCTAAAATAACCAGTGCCCAATCAGCCAAGAAGATTAAACTGGCACAGAGAACTTTTTGCAAAAAAGAAAAGAAAAGAAAAAGAAAGACCCTACATTGTTGGCTTGTTGAGCTTTCATGAATTATGGTTTGACCTTTTAGAGTATTTTATAAAGTTACTGAATTTTTAGAAGCATGCTGAAATCTTAAGAAGAATGACATAAGACTAGGTTCTTCGCACATAAATCTGAGCTCAAGAAAACAATTGCACTGTTCTTAACTCTTTGCATTTATATTCAACATCGTAGCCCGACCAAGACTTGCGTATGAGCTGAGTCACACACCTTTGATATTACCTTTGTAGCATTCCACCTTTAATTGCATGTTCCTTTTTATAGTCTAGAAAAGATTTTCCCCATAGCAGAATGTCTTTTAAAATTTAGCATTCGTTCTATGGCACACAGTAGCATAATGGTGTTGTCCACAGGAGCATAATCTTCTATCTTGGCTTTATAGACTGGATGGCTGATTAGAGCATCAGCTCCATGCTATGTGTCTGGTATATGATGCATTTGCATTTCACTTCAATCAGTATTGATTAGCATGGTCAAAGGCTAGGAGCCAGTAACATCATCATTAGTTGCCACGAATGAAGGCAAATATATGTATCCCAGGATAATGGTGCAGGATTCAATCACCAGGACCAGAGGTTTTGTCCTCCGAGCTTTCCAACTTGTGCTGGAGCTCATTTTTAGGAAACTTTTCTCTAGCTAGAGAGAAATTCCCTGAAGATGGGCTCATCTGAAAGCTTGGAAGACAAAACTTCTGGTCCGAGTGACTGACCCAGATTGGATCCTGCAACATTAGTTGTGCATGAAAGTGAATGGGCCTTGGGATCAAGGTTAAAGGATTATCAGGAATCATGGGAGAGATCCTGCAACTAAATAGAGTGATCATTCAGTGTGGGCATCATCATCATCATCATCATCATCATCTTCATTATCATCATTATTATTTAGAAAATTTATATTGCTGTCTATTCGCACGCGGCACATAAAAGTGCCACACTGCATTTTATAGTGTGTGTTTTTCTGATAATGTGAGCTAAGAATTTAACTCGATAAGACTTGGTGAGATGAGTCAATGATTCCTTTGTTGGGACCCTGGAAAAATTGTGTTTTAGAAACTGTACTCACCACTTCCCATTGGCTTTATTTGGTCAGTGGACAGGCATCCTAAGAATTCAAGTTTTGGAGTTCACTCTGGAACTAGTCTAGTAATAGTTTCCATTTATACTTGACAATCATATCCAGAAAATGAATTGCAGCTATCATAAAAATGCTGTTGGCAAATCTTTGATTCCAGACAAAGTGTTTCTGGTGCTGACTATCTTCAGTCCCCTTAAGTCCAAGGTCATCTTATGAATCAGATGAAGCTTGTTGGTGATGAAGCAGATGCCAACAAGGCAATTGGAGTGTTTTTTCCATCAGGAAGGCATTTTGTTTCTCATCCAAGAAATGAAATGCCTTCCTCAGTCCAGTTAGAGACAACTATGACCCAGATGGCTGAAAATCTCCAGAGGCATCTGATGCCAATAACTTTTATTTAATGGAGTATCCTTTGTATGTTGGGTCCACTATTGAACACAGTGAAGACATGGTTAAAGTTTGGCTAGTCAACCATGTAACTGATGAGTAGACTCACTTCATCTGCCGTGGGAGTTATATCCAGAACCTTAGCATAGAGCAGCACTACCACTTGGCATGTATATCAAGGGATACACTAGGATCTATAGTGACAGGTGTCCTTTAGATCTTGCCCCACTGATTTATGAAGAAGAAATAAGGTGCACATACTAAATCTGAATTAGACACTACATCTGATTGGGACTGAATGTTTGGAATGAAGTGGATTCAAAGCATTGGGGAGCACTGGTGGTGGTTGCAACACTTCCTTCTTGCATTAGTGATTCAGGGAGGACCTTGTCTGAGGGATATAAGAGGATCAGATCGAATAGGTGCTGCAAAAGTAAGAGGTAATTAACTTGAGGAAATATGTGGCGAGAGCATGTTTAGTGGTAGGAAGAACCGTAGATAAAACTTTCCTTCCTTATGTATGAAAATGTCCCATCTCAAAAATAGATAAGCCACCATTGATATCAATGAAAATATCCTTTCTGTTAACTTCTGCAGAAGGAGATCAGTAGCTTTGGAGAAAAAAAGCTTTACTTCCATCTATGTCATCTCAGATTGGTTTTAATCACTCTGAGCAGCTTTTTATTAATAAAAACACATCTATTATTTCCTTTTTCAATGTTAGTTTTAGATTGACCAAATAAAATAGACTGGTTAGTTATTTTCCTGATGATAAATTAGGATGCAGCAGCAGCAGCAGCCACCTTTTCTTAATCCACAGAAACACACAAACAAATAAGTAATAATTCCTAATTCATGTATTCCTAATATAAGCCTTGGTGGCGCAGAGGATAGAGTGCAGTAATTGCAGGCTGCTTCTGCTTACAGTCAGCTGCCTGCAGTTTGGCAGATTGAATCTCACCAGGCTCAAGGTTGACTCAGCCTTCCATCCTTCCGAGGTGGGTAAA
>JAOYMU010000098.1:65626827-65642865 GCA_025802295.1 Psammodynastes pulverulentus
TACACTGAAGAAAGGTATTTAATTTCGTTGTACGAGGTACAATGACAATAAAGTGAACTAACTATCTTTTCACTTCATGTATCTATGGTTCCCAGAACTTCAACTAGTCTAATTAAATAGCAATTTCATGCAAACTTCAAAGAGGGTCAAAAGAGGCCATGCCTATCTTCAGGAGGAAGAATTGATATCTGAAAAGTATAAGGCAAGAATGAGACGGCCATTTCAGAATTGCTTCAAGTGATCTAAAGTTATGAAGAACACATATGCTGGGTGTTGCTGCAGGACAGAAAAGAGAAATCTCCTGATCAGACAATGTGAACCATTTGCTCTTCCTATGGAAATCTTCTGTCTCAGCAGAAATCAGCCTGCAGGAAGTCTAGTGGAAACACACATTTCCACAGGAAAGAAAATAACAGTTCCTGGCCAACTAAAGCAAAGTTAAATATTATCACTATTTTCACTACCTGAGGGTTCTGCCGTTTTACACATATAGAGTCACATACAAGCATGCGCACACAAAGTCACATACACACAGAGATGCAGACACTCCATGGATTATGACAGATAGCCCATACCATCTGGAAAAACTAATATAGAACTAATTACACAAATTCCCAAAAGATAATTGGCTGACATGAAAAAGCATGAGATGCAGTACCAAAAATTAAAAGTAGACAAATATCCACCCTGAAAGGCTTACGATTTCATTTGCCCTGTACTGGGAACAATCGTAAATATGAAGAAACCCTGTGTGTGTAAGGCTCAAATGGCTCAAAGAATAGAACAGTCAGCTCTTGCCAGCTATTGTTTAATGTCTGTTTATTTCTGCTCCTCAAGGTCAGCTGGAAGGGTCCATTAGCATGCAATGCTCCACCAGAGGGAGTCAGGTACTTGTAACAACAAAGGACCAAGGATCCTGTATGATGAAAATCATAATGGAAACAGATGCAGGAGGGAGGGAGGAGATATGAAGAAGTTGCTAGAGATAAGCTGCCTCGGAGAATTGTTTAGCTTTCTGGGATGTAAAACCCCTTCCTGCAATCCTTTACAGTTCCTGTAAAGAAGACAAAGATATTGTACACGTGTTTCATTTGTGAAACCACAAGGATGTTTTAGGCATTCTTTGGTTACTGTAAGGATTCAGCGCTCTCCCTCACTCTCAATCAAAACTATCTGGAGCAGGACTAGAGCACTGGAGGACACGCATTTAACCTGCCCTTATGTCTGTAATGTGTTGGTACTTGCCTCCTTGTTTAACGTTCACAGCAATTACACAGCAGTTGGATTCAGAGAGTGAGAAGAGCTGATTGTAAAGGAACAGTCCATTTGCCTGAATTAACATCTTTCATGAAAAATATAGTTTTATACCTCTCTGGCATCATGGACAGAGGCAAAAGCCTCAACTTGCCTTTTGCCTCTGGCAAACCCTTCTGAGACATTTGCTTTTAAAAGAGCAAAACAGGACTTGCTGGCCAGGCAACTGATCACTGTCAACTGTCACTGGAGGCAAACGACTGGAAAAATGTTGCAATCATTCCAGCGATTCCTCAACATCTAAACAAAAGGCTGACACCTGCTGGGACATGTTAGGAGTCAAAACATGTCACAATCGAGGAAGAAAAGATGCCAAACATATTTTTTATAGTTACGGTTGTACAAAACAGGGGAAAAAAAGGAAAATAGTAAGGTAAAGCCCAGTGATGAAATGTGACAAGGGTTTCCTAACCTGCAGGAGGCTGTAGCTTTTGCAAAATATTTGAAACTGTGCTTTTCTTCTCCACTGTGGTGGCACTCAGGTCTTCGTGGTCCAAGAGTTTGAGCAGGACATTCAGCTCGGGAAGAAGCTGATCCAGTACTGTGGGCAGAAAGGAAGATCTTAGAATTAAGAGTTCAGCCACTTCAGCCAACACTGTAACAGACACAAACGTTAGTTCAAGTAAAAAAAAAGACCAGAGGAATGGGGATGGAAGTGCTGATAAGTTTCATGTGAGCCTGGGTTCTTCCCCACATGATATCCTGGTCAATACGTTATAGTTGAAGAAGAAACTATATGCCAGCACTGGATTTTACATTGTATAAAGAGCCTTGGTGGCGCAGTGGTTAGAGTGCTGTACTGCAGGCCACTTCTGCTGACTATTGACTGCCTGCAATTTGGCAGTTCAAATCCCACCAGGCTCAAGGTTGACTCAGCCTTCCAGTCTTCTGAAGTGGGTAAAATGAGGACCCAGATTGTTGGGGGTGATATGCTGACTTCTGTAAAACCGCTTAGAGAGGGCTGTAAAGCACTATAAAGCGGTATATAAGTCTAAGTGCTATTGCTATTTCAGTAACAATCTCTTGAACTACCACTATTGCTTTATTCATCTTGATTTTCCTGCCTGGCAGATGAACAAAAGTTTGAAGAATAGAGCAATTTTATTAATGAGGGAGCAGGACAGGTATTGCAGCTTCCTTCATTTAAAGCATTGGCATTGGGCTCTAGAAAAGGTCCCATAAGCTTATGAGTAGGTGGGACATGAAGGAGTGAAAGATTCCTTTCATTCAAAGGCCCCACCTACTTGGCCTTTCAAGTTCTTGTTATTTTTGCATTTGCTCATTTATAATGTTGCTGTGGCTCATGTCCATATTAATCCTCTTCTGCCTTAAAATCCAAGAGTGGAGAAATCCTTCTGGTATAGAAATGTGCTGTCCTACAGTTCACATTTAGAGACTCAAAGCCATTATCTGTTATCAGAACTTGAAATGAAGGAAGGGATATTGCAACAGTAATTCTGTAACGCTGCCAGAATTCTGTAAATTCTGTAACAGGTTGTTAATACAGTTTCTTTTCCCACCTACTTCACCCCTCTGTCAATCTGCATCCTTCCATTATCATGTCCCTTTTAAAAAGACTCTCCTAAAGACTTTTTCCATGGCTTAATATGAAGGAAAGTCCTTGAATGATTAACTGAGAAAGACAGAGTTCACCCTACATGCCTCAGAAAAGTTAGGACATCTGATATGCATAATTACTGTATATTATCTGTGACAGTAGAAATAATGTTTAGTAGAGCTAAGGAATGCTTCAAATTCAAAGCAGCAGGGAACTGCTTTGGAGCAAGTGAAGTATTCACATAACACTTGTTGGCAGCTCTCTAAACCAGCTGTACCTTCCTCAACTGTAGCACAATCCCAGACAAACTTGCTTTAAAGACTTAGCAACAAATGTTTACCTTTATTCATGCATGCTCTGAAGGACTTTTTTTCTTTCTCAGTCTGAACATGGAACAGCCCCAATACATAAGTCATAACAACACATAACCATTGGGAGACTTATCCTTCATGAATTTATCTAATTCTTCTTAATATGCTGCTTTTGCTGAAGAGTTCTAATTAAGGATTTTTGGACCACAACTGCAGCTGTGGCTATTTATGCTCTAGCCCAGGGGTGTCAAATTCACATCAGCACTGCAGTGTCATGTGATGTATCAGGATTTTCCCCCCTTCACTAAATCGGGTGTGGGCCTGGCCAGCACGTGATGCATCCAGCCTGCGGACTGGGAGTTTGACATCCTGTTGTAAAGTAACCATCAAATCATCAAGAAGTCTATCATCAATGCTGAATCATGAAGTCATTGGTAGCATGTTTTCTTCCCTAGTCTATCATCAGAGCTAGCTAAGGCACTTATCCATTGGTTGATTACCATTTACTATCACCTCATTTACACACTGAGATATCTCACATATAAAGATATACACATACACACCCTTTATCTGGAATAACTAACATTTCAATAATGTTAGTGTTGGAAGTCTTGCTTTATACTGTAACCTCCTACTTGCAGCTTAACATTTATTTCCATTACCATCTCATTTAATAACAGAGCTCAATCATATCTCCATAACTGTTTAGAATATAATCTGATATTTTTCAAATATACATTATCCACTCCAGGACAATTTAATAAACCACTGCCTTTTTGTTTGAAAATCTACTGCTACATTATAGACCATCCACTTCTAACTGTTTGATTCACTCTTCACTATCTCTTTAACATCATCTGAACAGCAGTATGGTCCAGATACCTATTATATCCAATTTTATGCAAAGATATTTACAAACCCTACAAAGGAAAGCACAGTGTGAATCAACAGAGCGTATCATTTTATTCCTTCTAAATATGTATGCCAGTTGTGAGAGGCACACAAAGCATGAGACAATTATGTTTCTCTATGGATACAAATTTGTCCCACTACTGTAAAACTCCCTCAATATGACAGATCTGAAGGTATTTCTAATCCAAGCAGATAGCCTTGTAATTTAGCAAGTTAGCATTCAAAACTAATGTGCTTGTGATAAAGATGATGTCTTACATTGTTAATTGCAATAAAGAATTTTGTGACATAAGGCAATGTAAGTCTTTGGTCTACAGAAAAAAAGCCCTAATAATATGAAATGAAAAGCTCCAAACTCTCAAACTATAGATCTGAGCAATAGAGAAACAGTTTGCAAGGAATATCCTGGCATATATCACAACTGCCTTGAGAAATAAATGCTCTAGTCTTTTCACATCCAGAGTTCATGATGTTAAACCAACATTTTGGGGGAAGTACAGGTGATTCTTGACTTATGACCACAATTGGGACCAGATCATTTATTGCTAAGTGACGTAGTCATTTAGTGAGTTGTGGGCAATTTTATCACCTATTTTTTCCATGATTGTTAAGTAAATCTGTATTTCTCTATTTACTTGGGAAATTACATATAGCAATCCTGTGACTTTGGGACACTGTAATCATCATAAATATATGCCAGATGCCAAGCACCTGAATTTTGTTTATGTGACGCAGGGACATTGAATGGTTTTAAGTGGTGAGTATGGATTGTAAGTCATCTTTTTCAGCACTGTTATAACAGTTGAGTTAGGCATTTGAAGAAACAGTCATTGAATGAATGGTTGTAAGTTGAGGAATACATGTAGGCATGCAACACAATTCCTAGCTCAACTGTTATTTCCAATGGAAGTGTAGAATCACATTGTCCTGTCTTAATCTGGATCTGAAAGTATAAGAGTTTTCTCAAGATAGTTAGGAAGAAGTCTTCAGTAATAGACCCAGATCCTATTATCTGTTACACACAGGTCCCATTTAGGCTTTGGACCAAATACATGAATATCAAGGAACCATAGCAAGCAAAACTCAGTGGCAGATGAATTCCTCAAAGAATAGCTTTATTGGAGATATCATATTGGTACAAATCTGGTGAAAACTGACTCTGAAGGTTCCTGCGGTTTTCATCTTATTAAAAGAGAAAGTTTCCCCACAACCCCAAACAATCAGTCACATGGTCCAATCAAGACACTGTCTGGATGTCTGGTGACCTCACTTTTCCTACCATGGTCTAGGTGTGAGAATGTCCTTGGGTCTCAAGAGAAAATATTTTATTTTGTCTACACAACCCCCACTCTCTCTAACCCCCCTCCCTTTCCCTCAGATCCAGAAGCGGCAAGATGGTTCTGGTCAGGTCAGTTTCAGGGTTGACACTAGAATTAATTAACAATTCCCTTTCTCAAGGCATTCACAAAACATATAATTGTTATTTCAGTGTGGATATATATGTCCAAAAGAATATATGACATTAGAGGTCTGTGATCTCCCAAGGTACTGATGTGGTAGAAGTACTTCCAATTCTTGATCTCAGTAAGGTATGTAACAGAAAGCAAACTATGTAGGAAAAAGGTACCATGATCCTTCATGCTCATGACTTGTTTGTACAAGCTTTAACATTAAATTCCAACTATGTTTGGAGATGTAAGATACTTTGCTTTGAGTGGATCTACTCAACTGCCACAGATACCTATGGCTAGAATAGTAATAAGACTCATACACAGAAGCAAAATTGTCCCATGCTCTGTGTGAGAATCTGCAATTATAAGAACTTTGCAACTGGACATCATGCAGTTTCTTTCAAGATACTCCAACCAAGTAAGCCAGGCATGGAAGAATTTGTTTTTAATCTCTTCAACTCATGAATATGAACAAACCACGATTCCATGTGAATCAGATAATTTTAGCTTATGTCACAACCTCAATAAGATAATATCAAGTTTTTGTAAGAACAAATTTTGTCACATTTAAGTAAGGTCTTAGCAGTGCTGCCCACGGTGGGAATTCCAGAATGCTGACTCAACATTTTATGAGAAATGGTAAGCAGTGTGGTTCAGATGCACACTGCGCTGTAAAGAAACACCATAAGTCCTTTTCTGAATTATGTGAGAGGCATGTGAACTGCCATCCTGTTCATTTCACGTAGATTTTCATTACAGAACCTAAGAATACAGTATGTCCCAAATCTTGAGACAGACTGTTTGGGGATCCAATCCTAGAAAATACGCAGGGTTCATCCACACAGCATGCCTCAAGTAAAATCATAATGCTTCACAGTTGGCTCTAGAAGCATTTAATTATGTTAACTGAGTTAAGGCTTTGTAACCTCATAACCACTTCCACCAAGATGGTAACTGGCAAGATTATGACAATGATTCGTCCCCAATGGCCACTTTGGCAAATGAGCTAGAGTTTGCTCCTAGGCTATCAATATTGGAATGCACCTTCTGTGGTACTCAGGCCTTTTGTTTCAACTGCTGAACAACTCCCTCTTTTTCTTGGAGGACTGATTGGTGGGACTTGGACCAGTGGTGGGATTCAATTTTTTTTGCTATCGGTTCTGTGAGCATGGTGTGGTAGGCATGGCAGGGGAAGGATATTGTAAAATCTCCATTCCCACCCCACTCCAGGGGAAGGTTACCGCAAAATCTCCATTCCCTCCCCACCCCACTAACTTGCTTTCCAGTTCCGTTATCCTGTGCAGGGCAACAAAAGAAGACCCAGCCAATCCGCTGGGACGTGGGAGGCAGAGAATAGATGCGGAAGGGGCCAGTCAGAGATGGTATTTTCTGATTCTCCAACTATTCAAAATTTCTGCTACCTGTTCTTCAGAATTGGTAAGAACCTGTTGAATACCACTTCTGGCTTGAACCCTGTCCTAAATTGACCGAATTTGGCAGAGTCTGTAGTATGGCTGACTAGGGGGCTTTGCCTTGCAAACACTTGGTAAAGTTCAAAGTTAAAGCTGCTCCCCTCTGCCTATTGAAGTATGTTGTGTGAATCTTGACATTGGGGAAATGACAATATTTGTGAGGAAAATTTGAAAAGGAAAACACACACGCACGCACACACACACACACGGAGGCATACAGCATGATGCTTTCTATCTCAACCTCAAAGTATTTGGTTAAGGCTAGAATGAAAGCTATGTCATTACACAGGACTACCTAAGTCAGCATCTTATGTCAAACAGTGGCTGATCAGATGTATCTGGAAAATTTCCAAGCAGAGGTTGAAATGTCAACATTCTTCCACTGTTGCATCCTTTATATAAAATCCCCTTGCCTGCACTACAAAAATGGCAACATGAGATGAAAGTGACCCTAAATATATATCCCAAATCTTCTTTTCATTCTGCCTGATCCCCTCTCCCTGCCATTGGGATGCAAAGATCCTTGGTCTCCTGTTGCTGGGAACAGATTCGGAACCTGAGTTCACAGCAGGCTCAGGATGCCTCTATCATAAATGTTTTCCTGCGGCCTCCGCTGAGGTGCTTTATCTCCCTAGCCTTCTGTTTCCTCCTCCTTCAATACAGCCAAGCAAAATATGAGAATTTTAGGTTAGGAGGCTACAAAGAAAGCACATGGCAGAAAAGGGATATTGGCAGCTCCAAATAAGGGTTATACCTAGGAAAGGCCTATTAGTGATTTCAAGAATGTTGAGTTAGCTGCCTCAGCAAGAATAAGAGGGGATCCCTAAATCTAAAATTTCACTTCCCCATTCCTCTTCTGGCAAGAGCCTCGGTGGTGTATTGGTTAGAGTGAAGTACTGCAGACTATTTCTGCTGCCAGCCGGCTGCCTGCAACTTGGCAGTTCAAATCTCATCAGGCTCAAGGTTGACTCAGCCTTCCATCCTTCCGAGGTGGGTAAAACGAGGAGCCAAATTGTAGGAGCGGGGGGGGGGGGGCAATATGCTGACTCTGTAAACTGCTTAGAGAGGGCACTGTGAAGTGGTATATAAGCCTAAGTGCTATTGCTATTGCTGTGAGATGGTAATTGGAGGCATTAGCATTTAATTAAGCATTTCCATTTAATTATAAAGACCATATTTTAATAAATAGTTTAAAGAGTAGGTATACCACTAGTTAAGAAAAGGATGGGCAAAGGACCATACCAAAGTGTCTTTAAGTTAGATGTGCCATCAAAGAGAGGAAGGAGAGGGGGAAATACTTCATACCTGACCTCATTAGACATTAATTCCCAAATATGCCAGCTTTGAGCAAGCATTGGTAGGCGCTTCTTTCTCCTTAGATTCAGTTGCGGTCAATAAACATTTTTGGGAAGGATAAGAATAGAAATATATAGTTCTTAAATCTGTGCCTTGTGTGCTCCAGTTAGGCCGCATAGTAAGTGTTGTGGAAATTGCATGATTTAAGATGCATGACACAGGACACTTGTTTTCCTGTTCCCATCCATCACCGCTAGCCAGAAGAGAGCTTCTGTTCATACTTGAATGAGTCTCTAGGCAGACACAAATCAAGTAATTAAGTAGAAGATTCAATTTACTGATAACAGCAATCAAAGAGTACTTAAATGAACTATAGAGCCACAGTATAACAATATAACACTGCATATTTTGTAGTCATTGAGGGTTCCACAAGAGGGTAGTATTAGAATATAAAATAGTATGGAAAAGGGTCTTGGATATGTGGGTTCTCTCCCTCTCATATGAAATAGTAGAAAAGATAAAGGAAAAAAATCAAGATAAAAATTTAGCCTGGAAAATTTTAATATAAGATTGTTGTCAACAAAGTATTAACCATATACATTTCCATAATCAATTACTAACTGGATTTTAATAAATTGTTTTCATGCTGCATATTTCAGAGAAGTAGAATCCTGTCCCTTTAATGAGGAAAACATTCAGAGGTGGCCAATCTCCATCCACTGATAAGACTGACTGACTAATTTATATATTGAAAGACATGTTTGTGAAACATTATTTGGGACAGCGTATGCTAAGAGAATTTAGTTATTTGTTGGGTTATTTGAGCAAACCCTTTTAAGCATCAAGAAATGTGGGAATCGGTAGTCCCCAGCTGACACTGGACTTCCTATCAGTCATCTTTGAACCTCTGGCCATGATTATCTGAGGTGGCTGGGAGAACCTAACAACATCCAAAAGACAACGGGACCAGAAAGATTCAGGAGGGATATAGTGCAATCTTCTCCCACCTGTTGCCTTCAAATGTGTTCAGACTGCTATACCACCCACTCCAAATCAAACTGATCTATAACCATCAGATTAAAATAAACCAATAAACTGGCTTCTTGATCCTCCAATGAGGATACTTTTTTAGAACACCAACACTTAAGATGGATAGGCAACAATTAATGAGATGTAAAAGGAAAAGATAAATATTACTTATTGTCAAGACAACAGCCAATAAAAGTTGAAGCATATCTACTGATTCCAAATAGGGTCTGAGCTATGATTTAAAAGGAAACCACATCAATATATGGGCGGGAGCATTAGGACAATGAGCTGAGAGACACCTGTTTTTTAGATCTTTGCCCCTCCTGGCTGGTTAGAGCAGCCTGGGGAGTTCTAATGGTGGTTAATTTTTCCTTGAGTAGGGGAATTGACCCTTCACATCTTAAGAAGGTCTTGGTTCATCACACTTCTCAAGAAGCCATCACTGGGCACCACTATATTGGACAATTTATGACTTGTAACTAACCTCCCCTTTTTGGGAAAGATGATTGAAAAGATTTTGCGCAGTAACTTCAGAGGACCTTGGAAGAAGCGAAGTATCTGGTTCCCTTTCAGTTAGGTTTCAGATCTGAGATGGAAATAGTCTCAGTCATGCTTTGGGACAATCTCTGATGAAGGTGCGATGGAGATTATGCATCACCCTTGCCTTGTTTGACCTGTCTGTAGCTTCTGATACAACCATGATAACCTTCCTGATTGGCTCGGAAGACTGGGGGCAGTCTGCACCAACTGTATTGGTTTGCCTCCTTTCTCCAAAGCCAATTCCAATCAGTGATAGTTGGGGAGGAGAAATCTCACACTTGATCACTATTATGCAGGGTGCTACAAGATGCAGCGTTTTCCTATTCAACTTCTATATGACACTCTTCTGTGAGTTCGTCTGTCACTGTGGCATAAGGTCTCAGCAGTATGCTGTGGATACCCAATTATATATCTCTGCCCCTTGCAAATTAAACAATGCTGTAAACATTTTATTCCGGCACCCAGAGGTTGTGAGGGTGTACATGGAGAACAACAGGTTTCAGCTTACTCTGGCATGATTGAATGGCATTTTGGTTTGGGGCCTTCTGATTTTAAGACTATGCCATCTTTGGTGCTGAAATGGATGGCACTTTGCCAGATTGACCCAAGTTGCAACCTGGGGATCCTTCTGGACTCATGACTCCTGCTGAAACAGCAGATGACAGTCATGACTTGGGGGAGGGGGCTTTGCACAGTTTTGTATTGTGTGCCTGTTGCTCCCTGTCACTCATTTCTAGTTACCGCTCAATCGGACTACTGTAATGTGGTCAACCTGTGGCTGCTCTTGAAGAGTATCCAGAAGCTTCAGCTGGTGCAAAATGCAAGGCAATTCTATGTGCCCCTAGAATAAATCATTTTATAACTGTGCTCTAAGAATGGCACTGGTTGCAAATTTCAGGGTCCAATTCAAGGTGGTATTTTTAACCTTTAAGGATCTTTAGAACACTTCATGAGGGCCAGATTACATAAAGGACAGGTGGCAAGAAAATGCATACTGCAATTTTCAGGTTGGCATGTCCCAGGAAATGGGTCTTCTCTGCCATTGCATCTTTCTTATGGAATCTTCTCCTCTGGAAGTGAGATTAGCTCCATCCCTGTTAACCCCAAGTCCCTCAAGGCATGGATATGTCTTCAGGCTAGGGGATCAGTGAGACTTTGCAATGGCTCCCCTACTTTGGTTAACCCTCTCTTTTATATTTTTTAATAATGAATGCTTTTATATATTTATTATTTTTTAATTGTGCATCTCACTTTTTTGTAAATTGGGTTGCCATACAGATTACATACATACGTAACATATAACACTGTGTCTAATATACTCAAGTTTAATACTTGTATATCAAAACATTATTTCCATCACAGGACTGTTTACTTGGAAATTCAAGCAGCCTATATTAAGAACTTTATCTCACTGGAAAGCATATATCAGTATAATTACATATAAATCTTTGAGAGTTTTTTCTGAACTGATACCAATGTAACTTTAAAAATGGTCGTCATGATTAGATATTTCAGTGTAATTTCACTATGCTATTTTAGAGCTCATTAAAATCTCAATTTAACATGCCATATAAAATGTACTATGTATCAACAATTCTACATATCATGTAAGTCAAGTTGGCTTAGGGTGATGAGCAGGAACATATCAGTTTTCTTCATAGGACAGAGAAGTGATGTGCTACTGATTTCTTCTCATAGTCTAGGCCACAGCCCTGGAATTCCCAAATAGTCCTCCTTCAAATACTAACTAGGACAACTCTACTTAGTTTTCTGTAATAGCCAAATGTTGCCTCTGCATTCGTTTTTTTTAAAAGTTTTTTAAGTTAACTGGGAAAATCCCTCCTTTGATCTTTGCAATTACTCTGAAAAATTAGGCTCTCAAAGATTGAGCCCTTCTACATAAACCAATCTTCTCTTTAATGAAAACATTTTTAACACAGAAAAGAAAAAGTACTGTACTGATCAAGTAACTGAAAGTTGTTCCTGCTGCAGTATTTAGAAAATTACTGAAACTTTTTTCTCACTTCAGCGAGTACTTATTAAATTGTGCCTTAAATTAATCATTAAACATTGGTGAATCTATCAGAATTATGACAGGTCTTCTTGTATGATAGCCAGGAGAACAAGACAATGGAAGTAAAAATCCATCTGAATATCTTAAAATGGATGGATATGGGTTGCACAATCAACTTGTATTTAATGCATTCTTGATATACATTAGACCTATTGCAACAGTAAAGAAAAGGGTGAACATATACCACATGTATTTCTGAATGTTTGTTTGTTTTCCAGGTAGAAAATAGCACGAGGAAATGTTGTTTTCTTCCTATATATGGATTACCTATGACTAAAATAGCTGTAAAAAGTCAATTCATCTCCTCAAAAGTGGATCCTAATTATAGGTTCTAGTTACTAAATAAATACAAAAAGAGCAGGTCTCTGATCATTGCAAAACAAATTATAGGAAGAACACACTCAAACGCTATTCTACCCCATTGTTTTGTAAAGAGAAAAAAAGAGCTTGTACCTGCTTTTTCATTTGATGTCAACGAAGCCATGCTTCTGACTAATGCTTAAAATAACTGGTTAGAAACATTTGATAGATACTGTATCAACATTGCACTCTGTGAGGTTTTTGGTACACTAGAGCTACTCAAGAATGCTGGGGTTGACACCATTCATACAACTCCCGAAATTGAGTTTACTTGATCTGATATGTAGCATGTAACAGTTTTTCAATAACTGGAAGGGCACTTTGGATCCAAATCATAATAGGGACATGTAGCTTTCTTATATTAATACTCTTTTTCAATATCATTATCTGGTGTAAATAGCTTTTACGATGATACTTCTTAATGAAAAATGTTTAACAATTTTCTTCTAAAAGTATTTATATGGGGTGGTTTTAAGAAATTTTCAGCCAGAGACAATGCTGCTTATCTAGTATTAACAAGACCACCAAAAATCCAAAAAGATGACTGTCAAAGTAGCAAGGCTCTAGCCAGCTTGGAATTCTCCCTCAAAGATGCAGGAAGCAACTATGTCAATAAACGACATGAGCTATAGCACAACACACCCTCAAAAGTTAAAAACAAACAAACAACTGAAAATATCAAAAGGTATTTTTGCATCCTTTAGATGAACTCAACTGCAGATCAAAGTGGGTGGGATAGAAGGAAGGAGATCTAAGCAGATGAGCAATTGTCAAGGCAGGAGACTCCCTGCATCTTAATCTACAGAAAGTATCTTCTCCCTATAGCATTAATGAACATTTCAATGCCTAAATGGACTTCTTTTTTTTGTACACTTATACCCAGCTACTAGGATTGGTATTAGGAATGTCTGTCTCCCTTTCTAGGTGTTAGGATTCCAGCTGCTCAAAATTGCTCCAGTTTGTAAATTTATCCTGCATTTTGCTGAGGCAAGAAGCATTTCAGAATCAAGCCTAGATTTACAACCTATTTCTGTCACAACCAGATTTTAGATTATCCACAACCCAACAATTAAAACAAGGTAAAAGAAAAACCCAGAATGCAAAGCGTTGCTCAACTTTTAATCTTAGAACAGTATTTAATGTTTAGCCTTCATAATGAAGCAGGTAACTGTGGGATAACTCACACTGTCTAATTGATAACAGATAACAGGTAACAGATAATCAGAATTGGAAGGGATCTTGTAGGTCATCTATTCCAACCCCCCACAGGCAGGAGACCCTACAACATTTCTGACAAGTGGCTTCTAATCTCTTCTTGAAGGTCTCAAGTGATGATGCTCCCACAACTTCCGGGGGCAAGCTGTTCCATTGGTTGATCTCACTGTCAGAAAGTTTCTCCTTGTTTCCAGGTTAAATCTCTCCTTGTTCAATTTCCATCCATTATTCCTTGTCTGGCCTACAGGTGCTTTAGAAAATAACTTGATCCCCTCCTCTCTGTGGCAGCCCCTCAGATATTGGAAGACTACTATCATGTCTCACCTGGTTCTTCTTTACACTAAACTAGTCATGCCCAGTTCCTGTAACCATTTTCATATGTTTTAGTCTCCAGTCCCCTAATCATCTTGGTTGCTCTTCTCTTTCCAGAGCGTCAACATCTTTTTTTTAATGTGGTGACCAAAACTGGATGCAGTACTCTAAGTGTAGTCTTACTAAGGTTTTATACAGTGGTATTGATACCTCACTTGATCTTGATTGTATCCCTCTGTTAATGCAATTTAGGATTGCCTTAGCTTTTTTGGCTGCTGCTGCACGCTGCTGGCTCATGTTTAGCTGGTTGTCCACTAACACGCCAAGATCCCTCTCACGGTTACTGCTGTTAAGCCTGGTTTCATCCAGTCTATATGTGTACTTTTGGGTTTTCTTGCCTAAGTGTAGGACTTTACTTTTCTCTACATTGAATTTCGTTTTGTTAGTGTCTGTCAAGATCCATCTGGATCTTGAGCCTATCTTCTTGGGTGTTGGCTATTCCTGCTTGCTTAGTATCATCTGCAGAATTAATGTTATTAAAATTAATATTGTCTCTCATTTGATTTGTGTTCTTATGTTCTTAGGCCCTAATATACCAATACATGTCTTTTTATGTTGATGGAATAAAATCTCCTTTAGATTGATAAATTATTTACCAAAATATTTGGGATAGTGGACCACCAAAGTTTTCCTGAGCTACATTGAGATTACTATTTGAGGAAAATGATTTTAATTTATCTGGTAATCACAAGTATCATTGGACTGATATTTTATTAACCACCAAATATAAGGAATATTATCTGCTATGGACCTAGCTGAAAAATCATTATTTTGCCTTTGAAATCATGAAAAGTGCTTGGAATAGCATATAGCAGAGAAGGTATGTTATTTCTTGGAATACAGGGTAACATGCTGGGATGATTAAGAAATAACTCCTGGTGCGTATAAAAATATAGAATATAGAAATAGCATTAGTTTTACTCATCAATGATCTTTGGTGGGTGGTGCATCCGTCTTTTCTCTTCATCACCTCTTGGTGGTTTTCAATAATATCAACCATTTTATCCTTTTGGATAACTTGGGGAATTAGGAATGGGTCACACAGGTCTCTGCTGGTTCATCCCTTTCATATAAGATTGGTCCAAATCAATGTTGGCAAGGAGCAAGAGGATCCAGTTCACAGATTCTGATTTGTGGTGTGCCGCACAGCACTATGCTTTTTAACATGTACATAAACCCACTGGGTGAGTGGGAGAAGGTATCATCAGTATGCTGATAATATCCAGTTACATATCTCTGGCCTGGAGGAAATGAGTAATATTTGTGGAAATTATCTTGTGGTGCCTGCAGGCAGTGGGACCTTAGATGGGGAACAACAGACTTCATTGAACCCTGGCAAAATTGCTGTTGTGGGTGGGCTCCTCTGTGTCATAGAGCTTATCATTTTTGGTCGTATATGGGGTTGTACTACTGAAGACAAACCCAGTGTGTAATCTGGGGGTTCTCCTGGACTCATGACTCCTACTCAAACAGCAGATGGCAGCTGTGGTTGGGAGGAGTATTGTCTGCCTTTCCTGGATAGGGAGCCTTTCCCCTTGGTTGTCTTCTGTTTGTCTCCTGTTTGGACAATTCAATGTGCTTTACATAGGCTTCTCTCAAAAAGAATCTGGAAACTTCAGCTAATAAAAAATGCATCCACGCAGGCAATCTTAAGCATCCAAAGAATGGTGCACATAACATTATTGCTGTGTGGGTTGCATTGGGTGCCAGTCTGTTTCTGGATCTAATTCAAGATGTTGGTTATGACTTTTAAAACCATACATGGCATAGGACCAGGCTACCTACAAAACCCTCTTCATCTCATTACATCAGCTGTCACACTTGGTCAAGCAGGAAAGGTATGTTGAGGATTACATGAACTAACAACTTCTGAATGGTTGACTCCAGGAAGAGAGGCTTCTTTGACACTGTCCCTGTGGAACATTCTGAAACAGAGGTGATGCAGGTCCCCACTTCCAGAAAGGTCTGAAAACATGGCTCTGCAGTTTTGCTTGGGACTCACAGAGGAGATACAACCATGGAGCTGATCCTGAATGCCTTTACCCCACCTTTTAATTTACTTTTGTAGTAAAAAGTTTTATTGGTCACAAATATACAAATATATCGCTTACAATATGTCGAATTTTCAATTATC
>JAOYMU010000098.1:65648612-65665412 GCA_025802295.1 Psammodynastes pulverulentus
ATCCTTCCCCTGGAGTGGGGTGGGAATGGAGATTTTACAGTATCCTTCCCCTGCCACGCCCACCAAGCCATGCCCACAGAACCATTAGTAAAAAAATTTTGAATCCCACCACTGCTCAGTGAACCTACAGAAAGATGCAAAGGACACTCAGTAACTGGTCAGATATGAAGAAGCAAGGATGGCACTGATTGTTTGAGATATCTGGTATAAATTCTAATTTGCAAACATATAGATGTGCCCCCAATCTGAATATATCAGGAGGTATTTGGTGAAAAGTGAACCCCAAAAGAAAAATCAAAACTCTCACTTGAATTTACTAAGCATTGCAAAGGCTAGTGATTTGGAAAAATGTTATATATGTGAGTGGATTTGGGGAATTTGAAATCCCTGTAGATAGGTACGGTATTTGGAATCTTAGTGGAAAGAATCCAGGGTTTGGAAGCACATAGATGGACTGATAAAGGAACCTGGATAGGCAACATTAAGACTGAAGACATATTCATATTTTCATTGGCCCTGTTTTTCGTTGGGTTTCCCCAAAAAACAACCCAAACTAGTGAAATTAATAGAAATGTGATAAATATGCACATGACTGATGAAATGACCAGGGAAATAGCTCAGTGGCAGAAAACATAATGTGAATGTTAAGTTCAACCGGAGATATTCCCAGATTTTGATAGAAAATCAAGACCAGCAACCATCAGTCATTGTAGAAAATTCTAACCAGAAAGACAAATAGTTTGACCTGTATACAGTATATTCTATATTGTGTTTGCCTTTAAGCCCATTTGAAATATATGCTCAATGGGGAGTACCAAAGGGTGTTTCTGCAGAAAAGTAGAGGCATCTGCCTATATTTCAAATCTAAAATAGCCTAAGGGGCACAGATGAAACGTTCTGTCTTTGCAAAGATACAAACAACTGACATGGAGAGTCATTTTTCATCTCATAGCCAATGGCTTTGAGGAATATTCCTAACTTCTGTAGGATGACAGTGAAATTGATATAAACAGAGACAGGCAGTTTTTGCAGACATTGCTATTTTGGAGCTTTGTTTGTTTGCTCCCTAGTCACTTTGTAGATGCATTTAATTTGGTGTTTTGCATTCTGTGCAAGGTAGTGCATATTTTGCAGATACAATAACAGGTTATTTAAAAAGCAGAGTGGAGAGTGGGAAATAACACTAGTGGTTACCATCACTGTATACTAAGCTTCTGAGTGTACTGTTTAAATTCAAGGAGGACTATTTAAAAAAAGATCCGAAAAGCTCTCAAGATAGCATATGTTGAGACTTTGGAAGAATGGATATTATCTTGTTTGAAAGGCAAAGATGTAGTTTTGCAAACTGTTCTGAAAATGGATTCTTATGGAGAAGAGCAGACTTTTCAAATGTCACTTGTTACTTTTATTTATTTTTGTTTTAAAAAGTTGTTACTAGAAAGTTTTTTCAATAAACCATAATGCAACAACCATCTATATCACATTTTCTTAACCATGTTTTTCTAGGCTATTGTGTGCTTCTAAATTAATTCAGAAAAGGTGTTTCAATATGAGTCAGCTCATTAAAGCAACTACATCTTTTATAGGCTTGAATGAAAACCTGAAAAAAACATGCAGCTGCTTTAAAGATCTGCTCTTTTGTACTACCATGTATTCCTAAACACTCTTGCAAATTATTTCCAAAGCATACACACCTATTTTTCCTTTTAATTATTTATCTGTACCTTTCAACCTGACTTGAATGCAATTCTCCAGAACAAGTCTTAAAAGTTCAAAAAAGAAATAACTAAGACATATATAGTGCTCTGCTCTCTTTTTTAAAGAAGAGGGAGACAGGATCACATAGTGCTAATTTAATTTTGCATCTATCTATTATACTGCAAGAATCATACAACTGGAATCCAAGACTTTTTTAGATACACTGTTTTTGTATCTTTAGAGTATCTTCATATTTGTTGAAAGCATTATTTCTACATATCAATTACAACGGGAAACACAGGAGACAATTTTGCCAGATGTTGTTTTAAGTGCTAGTACTCATCTACTGAAACATACCACAGAGACCCAAAGAACACAAAGTGTTCTATTTTTATAACCTTGTTTCCCAATGGGAGAGGAAAATGTAAGAACATACCTGCCCATTTTTTAAACCCACAAAAAACAGGTTCATCTCTGCTATCCTCCCCCTCCCACCCGGACTTCAACCACAATGATGATAAAAAACTTAGCCAAGAAAGCTAGACTAGATGTGCTTATATTTGCATTCTCAGATATCATATTCCACAATGCCCCGCAGTAAGTCTAGAGCCTATTTAAGCCTTTGTTATTCTGTTTCATTGGTAAATTCCATTCCGTACACATTGTACTTGCAAAAATGCAAGGAACTCTGATTTGGCATATGGGTTCTAATTTTGAAAATCTTAGTTAAAGCAGAAAAGACTGGTGGTATTACAATAGGATATGCATGAACTGCCACTGCTGGACAGAAGTATTCAACTGTCAACAATATTATGTAGAAAAACAGAATAAAGAAACAAATTCTTCCTGCATTCTTGGTTCAACTACTCAGAATAAAAACAAAGCCTAAATTATAGAATCATGGAGTCATAGGTTGGAAGAGACCTTGGAGGTCTTTTAGTCCAGCCCTAATTTCTAATTCAGCTCTAATCGCATCCTGTAACTGGGGTGGGACAGAACTATGGTAGCCGATCACTCATGTTAGATGCTTTGTAATCATATCACAGTAGCACAGGGGTTCAGGAAGTGCTAAACTGGTGCTCAGAATTTTGATTTTGGACCATGCTTGTGTCTTCATGGCTATTCAGAAGTTGTTTGTGAAAAGGAGCATCCATATGTCTAAAATAACACTGAAAGAGCTTCTCAATGGGCACAAAAATACTATAGTCCTAAACATCTTTAAAAGTATATTTTATTTATTTGGGTGTCTTCAAATCAATGTTGACTTAGGGAACATTTTCAGAAGACTTGCCATTGCCTCCTTCCTGGGGCTGAGAGACTATCCAGTCCAAGGTCACTATCTGACTTTGTGCCTGAGGTGGGAGGACAACTCACATTTTCTCTCATACGTTTCTAGCCTGATGCCTTAATTATTACACCTACTGGCTCTGCACTATACCAAACCACTACCCTGAAAAAATACATTTTTAATGGAATGAAATCCTATTTGCCAATGGAACTTCAATTTAATATGCGCTTGTTAGAGCCATACCCACAATATCTCCCTGTGTGTTACTGCTTTTAACTTATTTTCCTCCAGGCTGCACTGGATACAGAAATGATCTGGAGGAGGGTAATTTTTTTTTTAAAAAGCTGAGCACATAAATGTAAAGTAATGGAAGAAACAGCTTTGCTCCCTTCCATATATGCCTCTTTAATGTAAGCATATAAAATGGGATACTGGATAATAGGTTATCAGTTATCTTGGGGCTATGTTGAAAAATAATGGAAATTTTGATCTATTTTGATTCTTGCTTGCTCAGATTGCTTTGGATTCTCAAAGCATGTTTATTTTAAGATATTCTTATATATCCCTGTTATAAGTAAAACAGTTATTCAAGCTATTAAATGGGTTTGCACATTTTTCTAAGTTTGGCATGTTTTATTGACCATTGGCTGAGTTCACCCAACATGTTAAGCCATAAGCCATGATTTACCAAGCACAATGCTTGGTTTTCCCAGCATTACAAAACAAAAACCAAGCACATTGTATTATGGGTTTAGGCCACTTTATTGTTGTCTTATGCAAATCAGACTTCTGATTTTTAACATCACCAGTTTTCAGTATTAATATATTCATTGGCATTCATTTACCTTGCAATGCCCAATTCTCTACTGAATCCAGAGAAAGACAAAGAGGCAGAGAAAGTAAAACGGTCACAACAGTTTTCGTGAAACATACTAGGCTGTATAATTTCAGAGTGTGTCTTACTCAGTTTATTAGATCAACCTTTTCAAACCAGATGTCGTTCAGCTTTGTTGGACTTCAGACCCATAACTCCTAGCCATTAGATTCTTACATACCTCCATCTATGTTTATAGAGGATCTAGAATGGTGATCTAGACAGATATTATATGAGTCTCTCCTGTCCCAGCAAGGAGGCAGCAAGCTATTCTCTATCTAATGTGGGATAAAGGGGTACTTTGTAAACAAAAGTTAGTTTAAATCTGTGTTTCAAGAAATGTCTGTATGTGAGAATTCACATGTCTATATTTGAGATAAACACGATTTTAAGATCACCATCACCCTATGACTGATCTCCCAAGAAAAAAAAATAAAGTTGTGCCAGACTGATGACATAATAAAAGAACAACAATAGCTTCACATATCTAGCTAAGATATGGTTTGTTTATGACACAGCTAATTGGCAGCTATTGTGAAACGTTCAATCTGCAACATTAATGGAAGAGTTAATGATTTTCCAAGAGTGTTTTCTGCATCACTTTTGAAATAATGAACATCGGGGTACTTCAAAATAGAATGCTCCTTGTGCTACCAATGAAATCATTCACCAGTTCCATCCAAAAAATTGGATTTAGATTTACACTGTTTATTTCTTCCCCTCTAACCATGATAAACTATAAATGATATTCTGTAAGTAAGTGGAGGGGAAAGATTCGTACATGGGGGGAAAAAGACTACATCAAGACCTAAGTTTGGCTGTGTTAAAAGGAAAAATAGGATACTTTCATTTGGTTTGCATTTGATTTGGAATTCTGAAGAGCATTGCGAATTTTATTCTATTCCTTCTGAGAAACTCAGAGCAGAAAATGCATCAAAGCTGGAGTACTTTAGAAACTGAAGCTTCAGAAACCAGAACCTAGAAGGAAAAAAAGGAGAGCAATCAACTGAAGGCCAAAGGTGAGTTCATCAAGCAATTGGTCTGTTCTCATTAAGTTAGCCTATGGCCTTCAGTGTGATAGTGGACACTGTTTTGTGACCAATACTGAGCCAAAATGTAGCTGCCAATCTAGGTGACTCCAGAATATGAATGGGAAAAGGACTGGTCCCTTGCTTTAATTTCAGACACCATTTGTATGGCCATCTGACAGCGTCAGTAAAGTGTTACTTTCAGCCTCACTTACATTCCTTGCCTATCGGATGGACTCTAACCAATATATATTTCTACTTGCTGACTAGAGATCATAGGAAGGTCATGAGGTTGAGGAATGTAACTTTGTGGAATGGAGAAACCAGTTTCTGGCTTGGGACATTTACAGTCTTTCAGCAATTGAGAGATGCAAAGACTAGTGATTGAAGCAGGCAACAATCAAGGGTAATTGTGTTTACAACAAGTTATCTATATAATCAAGTTCCAATAAATTTTGCAAAAGCAGTTTAAAAGGAAACGACACCATTTGATGTTCCTGGAAACTAGGTTTTTTGCTCTTTCCCCTCACCACTGGGAATCTGTAACCTCTCACATGCAATTATTCTAATGTGCAATGGATACAACATGAAAGAACCTTCACAACAATCCAGGACCCCAGGTAGCCAATATATCTAAATGCACTTTTTTCAATAGTGAAGTCTGCACACAAAATCATTTAGATTCATTCCACCAAGTTATGTGGAAGGATAGCAGCATGAACCATATTACTATTTTATTTTATTTATTTTATTTTAATGGCTTAATTGTTGCTTAAGCACTGTTTTATGATTAAAGGAATTGTGAACTGAGAAAGAAAGAAAGAAAGAAAGAAAGAAAGAAAGAAAGAAAGAAAGAAAGAAAGAAAGAAAGTTGACTTCCCAAAAAAGAAATATTTAAAACTTTTTTGTCGTTATTTAGGCAGCAAGAAGTAATAAATGGTATTAAAAGGCTTCTAGCTGTTAAGAATACTTACTATTTAGGGTTTTTGAATTTTTTGCAAATTTAAACATACTACATACTGGCATGCTAAGGTAAAATGGGTTTGGATAGACTATGACTATGACTTAGGGTACTGTGCAGACCCAGCTAGTGTAGTAATGATTCAAATGATCAGGAGCAGCACTATGGATACGAATAGAGTGCTTCTGGGAACCTGTTGGTTTAAGGGGGTGCCAATGGGTGTTTTGTGAGCATGCCCGTGGAGCTCCAAATCACTTTGCCCTTTGAATCTAGTTCACTGGACAGTCCTAATAATTGTATAATGTGTCTTTTGATGTCAGATACCAAGTCTAAACTATTGCTCAATTAACAATAGGTTATTGTCCTGTGTACATACAGCCTCCAAGATGTCTAAACATTTGTATTACCTCATTTAATCAAAAGGCATCGACTATTTTTTTTTTAAAGACTTTATTGGTTTTTATAAAAATAAAAACAAAAATTCAATCATCTTAATTAGTGGAATTGTGACATTGAGTTTAAACCTATCTAATTCATGTGTATAACAGTTAAATACATCCATATACATTTATATACAGTTATCCTTATTATCTGTTTCTATCATCCTTGTTTCTTTTCTCCAGCCATCCATACCATCTTTTCCAGATCTCATATTAAGGTCCCATTTTTTGCTTATTTTTTTCCCTTCCACGTTACACCTAAATAGAGCTCTGTTGCATCTCAATTCTCTTCATCTTTTAATTTTTTAAAGCTAATTATTCCCCATTTTTACCTTTCCCCCCATCATTATACATACAGTTTGAACTTGCTCAAAACTAATTTTTTATCAAATGTGTAAGGCTGCACTTCTCATGCAAGGTAACTCTGGGTGGCATACAATAAAACCAAGGGTTAAAACAGTATACACAAACCAATTAAAACATATATAAGTAAAAAAATTGAGGTGACGAAAGGGAACACAGTAGAATATTAAACATGATGCAGCTAACACTTAGGCTCCCTGTTGATAGATCTCAAGACTTGCTGGAAAAGCCATGTTTTAAAGGATTTGTGGAAGGTCAGAGGGTCAGGCTGATCTCACCTCAGGGTGGATGATGTTCCAAAGGATAGATGTAATTGGGGAGAGGTGGTTGTTCAGATAACCTGGCCCCATGCTATGTAAGGATTTAAAGGTCAAAACCAGCACCTTGAATTGGACCCTGACGGAAATTGGTAACCAAGGCACTTCATGGAGCAGAGGTGTAACTTGCATCCTTCCAGGGACATAGATAACCTGCCCATGCTGCTGCATTTTCTACCACTTGAAGCTTCCAGATATGCTTCAAAGGGCAGGCCCATGTACAATTCATTACAATAATCCATTCAGGAGGTGACCATGAGCAGAGCATGAGTGACCCTGAGCAGAGCCCCAGAATCCAGGAATCATTGTGGCAAACTCGCACATGACACAAATTTGCACAACCTGACCAACCTTGAGCAAGATTTGTGAGTCCAGCAGGACTCCCAGATTGCCCACCAGGTCTATTTCAGGAAACGCCACCCCATCTAGTACTAACAATGGTAAAGTCCCAGATACAGAAGGCCCTAGAATCCAAAGCCGCTCAGTCTTGCCAATGTTCAGTTGAAGCCTAGTTCCCCATCCAGGCCCAGGCACCAAGACAAGACATCAGCATTTAATTTGCCAGGGACAGACAGATATAATTTGAGTTTTATCATTGTACTAATGATACCTCACTCTGTGGTGACAGATGATCTCCCCTGGCAGTTTCATGTAGAAACATAGAAAACTGGCAGTAGAAAAAGATCCAGTGATTCATCTTCCATTTGAGTTTTCTTGTTTTTGTTTTGTTGTAATGAATTTATTATTTTTAATTATTAATTTTTATTTATTAATTTTAATTAGTTATTTATTTAATTTTGTTAGATGATAGACAATGTGTTTATCCCAAGAATGTAGGTTTAGACAAGAATGAAAAGAGCATTGATCCCCCTGGCACCCCACAAAATAGATGGGAGATGGCAAGACTTCTCACTCCCAATTAACATCAATTGGCATCAGGCCCATAAGAAAGAAGAAAACCAACACAACACTCTGGTGTCCACTCCTAATCTTTGGACCCATTCCACAAGGATATCATAGTTGGTACCATGGTACTGAAAGCTGCTGAGAGATCAAGTCAAGTCACACAACTCCCACCAGAGATTATCCAAAAGCAGAACCAATAACATTTCCATCTCAGGTTTGACCTGATACCCATCTAGAAAGCATCCAAGATCTTCTAAAACTGCTGTGCAATCAGCTTCTCCACAATCTCCCCTAAAAAAGGGACAATAGACAGAAGTTGTCCAGTAAGGTGGGATCCAGTAATGGTCTCTTGAGAAGGGGGTAAAGCAAAGGCTCTTTTAAGATGTAGAAGAACCTCCTCCTCTCTCAAAGATGGATTCACCACCACTAGAACCACATATCATCGACCAAGCAGTGTTAGCTAACCACGAGAGGTATAGATTTAATGAGTAAGTGGCCAAGCTTGCAGTCATAAGGATCCTATCCACTTTTTCAGGCCCATCATATTCAAACTGTTCCCAGATAATATTGCAAAGCTATGACATAAGCATCTCCCACCAGGTATGTGCCAAAGCTGATGTTTAACTGGGAAGGAAGCAGAAAATTACTTTCTATGTGATTTCTACCCTATCCCAATCCCCATTCAGAAAGTTAAAGTTTTAGAAAGTATCCGCAGTAGTATATCTATTTAGTTTGTATTGGAACTGTGCCACTCCTGATGCAAGATTGTATTAAGCTGAGGCCGGGAGCTTCATTTCACACACTGGTGCATACAAATTAGCTCTTCAATAGGCATTTTCCATATACCTTAAGGAACCAAAAGAGACAAGGTACACCATAGACCAGAAGACTCGTAACAACAGTTGTAAGAAGATGTTCTGTCATCCATTTCCCTAAGCAGCTAAGCCCCAATATTAGGTCCACTCTGAAAGCCTCAAGTGCTGAACAACAGTAACATGAATCTTTGCTTCATACAGGCTATTCCTCTGAAACACACCCAGTTTCCCAAATCTTTTAAAGCTGAAGTTGGCAATCTGGGCTAACACGTTTTGTTCTATGCTGGGGAACAAAGGTATGGGAGGGCTACAGCTGGCTTGAGGTCAAATGTTAGCTGGCTGTACCAACACCCTAAACCTGATACCAGAGAAGCATCAACCAGTATAATTTAAATAGAAAGATATGTATACATTATTGTAAACTCTTCTAGCCTGTTCCTTGACATTTTGCATAACAAAAGAAGAATCAAGGGGCTTGGAGGAAGAGAGGGCCAACCAATACATCCTTTTAAAGAAACAGTCAGCTCTGACTAATGTATAAAAACAAACTTTAAGACCAAAGGAGAGAATGTTAATATTACACACAACTTAGAATAAACCAGCTTTTTTTTTTTTTTAAAAAAGGCAACTCTGGTGTGGGCCTCTTAAAAACAATCACCATGGAATGGAGAAAAGCAGCAGGCTTGCAAGGCTTTGGAGCCATGCCCTTCCAGTTGACAGGAGATGGACTCAAAGATAAGAGCACACAAGGGGGATTAGAGACTGAAGTCCAGAACAGATTCTTGGCACAGAACTGAAAGAGAAGTCAGTGCCAAAGGACAGACCCCTGATGGGAGGGAAATGCCATCCCCTCTTTGGTTTTGTTTTCAATCTCCCCCCTAATTAAAGCTCCCCCCAAATGCTCAGGGGAATGACATTTCCTGCTCTGGGGCACTCGCTCTTCCCTGTAGCAGCCTTGTTTTTGGGAAGTGGTACAGTGTAAATAGCTTAAGAATAAAAGCCATAAACAGAAAAAAAGGGGTCTTTGCAGAAAATAATCTGTAAAAAGCTCTGGCCAACAGACATAATGAGAAGCAACCTTCAAGAGGACAAGCAACTTCAAGATTTTTCTCTCCAAGCTGGGGAGGAGATGGAAGACGAAAAGGCACTGTGATTCTGCATCATGACAAGAAGAATTTAAATAACTTGCCAGTAAGTATTATTTTGTATTTCAGAAACCTAGTATCAGTTGATCTGTCGTGAAATGCCCTCTATGTTTTTCACAGGCATTGACTGAAACAAAGGAAAGGCAGAGGTGTTTGAAAGCTAAAATCCAGGTGCAAAGAAACCTAGTATACTAATAAGGAAACCTAGTATACTAATAAGGAACATGTGATTATGTGCCATAAAGTCACTTTTTTTTACTCCTAGCGACCACATAGATAGTCTCCCTCATGATGTGTCTCTAACCTGGCCTTTCAACATTGCATCCATTGCCCCCGTGTCCGAGTCCATCCACCCTGCAAAGAGCATGTGCCCATGTATTTTACCTGGTCTTGTTCATAACCTTTAACACAATATCACATGTGTTTACTTAGAAACTACTTCTATTGTGGCAGAAGGGGCCACATTCTCAGGCAATTCCCTCATTCTACAGTTCTCCTCCAGAACACCAGCACATACAACAAATTTAGTGAGAGTTTAAAAATCTTATATCTAATTCTGCTTGCCAATCATTTCTCTGAACTCTGCAAATGGAGGACAGACAGATTATAACATCTTTTATTTGTCTAAAATAAAGAGGGTTCTCCACACCTTTGTCAGAAAGTGATAAAACACTTGTCATGCTATGGGTGACTATTCAAATTGGATTCTGTCACAAATGAAGTTGTATTCTACTTCACACCAAAAAGAATGATCTACATTTCTAGTTAGTGCCTCTGCTCTCAAATATTTTCCCTGAGCTACACTGATTATTGTCAAGCCTACAACTCTATTTATACCCAAGCTCTGGGGCAGTTCAATAATTTATTTTGTTTGTTTGGGGGAAGGGATATACTAGCATTCTAGATTTAATTAACTTTAAATTAGCTGTGTAGCTTGAAGCTCAGTGTTTCCTTTAGATAGGAGGATAGTGGTCTTTAGGGTTTCAAGAACTATGTCTGCAGTGTGGGCACTATTTGGCCTGAGCCTATCATGGAGACTCAATTCAGGTTGCTGAGAGCTGGAAACCCCAGTAACTCCCAAGACACAAAAGCTCCTTCCATTATAGTGATACAGGAACTGAAAGAACTTGGATGTAATACCAGGAAATCCTGCTCTAGCTGATGCTTCCTCAGGGCATCTAAATGAAGAGCTCCACCCAATTCTAGGATTTAGTTCATTTTAGGGTTTTATTTATCTTAAGAATGCTATTGCCAAGTTGATGGCTTAAACGTCACTCAGAAGTAGAAGCTTCAAGCTAAGCTTTGATATGCTGGGCCTAGCTAATTTGCAGTGACTTCCCAAGTTCTGGTGATCAAATCCTGTGGCTTTTTTTTTGCATTGTCCAGTAAATCTGCAATCCTCTATTCAATTACCAGGGAGCAAGTCTCCTTGAACCCTTATTTCTAACTATGTTCTTACTTCTCAGGAGACATGGCTAATGTTTCAGGATCAGGACTCTCTTTTCCACATTTTAATATTTTCAACTGCTTTGATTCAGAATGCTAAACCACAGGCATGTTGACGCTTGGTTATTTCCAGCCTTGAAGCAATGATAAGTTGGAGTGTAGGCAGCACTTTTCCTAGAATTCCTCCCCTATAAGAGTTTATTATCAAAAGCAGTGAAAACATTGGTGAAAAGTTGATAAGAGTTTAAAAAAGGAGTTAAAGCCCCAGGAATGTGGAAAGGCTGTTTTGCATTTGTATATTATGTTACAAAAACCAGATCCTTCTAGTGGCAACAGTGGCTGCTATTAAAAGAAAGCCAACAAATGCAAGATAGCAGAAAGAAAGAGGTTAATAGAACAAAAATATCTTGCTGTTGTAGTAGTTTATGGAATCTACATCTTGGATATTACTCTCCTAAAAAAAGCATGATCTTCTGTCATCCAATCTTGAGCATTCAATTAAACAATACAAAGGGTAAGTTTTTAGTCCTGTAACAGTAGGTTATTTGTTGGTAAGGAGAAGCATTCAAATACAACTTCTGTTGGAAAGAGTAAAGCACTGTCTTGCCCCTAATCTCCAAAGGAGGATTTTTTTTGTTAAATACATTATCCTGCATTCCAGCTAAACTATGCTCCCCAGAGCAATATCCAACCCAACCAATTTTAAAAAATGAAGTGGGGTTTTTATAAGCACTTCTTGCTTCATAAAATGAAAATACAAGAACAACAAATAAATGGGACCATCAACAATCAGAATCCCACTGTCAGATTTTAAGCAGTATAAGACTGTTTTTCCTGTGGGTTTGTGTATATAGGGTAAAACAGTTAAGCCTCCATATATAAAGTGACGGATTTCACCCTCTGCCTTCAAACAGGAAATAAAAGCCCTTTTAGGCAGGGGAGGACATTTCCTATACCAAGCATCAGAAACTGTAGATTCCTGCAAACAGGGCTTCTCCAGGACATCCCTTGGCATTGTGCAGGCTGAGATAGATCATGGAGCAAAGATGACATAAACATCCTGTATGAATGTAATGCTTTCCTCATCCTGGCTTCTTCAGTTGTAATGGGGCTGATGGCATCCCAGTTACTATGGCCAAATGCAATGGAGGCAAGGACAACAGCTATTTCAAAACTAAAGACCCCTAAATAGATTTGCTTCAAAGAGGTACAAGACTCCATTTAACATTCTGCCTTGGTAAGATTTGACTAAAGTTTTCCTGAAACCCTGATGCCGGTGCTGTAAATTTTACATAAAGATATTTTTCCGAAGTCTACCTAACCCTACAGAATAATTTTGAAGCTGTTATCTTTAAATAAAATATCTGTGTTTTCTTTGTCAAATACCCTTCTGTTGGCTACATACCATGTTTCCCCGAAAATAAGATTGGGGTTTTATATTATTTTTTGCTCCAGAAGACACCTTATGGCTTATTTTCCAGTTAGGTCTTATTTGGGGAAATACGGCGTTAAATGTGTCTGTTTGGCTGATGATCTTAACTGGAGCTTATTGTTAGGGTAGGGCTTATATTACGAGATTCTGAAAAATCATACTAGGGTTTATTTTCCAGTTAGGTCTTATTTTTGGGGAAACATGGTAGTTATATAAAACAGGAGTCCTATGTCTCCATGCAGAGCAATCATGTGGGGATGAAAAATCTCCCACAGCCCTTTTCTCAGAGCAATTTTGAATATGGATGTGGCTTGTGTAATGGTTTTCCTTGGCAATGCTGTGTTATTGTCTTTCATAAAAAGATCCATAGTCTCTCCACTTTGACAGGTTTAGAATTCCCCAACTGTCTGGGGAATTCTGAGAGTTGAAGTCCACATATATTAAAGCTACCAAGTTGGAGAAACATCATATTAGAGAGGCACTCAACCTGGAAACCTGTCTACCCCATAACAGCTGTGTGGTAATGAAACACTTTTCCTAGTCTCACAGACAGCAGTAGAGAGCTTGAAATAAAAGCATCCAAATTTACCAGTTGCATTGTATTAGGGAGTTCTCAAATCAGCTGAGAACAGGATGGGAAGCAGTTTTAATCTGTTTCCTGGCTGGGCCTGTCATATCCACCCCTTGGAGAGCACTGCTGACGAGTCAGGTGCAACATGAACACCAGCGCTTGTTAAGTCACTTCCTATCAATTGTGAGGAAGGTTATCGCCTTTCAGCAGCAGCAGCAGCAGCAGCAGCAGCAGCAGCAGCAATAGCTCTGATAAATGGCATTGGATTTGTGAATAAAGTTAGATGGATGTTTTCCAGGTAAAAATCTAGAAGCTTTGATCATGTTTAGTTATTTTTATGATACAGACCACCATACATTGCCTCCTTTTATCTCACTTTTTTTTCCCTATAGGGTGAGCAGGTAAATTGACAAGGGCAAAGTTGGTTGAACCATCAGAATTATCTGAATCATTCATGATGCATCTAATGATATGAGTTCCCACACCACAAAATATATATTCATGTATTTACATTGTGCATTTCATTTTGAGGAAATCAGCATGAGACACACATTTGTCTCTCACTCTCCCCAAAATTATTCCAAGAGCAACTTGTGAGATAGGTTAGGCAGAGATATTATACTTTGCTCAAAATGAGTTCAGTGAGCTTCAGGGATAAATGGGCAATTTATATCTGGATCTCTCTATCAGTTTCATGAGCTCAATCAAGTTAGAAAAGCGACACTGGTTTTAGGTGGAAATCCGTGTCAGCACAATTTGCAACAGTAACATTCTCCTCCTCCACCCATTTGGATAAAAAACACTCATGTTTTATTCCCGTTATAAGGTAAAAGGCAAAACACTGTTGAGATCCAGGCCTGTACACCTTCAAACATGATATGGAAGAAATGTTTCAGATATCATGCAAACTCTGCTACTCATTAAAGCAATCTTTCTTTGTTCTGGCTCCCACACAAGCCTGATGAATGAGGAGCTTGCTTTAACAGGGATAGCCCTAAAAGCAGACACAGGCTAACAAAAAAAGTCTAAAAATAGGTGGGATCATTTAGTAGATAGAATAGGGGTGCTATCAGGCATGTACAAGGTCTGAAGCAGTTTTCCAAATCATATTTGAGAGAATGCAACAATTCAAATAACAATTATCAGCATCTGCAAGGATCACAGAAAACCACAATGATATCAAAATGACAATGAATGCAAAGGATGTCATCATGCAAATTATGGATTTGCAGTCTGATATCTGACGAAGGGATGGCTGTCATGATATTTATATCCCGATAGTTGTACATCATCTGCTGCTTGTGTTTTCTGTGCCTGCAGACATCTGTGGTAATAGTACTTACTTCTTGAAGACATTCAAGTCCTAATTTAAAATGGTATAACTATAGGCAAGCATGATTACAATGTTCATCAGTGCTGTATCAGCAACAGCTAAACAAGAAATTCTGCTAGTCATCTATTCCAGCTGTGCAGTTAGACTACATTTTCCTTCTGTTTTCATTCTGTGTTCATTCGAGGTTACACAAGTTCTGATAAGTCCCTCTATTGTATTACCAAATCCTGTGGTTATCAGCAAATAGAAAGAAGGATCCAAAGGATACTTTGCTTTTTTTCTTTGATTGAATTTGCTGACATCAGCAGCATCTATAGCTAAAGAGACAAGGATTGAAAGCATAAGCAGGGCTTGCCTACTTGATAATGAAATAAGTGCTGCAGAGTAATCAAAAAGCTATGTTATTCTTGGCTAAAAGCTCTCCCACATGTGAAACTTTGGATCTTCAGTAGTGTTTGGATTTATTTCCACAATTTTGTTCTTATTTGGCATAGCTAATAATAAAGGGAACATTTTCTTATTCATATATTTAGTACAGGTAGTCCTTGACTTACAATCATTCGTTTAATGACCATTCGAGATTCCAACAGCACTGAAAAAAGTGACTTATGACTGTTTTTCACACTTACAATTGCAACATCCCTGAAATTCACATGTCTGATAACTAGCATGTACAGTATGTATGATGGTTGCAGTGTTCCAAGTGTTCCAGTGATTACCTTTTATAAGCAAAGTCAATGGGAAAGCCAGATTCACTTAACAACTGTGTTACTGACTCAACAATTGAAGTGATTCACTTAGCAACTGTGGCAAGAAATGTCATATAACGGAGCAAAATTCACTTAACAACCGTTTGCTTAGCAATGGAAATTCCAGGCTCAATTATGGTTGCAAGTCAAGGACTACCTATATAACCCACAATTACTTTAAGTTATATTACACATAAATATAACTTGAGTAGCATTAAAATTACTCTCCATTTTTCTATCCCTGGAAAAATGCAAAACATGGGAAAAATAATAATGGAAATGGAAAACGTTGGGTTTATGGAATTTGCATGGCAGAAATGCAGACATACATCATATACTTATACCCTTGAGTATATAAATAGCACTAGGAGCAAAAATTAAATAGCAATATTTGAAATTTTTGGGAGGTTTGTCATATCATCTTTAGAAAAAAAAGAGGAAGATCTCTATGGTGTCATGAAATCTACATGGTAAAACAGTGCAAGGACAGTTTTTCTGAGTTGATGTGAATAAACATTCAGACAACTTCAATTTTCATTTGACACTTCCCTTTTTTCCCTAGTACTCAGGTTTGCATCTCAATACAAATTTTCAAAGCCATATAGAGAAAAACAGATATGGGAGAAATGGCTTTAGATCCCTCTAACTTGGGGGGGGGATATATGGTAAAGAGTTGTCATTGCAATGAGTTTTTGACTAGTGCAGTGGGATAATATCTAGGGGAAAACATTGCAACAATGTGGGGGAGAGCTTTTTGCTGTTCTCAATAACAGCTGAGGGGTGATCTTATCCCTTCCCTTCTCATTTCATAACACACACCCTTGCATTTGGCTGCATTTTATAAGAGGGTGGAATTCCCATAGTGGATTTTAGGCAACTAATCAAGAATGATTCAGGATTCCTCCCACCCAATACAGTGTCACCCTTCTTCTGGGGCTGGGCAGCTCCATATGTGCTTAATAGTCCAAAATGTTAAACCCAAGCAAGTAATTATAAGGTTCCTTACATGACATCACTCAGCTCCTGATAAAACAAAAATGAATATGCAACTGGGGAAAAATTAATATGTGATAAATTAAAGGAATATACTATCTTTCAATTTAAACATCAAGACTTTGTCAGAATGACAGCACAATGGATAGGAATATATCTTCCTTCAAAATCGGTTGCTTAATTCTTGACCATAGCAGTTTTCTCCTGCATATGTGTAAAGTCAGGAGGTATGCTCTTAAAATATACTGCAAAGTTAATCATAGTTTGGGGAAGGATTAAATCAAGAAAATGGCTAAATAGAAAGAATTTTCCTTTTGCAGCTGTGTAACTGCTCCAGACTTTTATACTGTATGTATATATACAACTACTCTTAGGTAAATACAAAGACATTTGTTTGTGACTCTCTTACACAGAATCTGGATATGAGTTCCCACAGCTTTG
>JAOYMU010000098.1:65674730-65698540 GCA_025802295.1 Psammodynastes pulverulentus
TTTTGGTGGGGGGGGGTGTGGATGGGGATTGTTATGTGGGTGTGTGTGTTGGGTCTGGTCTCTGGGTGTCATGTGAATTTCAATGTATGTGTATATTGTATATATATATGTACAATGACAATAAAGTATTTATTTATATTTATGTTCACAATCTGAGAGTCACATCCCAGCTACCCTGACCTTCCCCTCTTATCAATTAAGAGAATACATTGAAAAGAAATTCTGCCTTAACTGAGGGATTTATGGTGTTCTAAACCTGAAATCTACTTGGTGCTAAGCTTTTTAAACTTCATCTCTTCAGTAAAACTCTCAAAGAGAATCTTGCCCTCCATTGAAATGGACTATAAAGAAACTAATAGTAGGAAAGAAAAAAAGGACAGCGTGCAGTAAAAATTACTCCTGAAGCATAAAAAACATTATGTGGAATTTATAAAAACACCACAGTAAGATAATTTAGGCAAACATGAAATTCAGATACATATTTAAATACTTGTATAATGATTATATCTTCTCTTTTAAGCTGCATGGGAGCCTCAATATAGTTTACTGTTGCTAAAAATTAACTAGGCAAATGTTAACAGTGTGCAACAAATAGGATTCCATCCTAATGAAACTTTAACTCACACATGACCTGTAGCTAGTAGCACACTATATTGATGGCGTACTAGAGAAAAAGGCCCTGCCTAGGAAAGAGATATATTATTTAGATTTTGTCTGAGGAAAAAAGTTACAAAGTTTTTTTTTTTAATGGTATGTGAGCTAGGAAGTTGACTAAGAGTTAAGGAGGTTTCACAACAAACTAGAGGGAAGAGAATGTGTGGGTATGTACACCAGGTGCCTTGGTATTTTTTGGCACCATGTAAGCTATTTTTGTCAAGGTTCTTAAAGCAGCATTTTTAAATGTTTGATTTCTTCTGAATTATTCATGTAATAACTGGATTTTTGTTTTTAGCCACTACCTTCTGGGCAGAAAAAGAAAATAAGACTTCAGCAAACAAATATTATTTAAATGCAATATATTGTTGCAGTTACTTGATGTTCTAAATTGACTTAAATATTTCATTGCTACATGTTTCCACAAGAAATAACTATGTATCTCTTTGTCTTCTGGACAATGTCCAGATCACAATATCACATGGTCTCCATGCATTTCTATGTTGACTTCTTAGCAGGTGTCTATTAATTAACAGGATTTCAGCACTTTTCTGATCTTATTTAAATCTATAAACTAAGTAAGGTTAGACCTACTTAATACTGGGGATAAGAAACTACCAAACAAGCCCAAGGTTATAAACTAATCTGGAAAACAATTTTTTAAAAATCTGGAATATGATCAGGAACACTACACAAATGTGCCTGTAAAATCATCAAGATTTAGTCTCAATTTAAAGGAGACTTAATTTTACAATTAACAAAAAAAATGTCCAAAGCATTTGACTACTTATTGTAAAATGTTCTTATCTCAATCAACTAAAGAATATTTCCAAAAAGCACATATTAATAATCTGTTGTTGCAAAATAGACTTAGACTTCTCCTAGTATTGTATATATTTATTTTGACCATCATCCATTTGTGAAAAATATAGTTCTTGATATTTTAATAAAGTCCAACTACGGGAGACATATCCACACCCAACAGCTATGTTCTTACCCTGCACTGATTTGTTCTAAGTCGTGTTACTAGCTTTTTTAAAAATTTCAAATAAAAATTTGGTAGGACACAACTAGAGCATATGAATGATAATTTTTATTTTGTATCTTCAACAGCAAGACATTGCCACCAAGGTTTACAGTATTATTTTGGTGGGTATCCAATCATACCTGCAATACAGATAGTCCTTGACTTATGACCACAATTTAGCCCAAAATTTCTGTTGTTAAGTGAGACATTTGTTACGTGAGTTTTGTCCCATTTTACATTTCTTGCCTCAGCTGTTAAATGGATTACTGTAGTTGATAAGTTAGTAGCTAAGTGAACCTGGCTTCCCCATTGACTTTGCTTGTCAGAAAGTCGCAAAAGGTGATCACACGACCTTGGCCAACAGGTTCATAAATATGAACCCATTGCCAAGCATCTGAATTTTGATCATCTGATCATGGGGATGCTTGCAAAGGTCATAACAGTCGTAAGTCACTTTTTTTCAGTTGTAACTTTGGTCACTAAATGAACTGTTGTAAGTCAAGGGCTACCTGTACTTTTTCTGGAAGTATCATTTTATTTTTAAAAAGAAACAAATGCCACATTTTAAAAGCAACCTTCCATATTTAAGTTCACAGCTCCAAAATCATGTAAACAGTATCCATTCCATCAATTTACTATAACAATAGATTGCTGGTTTAGGAGCCTCAATTGATTCCTCCCAACGATGGAAATTCAAAAGCAGCACTCTGACTAAATAATTACAGTATTGATTTGCTTACAGTATTGATCTGCTAAGAATTATATTTAAGTAAGTCGAGTGTAAGGGTCTCCCAACCGTAAAGGGGAATGGAAGGTATTAGGATGCGGTATTCAGGAAGAATTCAGTTACATAAAATTAGAGAATCCTTTGTTGTTGCTTTTCTGTTAGAGAATAAAGCTATGATTTTTGCAATTCCTGAGTAGCGTGTTAAATCAGTAGCAGGTTAAAACAATGTTAAATTGGTACAATTTTTATTCCAGTCTTATGCTATATGTTTCAGGACAGTATTTAGAGCTCCCTTACTATAAGGAAGAATAAATAGTAGGATGAAGTATAGTGTAGTGACTGACCCACAGTTTAACATTACCTTGTACTATTGGATTGACAAATTATGGTTTGTTTACATTTTTAAATTCCAGTGTAGAAAGTTAGCATCCACCCCTCTCCTAGAAGAATGAAATATTTTGAGAAATGTTAAAAAGGCAGATTATCTTTCCCTGGATGAGAAATGGAGAAACATGCTCTTGGAAAGCAGCCCCCCCTTCTGTAATAGCCCACAGCAGATGTCAGCAGTTAAAAGATAAAGAGACAGATAGCTCTATTCATAAGCAAATACCCTCACACAAGTTCCAACAAAGGTAGGATTAGCCCTCAGCCACAACAGGAATTGCTCAAAGCCCCTGCAGTGCATCACTCTCAGAAGCCTCAACCAAGCTTAGCTCAGACAAACTCCTACGATTTGTACATGGCCCCATGGGAGTCTGACAACAGCCAATAGAATATATGTTCTTAAACAGGAAGTTCAAGTGCAAAGCCCAAGAGAAGGTATAAATACCCCCCCAAACTCTTAACTCCATGTGATCAGCTGCCCAAAACCATGTGTTTCTGCTTCATCATTAAACCATCTTTCCAATCAGCCTCCATTTTGTCTCCAGTGCCTTTCTCCCGATTTGGAACTGAACCAGATGGATATTTCTTCCAACACCAGCTTTATTATTTTTATAAATTACTCAAGGTGACAAACATACTTAACACTCCTTCCTCCTCCAATTTTCTCCACAACCACCACATTGTGAGATGAGCTGGGCTGAGAGAGAGAAGAGACTGACCTAGCTGGCTTTCAGGATTAGGGTTAGGGTTAAGGTAGAACTCAAACTTGGAGCCTTTCTAGCCTGGTGACTTAACCACTAGACCAAACTGATTTTTGGACAAGCAACTATATTTGACAATTGCACAGCACATTGACCCAGAGTTTACTGAATTATCCCAAATCACCTGTTTTCCCACAATATTGTCTCTCTTGTGGCGAGATGGGTGGCAAATAAATTTAATAAACATGGTCAACAAGTAATTCCTGGATCCTGCATGCTACACATATCAATAATCCTGATTAATTCAATTTAATAAAAAAAACCATCTTTCCTTGGTCAGACTGGGGTACAAAAAGCAAAATCCCCACTTAGTTCTTCAAGGAAACAATACTGTCTTTAAAAAAAGACTTACAGTATACAACACTGATTGGCATCTATGTTCAAGCCAAACCCACTTTTCCTTGCCCAACCAATGAGGAAAGGGTATCAGGTAGAACTGGAGGAAGAGGGAAAGGTGTTTATACAGTATCACTGCTGTAACTCACAATCAGTGCTATGCTATCTTACCATTGGCTATGATTGTATTTGTCTGGATAAACAAGACTGTAGCTGTCTGAATAAACAAGTCGCATCAAGACAAAACTACCCACACTTTAATCTGTGTTGTGCAATCCCAGCCAAAGGTGAGCAGTTTGCACATAGTACATTGCATCCTCACATAGTTCTTTAATTATGGTTTACAATCTTTTAGATCCATTTACTGGTGAAAACAGGAGTAAGGGCAGGATATTTGCCTTCCTTTGGCATTCTTATGTTAGCTTTTGATTTCTACCAGACTGTGGGGAATGATAGGGGTTGTAGTCCAATACAACTTTCTCATTGGTGTGGAATCTTAGTTGGAGGAAACATTAGATTGACAGGTGGTCAACTCAGTTTCCTAACCTCCATTCAAAATAGATAGAATAACTTTGTCACTTTGAATGTACAGTAATAGGCATACATTAAAATGAATTTTTGTTGCGTACAGCTCTCAAAGGGTCACCACCTCCAATATACACTATACACAATATACACTATGTAAACACAACAAAATAAATACAAAATTATGCATATGCTCACATATATTATATGACACAGAGAAACAACTAAGTTCTGATGGTTTTTTTTTTTTTTTGTGAGTCATAGGTAACCATTAAACTACGGCTTAAGCCCTAACCAACTAGGGATGTATCTCAGTTGCTAACCAGGTCGAACCCAGTTGCCAGGCTAACCACAAGCATATGAAGAGGCTGAAGTCAGAAAGCGCATGTGTGGCAGTGTGTCTTCAGCCCTTGGGTCCCTTCCCAATGGGAAGAACAACTGTGGAAATCCAAAGGATCAGCTTTCAAAACATCTGGGATGGAAACAACAACTGCGCTCCCCCCCCCCTCTCCACGGGTATAGAAGCCTGTGAAGGCAACAATGCAGCCGCTGAGAGGAAAGGGGAGGAGCCCTTTTCTGGATGGTGCAGAGAAAGTGAAGGGCTCAGGTCGTAAACCGCAGTCGCCAGAAAGATCAAAGCACCGCCCTTCCCCCACACAAGCGCTCCACTGCTCCCGAATAAAACCCAAGCAAAACAAGGAGGCCCCGGACTGTACTTTGGCCCCTGTGTGTGCGGAAAGATAATGAACCCGGCCGAGGCATCCTGGGCGGGCGGAAAGGGGGGGGCAACAACGACCCTTGCAGTCTCACCTGACGTCGGCGGAGTTGGGGGGGGGGCGGTGAAAGCGTCATATATCTAGCGTACACTTTCACATCTCTCCCCCCCGCCCTCCAATTGTTATTGTGCAGGATAAGCTGATCCTGTAGGCTTTAAAGTTTAAAGAACTAGTAAGTCCAAAGTGTAAGTTTCAGCTGTTACTGAGAAGATTGGCGCCACCTCATTCTCCTTCAATAAATCTTTTGGGGGGCGGGGGAGAATCAGCTTCTCTAAGGAAACTTTCACTGAGGAACTGCGTCACGGGCTCCCCATCTGCCCCTCTCCCTTTCTCTGACAACCCGTCTCCTTACCTGCTGGAAGGTGCCCCCCTTTAACCGGGGAAGGCGGCGGGGACAACTCCGGGTTTGCCATTAAGAGTTCGGCGAAAGAGCACGCGATCTCACTACTAAACAGCGTTACTACTACTTCTAGTGCGCAGGGCGCCGCTTGGCTTTTTTTATTGGGAAAGATAAAAGCGGGGCGGGGCAGCCCAAAAGAAAGGGGCTGGAAAGAGGAAAGCTTGGCGGAGTTTCACAAAATTTCGGGACGTGCTTAATTGGAGACGTAAAAGAAAGCGAAGGAGAGATTATGAGGGTAACGCCTCCTGCTTACAAAACTTTCTTTTTCCTCCAAGTCAAAATTGACCGAATCGTGTTGGATTCGGGTTTTAAGTAGCTTGAGAATTCTGGTCATTATATTTTAAATTATGGTTTGGGTCTGTTGTTAGAGGAACCCAAAAGGCGGTAGCTATAATTTTTAAAGTAAGGTTTTACATCACTCTGCTGCTTTCTTTTCATCACCCAACTTGATGACATGCTTCACACAAAACCATGATGTATTTTGTTGTGTTTGGTTTAGGTTTGTGTCAATCAGCCAGTGCTGGTTTGTTAATCTAGTGGTTAAAATTAACCACTAGGCTAGAAAGAGGAGACCATGAATTCAAATCTCGCCTTAAGGGTCGAGCAGACTTCTCCAGCACTGCACATCAGGCAATGTATGCATTGTTGTTTTGGTGACAGTTGCATAGCTGTTGCATTTATACCCTGCAAATGTTCGTTCGGGCTAGGAGTGCTCAAACAGCAAAACACAGAACAGGAAGTTGGATCAACCAATCAGCATGCAGGACATGCACCTCCACACAACCTCAAGTGGTATTTCAGAGATGCATGCCCCACCCGTCTGCAGTTTATGTTTATATATCCATCAATCCCTTGGCAGCACCTATGAAGGGTTGCAAGCAACTCTAATTCAGCCTTTAGCCGTAAACCCAGCTTGGGGTGACTTTGGGTCAGTCATTCTTTCTCAGCCATCCTACTTCACAGAGTTATTGCTATGGGGAAAATAGGAGGAAGGTGTGTTGCATATGGTCACCTCCTTGAGTTATTTATAAAAATAATAAAGGCAGGATATAAATAAAATTGTAACTGTGCACCCAGCTAATAAAAGAATACAAATATTAACTAGTCAGAGGAAAGTAAACTAAATCACCTTTTCCACTGTATAAAGAGAGAAAGTATGAGCAAACAAAATTCAATGTAAGTATCTGTAGCATCTTTAAGAAGGTTTTTTTTTAAACCTAATACAGCAGGAATGCCTTGGGAATAGTAGAGAACTGACCCCCTGGGAGAGTCTGATAAAACTTACAGAGCTCCTTTCAGAAAAATGTTGACAAAGTAAAATAGATATATAGACAGTTACACAGGAAACCAATTATACTCAAAATACTTTTTATCAAAATATTTTTTTAAAACCCCAAATATGTGATATAGTGATATATAACCTATCTTAATCCATTACATTTCTGTCTGATGGAGCCAGCGTTGTACAGGTAGACCTTTCTATGGTCATGTGGGCAGCATAACTATATCTTCAGGTCAGTTGTGGGATTCAAATAATTTAACCTGTTCTCTGTCCTAATGACCAGCTGGGTAGGTCTTGGCTGGGTGATCATGTGACTGGGTGGAGCTCAAGTGATAGTAAGTTTGGGCGTACTGCCAAGAACCTTTAGCTGTTCTATGGGTTAACCAAGAGGCAGTTTCTGTAGGCAGGGCAATAAAGATTAGGCTAGAAACAACACCAGAATGTTTCCTTCCTGTCTTCCTTACCCTGTAAAGTGGGAAAAAATCAAAATGAGATTTTTTCCAACAACCAGTTCTCCAAACTGCTTAGAAAGTTAACAACCAGTTCTCCCGAATAGGTGAGAACCTGTTGAATCCCACTACTGGGCAGCCCCCTCCTAAGTAGAGTTAGATCTGCTCTCCAATGCTGAATTGAAGCTCAATCTGCTCTTCTTTGGTTCAGCAGAAAAACTATCCTGGCTTGAAAATTGCTCTCTACACCACCAATTTTGTCTGTACTGTACTGTCACCTGCCCACTACCTGAATTCTTTCCAGGACAAAACCTAACAGTTCTGAGACCTCCTTTTAAGCTAAAGCACATCTGTTTCACTTCTAGGCTAGGGATGAGATGAAAGCAAGGTTGTGGGGATATGCCAGATTATTGCTAGGGCACATTTACAGCATGGTTAGCGGCAGGCAAGAAAGGTTCTTAGAAGTGGCAGCACCAGGGCTTATTATACACAAACAAATGGGGGTAGTAGAAGAACCAGTTTGGTATAGTGATTAAGGCAACAGGCTAGAAACTATGAATTGTCCTGCTTTAGGCTCTAATCCAGCCAGGTGTCTTTGGGCTAGTCACTTTCCCTCAGTGTTAAGAAAGCAATGGCAAGCAACGTCTGAAAATCCTACCAGTTAGCAAGAGCCAACACTGACATGAAGGTAAGAAGAAGAGAAAAAAAGGGTGTGTGTGTGAGAAGGCATATATAGCAAACCTATCATATATTCTCTACCCAGATAGGTTGCTGAATTCCAATGGGATTCGGTTAAGGGCTGTTTGCTCAGAGTGTTTTGTTGCCTAAGAATGACATAGCACATACAAACCCACACCGTCTTGCAAATGCAGCTCCAGATGCAGAATGTGATTCTTCTAGTACTTCCATCATCACAGGTAATGGAAGAACATTACCCACTACATTGGTGGGCAGCAGCCCAGCAAACCAGGCAGGGGACAGATACCCAATCTCTTGCCATTGCTTTCTGCCATGCAGCATCTGCTAACTGGGGCCAACTATTCTGATGGGAAGGATAGCCCTGGAGCTGGAGGGATGTCTGTAATGTACTATTTCATTTCTGAATGTCTGCCAAACAGGCAATCTAGAAGGTCTGGTGCTAAATCTAATAGCTGGGAATGGCTGGAGGCTCTTTAGCATTCAGAGACAAAGGAGGAATCCTTGCCTGGTGCAGAAGTGCAGTAATAATAATGAAAGTTGGGAAGTCTGGCAGCACAGATTATGCATGCTCATAATAGTCTCAATAGTATTAAAGAGTGACTAATAACAGATACTCCTTGACTTATGATTACAATTGAGCCCAGCGTTTTTGTTGCTAAGTGAGACATTTGTTAAGTGAGTTTTGCCCCATTTTACAAAACCTTTCTTGCCACAATTATTAAAAACTGCAGTTGGTAAATTAATAACATGGTAGTTAAGTGAATCTGGCTTCCCTATTGACTTTGCTTGTCAGAAGGTCACAAAAGGGAATCACATGACACACACACCCCCCGGGACACAGCAATGGTCATAAATATGAGTCAGTTGCCAAGTGTCTGAATTTTGATCACATGAGCATGGGGATGCTGCAATTGTCATTAATGTGAAAAATGGTCATAGCTCACTTTTTTTCAGCGCCATTGTAATTTTGAATGATCACTAAATGAACTGCTGTAAGTCGAGGACTTGTTAAAAGAAAAGAGAAAGGAGAGGAGAGGAGGGGGGAAGGTTAAAAAAAGGAGAGAAAAGGAAAAGAAAACCCTACCTTTCAGCGTTTCTCAGCACCTTACTGAGAAGCAATACAAAATCAGATTCTTGGGATGATTCACAGACCACTCAACTTGAAGTCACACCTCATCATTCACTTCAGGGTTTGTCACAAAGTAGCCAGTCTGGTGCAGGAAGCTCCCCCCTCGCCCCCATTTTGTGGTCATGCAATCTCTCCCACAGGGAAACAATGGTACAGTCATGCTGTTGGCGTTGACTGATTCACAGTCTGAGAGGCAAAACTCAAATCTGTTTTATATGAAATATTAATCCCAGGTAAATATGCGAGGTTTCAGTCATCCATGTTTCTTTGCAAGATTATTGTTAGGGTGACTTCAAATTTAGCTTGGATTTGGCACCCTAGATTTACATCAACTGCTTTGTAGTGTATTATGTTTGCCTTCATTTTGTCTCTGCTATATTTTTGGACACCTATTGTTTACATTTTACCTGTTTTAATATGCACACCTTGACCTGATACAATTAAAAAGTTAATTGGAAATTGGAAAAAAAAATGAACTGCAAAAGGAAAGGAGAAAGAGAAAAGACTAGAAGAATCTATAGCAGGGGTCGGCAACCATAAGCACTCAAAGAGCCACAAAGGTCTTAACCGGAAGCCCCCCGTTCAATTCTGGAGCCGACCAGAAGTCTGGTCCCCCTACCATAGAGTCTCCTCCTACCATGGCATCCTTTTTCCTCTACTTGTACTAACCAAAAGCCCTATCAACTGTGGTGCCAACCGGTGACAGGTAGCTGCAGCAGAGAGACGAAAGAGCCACATGCGGCTCCAGAGCCACAGGTTGCTGACCTCTGATTTATAGGATAATAAGATTTTTTTAACACTACTTATATATATTTAACCATTATTTATTTTCCCAATGCTCATTTAACGATCTTATCAATTAACAATGCCACTGTAAATAAGCTAAAAAAATGAGTTGGTGTCTAATCTAAAATATCAATTCCATTATATTGAAATAAAAACCCAAGCCCTTACTACCCATCCTCTGAGGTAGGCACTAAACACAAAGTAATATTTTGCTACACTATGACATTTTAATATATTGTTGTTGTTATTGTTGTTGTTATAAACTTTTATTCATTAAACATGAAACTCAGCCAACTGAACATTTAAAAATGTATCACAAATATCATTGACTAGCTCTGACAATTGATACGGGCGTGCTGCCTGCATCCTAGGTATCAACCCAGTATCTTCTTAAAATGTATGTTATTCTGAGTAGCACAGTCTTTTGCAGCTCCCCTGGTGCTACATCAGGAAGCTGCAACTTCTTGATGTATTTTGCAAAATTCTTGGACATGGTGCCAAGTGCCCTGATGACAATGAGTATCACTGTTACATGTTTCAACCATAATTGCATAGTTTTGATATATTATTGTTGCTATATTTTTATTCCACCTTTTTTATGATGAATATATTTAAAGAACTGCCTCCTGTTGGATTGAATGGAGAGAAAAGTGTCTGGCCAAAAGCTGAGTGGTTTTCATACCTAAGGGGCAGGGGTTCTAAAATTCACAATTTCCTGGTTTCTAGGCCGGCACTTTCACTATTACACCAAGCTGCCTTTTTAAACAACCGATTATACGATATCAATTTAACATTCACAAAAATTCTAGGCTATTGATTTGTCAAAACAGGAGATTCTAATTCTTTATTCCATATTACTTGCAAATTTTCTATCTGTTCTTTTAGTACAGTAGTAGTTTTGACTGTAAATTTGGAACCCTCAAAATAATTTTACAATAATGTTAGTAGGTTAAAGAGTTTCTGAGTGACAAATGTATTTGGTTCAAATTTTAAAATTAAGATTGTCTTAATTAAACAATTAATTAATTCCACAATTTTAGGCAACCTAAATTCATTTTGCAAAACATTAGATCTTTTAAAGGGCTAATAATCAACTAGTATTTTTTGTAAGGCCTATACTGTAATAATATCTAACCTAAAAATTGTCTGATAAGCAATCATTCGATTTTCATATATATGTATAATTTCATGGTTCAGTGAACCTTTCTGAAGTACATTAGGTTTAGATTAAATGGATTAGTAGATTTTGTGAAGGAGATTATTTTGTGAATGCATCCATATGTGCCAGACATACATCATATGCTATGAGTCAGAGATCTATTCAACTAATCCATTGGAAATGAAGCAAAAACAGCAGTAGGAATTATGAAAAAAACAAAGCTCTAGAGCTATATAGAGACCACCCAACCTGATTTTCATGGCTGAGATTAGGCACAAATAGCTCATCCTCGTTCTGGGGATAGCATTTCCAATTCATTCCTGGTTCCATGGAATATGTATGTATGTGTGTGTGTGTGTTTATTTATTTCCTGGAAAGTAGAATTTTGCTTCCAATATTACTTTCTTCTTCTTTTTAGCTGAGAAAGTGATCCATGTCCTTTAATGCATCAGGGTTTTTTTTTAAATCAAGGCTAACAAATTGACATAAAACTAATTCATAAACCTGAAGGCGGGGCAGATAATTTGCATTTTAATATGTATAAAAATCCTCCATCAATGCAAGCATCTCTACTAAATAAAAAATGAAGAATATTAAGTAGTGCCATTCAAACCATTTTCTAAAAGAAAACTTTTTTGGGGGGCCATTTATCTAAGGCTAATGACTTGGCCACAAATTTCATTACCCAGAACAACACTATTTCATTCGCTTTGTATTGAATAGAAAACTATTGAACCTAATCACCTGAAGCTTGGTAGAATTTCTCTTCTCTGAAAAGTTGACTATGCTTAAAAGTTATTTCCAACTGTGCCATTTTAAAAAAAATGATATTAACACTTCCGCTTAAAAGGAAAATAAATGTTTCATGTTCAACATTCTATATATTACCTTCTCATATGATGCTAAGATTCCTGCAAATTTAGATCCATTTCAAAATACCTTTAATGGAAAGTGGACTAAAAGCTGACTAGTTATATTTTTGGCCACACAGAGGGGGAAAAAAAACAACTTGCCATTTTTCCAGTTATAATTAATGGAGAAACATAGAGGTTTGAAGATTCACATCAAGTTTAAGATTTAACCTTAAGTCTCTCATATCTCCTAAGGCAATGACCCCCAACATTTTGCACACAGGGACCAATTTCATGGTGTAAGGTTTTTTTCATGGACCAGAGAGTGCATGGTTTCACTTGCTGCCTGCATCTCACAAACGGGACTTTGCTTGTTTGTGTGGCCCAGTTACTGGCATGTTGTGGATCGGTGCTGCTCCCTGGACTAGGATTTGGAAACCCCTGTCCTACGGCCATCAAAGATGGAAAGCAGTCAGCTTGGGGCAGATCCTGTGACTGGATTCTTTGGACACAAGGAGGATAATAACATAGTGTCAGGAACAGAATAGACCAGGCTGGGCATGCCTTCTGGTTTATAAGTGAGATATGTTGAGAGAATCTGTAGAGAATTCAACAGCTTTGTCATTTGGCCCCAAGGGGCAGAATATGGCTGGCAGAACCTCTCCCTCCCAGAGGACATCCTTGTTATTGTGTTTTTTGGCAGTGACAATGTTCAGCCTCCTTTGCATCATGGTTTCCTGAGAGACATTGCCCTATAGTTGCTCCCCATCCCTGTCCTTCTTTCCTGCTCTTCTCTTGCACCCTGCAACACAAGGAGGTCCTGAGCAAAGCTCTGCCTGCCCTGTGGTTCCCTCTTTTCCTGCATCCTCTAATGATGGGCTACAGTTTCAATCATTTCAAGAAGTATGGCCAAGGTTGGGAAAGACTCCCTTAAGGTAGGAGCTCATCTGGAGACATTTGAACGAAGAATTAAGCATGCTTAATGAAGCATGATTATTAATATCCTTATCAGAAGAGTACATTCATTTTAGAAGCTATTGGCCTCAATTCATCATATTGCTAGTGAAGAAGATGATGCCCACACCAAACACACCTAGTTTCTACTTGGTAAGCTCCTTGAAACAGAAACCGTAGCATTGGGATAGTCCTTGAGTAAAACAGAATATTACAGCACAGCCATTGGTTTGATAAATATTTTCTGTAGATACAAATTTTAAAGTGTTTGCTTCTGCATATTTCATGGATATAGGCAAACAGCATCAGATTCACCTTCCATATGTAATGTTTACTTGTCAAACAGGAACACTAAGTTGCTTTTGTTGTCATAGGGTACTTTGTAAAGTAAGTCATTAAAGCTGAAAAAGATACGGTTATCCAAAAACTTCGCCTTTTATCTAGAATTTCAATTCTACTCTCCCAGCTCTAAATTTAACTGACTTTCTTTTGGAATAAACTAACATCTGAAAATTGTTTTGAATTTGAAAAATGTTTCATAAATATTAACTCAGGTGATGACTTCAGACTATTTAATGGAAGCATTTACACTCCACTCTTGTTTTACCACAGTATGGCTTTCTTCCATGGAGCAGAAGATGCTTTACAGCAGCTTTGGCCCACCTGGAACTCAGCATATATTTGAGACCTTATACTTCACAGAATTCTCTGACATCAATACAAATCAATATAAATATGACCAGACAAATTTACTAGTGCACTAAATGAAACTGAATTATTAATTCAATATTGTAAACATAACTTGATTGCATGAGGAAGTTAGGATCTGTGGTTACTGGCCAGAGATTTCCTTTCATTTTGTTGTTTGGCACCCCTAAAGCAATACTTTGACATGTTGCCAATTCTGAAATAAGCTTCTTTGAGTGCACTTAACCCACAGTATGTAAGAATAGGGTTATACATTTGTACAGGAAGAGAATGAAAATTGCTGATAACCTTAGGGGATAATGAAGAGCTACAAGATTTTCTTAACTAATATGAGTAATACAATATACAATTTCACTTGGTAAAAAGCAGCATTACTTTCTCTATGTAATCAGCATTCTCTCAGCTAGAGTAAGTAGATGTATAATATAGAATTACTCATTTCTTCCTGGAGAAAATGTATTCTTATATAATCATTGATTTCAGAAATGAAAAATAAAACACTGGAATCCTAAAATTATGAGTTAGAGACAGTCTTTTTTGACCATGTACACCAATTGTGAACTTGACATTGAAGTAGAAGAACATCACTAACAAAATGGCTTTTCTTTAAACAGAATCGAAACTCGATACCAACAAAGATGCCACACTAATATGGCATTAGTCTCTAATATGTAAAAGAAGAACGTATTTGTTACATTAATTTAAATGCCATTGCCTTTCCAGGAACTCTGAGCAGTTTTGTTAGTTCATCAGTATAGAGAGAAATGCATTTGCCAGCCTCGTTGGAAATCGTAGATTCAGCTTTGGAGCCAATTCATTCAAAGAGGAAAGAAACAATAGGAAAAAAATACAAGACAGGGCACAATTATTTTGTTCAAACAGTGTATTAGGTAAGAAATTTCTTTTTCTTTTAAGAAAGAACAAACATACAATCTCCCAAATCAAAACATTCCACAAACATTTCTTCATTTAGGAGTTGATCCTACTGATTTGACACAATATCAGAAATGTGGCTAGTGACTATGAAAGGCCAGACATACTGTATGCAATTAAATTAGTTAAATTAAAGATGAACGAGACATTTCAAGTGCCAAGGCTTCTCCAAACTCATTTTTTTCCCTATAGTCCAACAATTTTATACACATTTGAAAGTTCAAAATTTGTTTCCTAATATGACTGCTGTTTTGGGAAAACATACATAAAACTCACATAAAAGTTCAGATGTAATGCTTTGAACATCACATCTGCATGGGTAAAGCTTCATTCTTTTTCTAACAATCATAGCCAAAGTTTATTTAAAGAACAACAATGAGAAGTTAACATATCATGCTAAGCCATAATATAGTTTATTGGATTTTAGCTTAGCATATGATATGAATCAAGTCACTGTATCTTCTAAACTATGGTTAATAGCTTTCCACTATTATGACTTATTCAACAAATCACTGATTAGGATATAGAACTGTTTTGTTTGAGAATTGAACACTGGTGCCAGTTATTCCCTGTTATTTTTTCCCCTTTTTAAAAAGTTTGATCTTAAGTTTGTAACGTTAAGCTCTTTCATAGCAGTGGTTTTTTTTTAATTGACTGCTTAAAGTGACTAGCAATAGAAGAGGAAATTTGAAATAATGGAAAGGAAGATCATTTGTAATTGGGTATATATATCACAGGTTGTACCTTCAAACTAGCCTCTACAAACATGGTGCCCACAGTTCAATATGACTTTTGGAAATTGTAGTCCAGCATGGTTGGAGACCACTAGATTGGGAAAGCTATGTATAGACCTGTGCAAATGACCAAAATTGTATTCAAGTACCTAAATATTTAGGTGAGCATATAATTCTGTATTTCAAGAAACCTAACTTCCTATTCCCTGAATGTAGGAATATCTGCTGAACCAGAATGAATTTTAGTAAGTGTTTCAGTGCACTGCTTTCTACAGATCCCTGAAGAGGAATGGAAGACAGCTGCATACCACTGCAACTCAGAGAAAAAAGAAATTTTGGAAGCTAATATTTATTCATGGAAAAAACGTTTTAAAGATGGTTACTCTTAATAATAGCTATATAAAGCCCCCATACATAGAGGTAATCAATCTGATGGCTGGAGGCTTCAGGGAGGAACATAAAGCATAGGGATGCTAATCACTTTAAAGCTCATCTTTTTAATTTCCAAGAGTCATTTGGATGTCTGCTGTAAGGGGAAAAAAAGAATGCTGACTGGATAGATTTTGGTTTTATTTGTTTCCTTTTATACCAGCATGTTTAAATCTTGGTGCAAAATCACACACACACATGTGTGTTGTGAGATCTTACAAGATTTGGAGATGATTAAGGTAGTGAGGAAAATAATAGAAAAATGCAAAAGATATTTGTTGAGCTACTGTTAGAAACAAAAGGCAGGTTGAGATAAATCCTTGGCCTGATTGAGCAGCATATTTCAGATATTCTGAAGCCATGGGGTGGGGGGAGGTGTATAAGGATGATGGCTCTATCAAAACATGCCCTCAATTCCATCATCCTCTCTCTCCAGACTTGCTTTTAAGAGGCTCACGGGTGAGCTACGATAATGCCCAAGGTTCTCAACATTGATATAAGAAAAAGAAACAGCTCAGTATAAAATAGGTTCCCACATCCTCCCCACATTTGAAAAGTTTCCCAAATAAGAGTTACTCTTTTAAAAAAAAGAAGAAAAGAAACAAGGAGCATAAAAATATCTGTGAGACTTCGGTTCACTCTACAGGCTTCCAAAGAGAACAGCCAGAGATTCTACTCTGTACTATACAGAGCTTCTATATAGAGATATTTATATAGTTTTTATATATACTGTTTTCAAAATAGCCGAGCCTGCTTCTTCAACTCATTTCTTTTCCACAAAGCCAGGCGATCAAATTCAGCAATAGTCATGCCAAACACCTGGTAAAATTCTTCTGGGGACAGATGGCGCTGGAAAGAGAACAGGGAGATATGCTGTTATACAGGTATGGCTAATGTACAAGTGTGACAACAGGCACCTGATTTGAAAGATATGTAAGCTCTGAGGCAACATTTCGTTTACACCACTGTATTTTCAGGCTCTACATTTGAGGTTGCACCCAGACATGGCCCTTTTCTCATAGTAATCTGCTAGAGTTTGTAGCACAATTATTTACACAATTTATTTTGGTGGTTTATTGAAAAGACGTTCATACCAGATGAACTTGGAGAGCTAAATATCTGTGTCACTCACCGCAGCCTCTCTTCCAGCCCATTCTCACCTACCTGTTCCAATTTCCTATGAACACATCTAGAGTTACTGACATGCAACCAAACATTTGGTGTGCTTGCATGTGTTTCTCTTTATGTATTTTTATTTTTCTCTACAAAATACTTCTGGATTCAAGCAGGGGTGGGCTTCTGGGAGTTCGCAGGGGTTTGGGAGAACCCCTAGCTAAGATTCTGTGCAGTTCAGAGAACCCCCAAATCCCACTCCTGGCTGGCCCCGCTCACTCTGCCCCTCCCAGGAGTCCCCACAAGGCCCATTTTGGATGCAGGTAAGTGCAAGGCGCACATGGAGGCTCAGGGAGGGCAAAAAACAGGCCTACCAGAAGTTTTGGAAGGCCATAAACGAGCCCATTTCTGGCCTTCAGAGGGCGTCTGGAGCCTGGGGAGGTGGTTTTTACCCTCCCAGAGGCTCAAGAAAAGGCTCCGGAGCCTGGGGGAGGCAGAAACACTCCCTCTGCCATGGTGCAGGAGGCAGACTAGGCCACGCCCACCATAGCCACACCCACCCAGCAACTGGGTAGAGAACCCCTTGCTAAAATTTTTGAAGTCCACCCCTGGATTCAAGGAATTGTATCCTTCTCCTGCTGTCATAATATTAACATTCCTGTACCACACGAATCCGTGTGCTCACAACTTTGGTATATAGGAATGGAAGAGAGGAGGGAGCAGTGATAAACAAGCCAAAACTTCTAGGAGTAGAAACAGTCAAAAACATCCATATGTTTGATGACTTGTATTTCTGTTTTAGATCTTTCTTTCCAAATACTTCTTATCATTTCTTTATTTAAAACAAAATTGACAATAACAAGGCCAAATCTAAGCTGATTATTAAAGAAATATAAATTATATTTTTTGCATCCACTGAGAAATTATCAAGATGGATCACAAAACTGTAGATCGAAAGTCTGTCTGAAAACACCTTGAGTTTTATGGTAATTACCTACAGACAGGAAAAATATGTTGCAAGGACAAATTATTTGCCTTGTGTTCCACAAATGAGGAAAGAAACTGATTTAGAAATAACATTTTGTCAAGAACAAGAGAAATCAGGAGATTCAGGTAGTTCAAATGACTATAAAGATTTATTGCAAGGTTAAGCTTTCTGCAAGTATCTGAGCTACTAACAGTTGAGGGAAAATGGTGGGACTTAAGAAGACATTCAAGGTGAGCTAGACTTACAGTACATCTCTTGTGAGCATGCAGGGACATATGACTGATGATGTGTTTGACCCCCTCCCTTGGGCTCAGCCTAGCTATGAGAACAGTGTAAAGGCAGGGAATATTTTCGTTGTTAAGGCTGGCATCTAACATGTAGGGGAAGGAAGAAAACTGTAGTGATTTCCCTTGCTTGCAGTGGATTCAGTATTTTCCTCTTTCTTGATTAGTTCTGTCTGTCTGTCAATCTAATCTATAATCTTTTATCATCTATCAATCAATGAATCAATCAGATTTATAAACTGCCATAATCTCAATATTGTGGCAATATTGGCTCTGAAACAGTGCACTCCTTACTTTCTTGTATACTTAGGCTCAATCTAGGTATGTATGTTAGGTATGTATGATTAGTTTAAAAGTGCTTACCCTTTGCTTAACTGAAATCTATTTACCAGTAATTTAATAGTCTGTCTGTAAGTCACAGATGTGAATTTGAAAGCATCTGTCTATACAGAATGTCTTTATGGTAGATCACTTCTTGACATCCAAAATCCAAGGAATGGGAAGATTCAGTTTCAGAGGTTCCAGAAGTACTTGAAGGAGGTTTCCAAATGCTGGATTTGACTTACCTCTAACCGAGTTCTGTCCACATCTTTGGGCAAGCGATTTTTTCCCCTAGTTGTCACCAAAAGCAACTCATAAGGGTATATCTACAAAAGAAAGAGGGAAAAATATGATGCTGGATGAAAGAATCAGAAAAATAAGGATCAGCTGAACATAGTTTTGAGAAAATGTATAACATGTACGAGAGCTTCCACACCAGCACTTTGCATTGTTTTAGGATTTAGCCTTGGATCCAATTGATTTCACAATATTTTCTATTTTGGGAAGTGGGTTTATTAATTTTTGAGTCTGTTCCAGTTCATTGGAAATCATAGCAATGCTGGTATTTCCTACCTATTGAAATGCAGCATCTCTGTAAAACTTGTAAATAGTCCATTTTCCCTTTGGGGAATAGGCTTGTCTCATACTGCTTTCTGGGCCTTAAGTTCTGCCCAAAGAGATTTAGCATCCTGCTTGGTAGTGTTATATGATCCTCATCAGTGTTCTGTTGGAAAGGTTGCCAGCATGCTTAACATTTCGCCTTTACAAAGTTAGAGGGTTTTTTTTTTTAAATTGTGATAGAGGAGTAGTGGAAGATGGTCAAGAAGCCTTTACAGGGAACCAGCATTTTTCTTTACATTTTAAAGAAATGATCTTCAGATAGTTTTCCATTATAACCTTTTGGGATTCCTTGTTTTGGAAACACTAAACAATTTCACATACTATAAAAAAATGGATTGAGGTGCTACTAATTTGTTTCCTTTTCTGTGTGACATGATGATGAGGTAATTTTTATTACTCCACGTACATGGTAGTTCAGCAGTTGGGACATTGGTAGGATGTCTTATTTTTCACATTCTATTAATCAATTATGAAGAAAAAGAGCGAGCGCTGATTTTCTACATTTTTTTCCTCAGCTTTGTAATCAGTAGAAGTGAAAATAATCATTGCATGGTTCCCAGACTGCTTTGTGAAGGAGTCGGGATAAAAAATGCTGGTGGGTATGAAAAATTATTTATTTATTTACTAATTTAATTAGATTTAAGCACTTCCCAATTGTAATATGAATCTGGTAACTCACAATTTAATACATGCCATAAGAGAAATACAAGAATATTTTTGGAAAATATTACTGCTTTCTCTGATTACAATACGGTGGTCCTATTCAGTGTAACACTGATATTTACAGTTTCTATTTGCTCAGGATAGCAGCAGCACAAGTGATGCCATAATGATAACTAAATAACAGAGCTGGAAGGCACATTGGAGGTCTTCTAGTCCAACCTCCTGCTCAAGCAGGAAACCCTATACCAGGGATGTCCAAACTTGTCAACTTTAAGACTTGTGGACTTCAACTCCCAGAATTCCAAATTTGGACATCCCTGCCCTATACTATTTCAGACAAACGATTATCCAATCTCTTTTTAAGACCTCCAGTGTTGGAGTACCCACAACTTCTGGATGCAAGTTGTTCCACTGATTAATTGTTCTGTCAGGAAACTCCTCCTTAGTTTTAGGTTGGTTCTTCCCTTGATTAGTTTCTAGTTTGGTTCTTCCCTTGATTAGTTTCCATCCATTGCTTATATGGTCAGTTAAAGCCCCAAAAGACGCGGAAATTTACCTTTAATCAGTTCAGCATATTAGTAATATGCTGTAATTATTAATAATAGTAAAGTAATGCCTTTCTTTGTAGAACATGGTAGCTCAGTAACAAAGGTCATGTTTTATATATACAAAACAAACAAACAAACAAATAAATAAATCAAGTTCATTTCTCAGTATCCGACAGACTCAGGAAAAGAATTCTGTTTGAAATCCTGCCAGTCAGTATAGCTAATACATCATAATAGTTTTTAGATATATTGAATTTCAATTATTATACTTTTCTGTCAGCATATACTTTAGGAACTTAGCATATACTAAGTCAAAAATATTTGAGCTGGACCAGGTCACAAAATGCTAATTTGCAGAAAGACGTTTTATAACCTCTAATTATTATATTCAATGTGAAGATGCTCTTGGACAGGGGTGTCAAAGTGAAGACCCAGGGGCCGGGGCCAGCCCTTGGAATGCTTACATCTGGCCCGTGGGGCCCTGGAAACAGCAAAGAACTAGCACACGGTGCCTCTGCTAGTGAAAATGGAGCTTGTGAGGGCCACATGCGGTCCTACCGAGCTCCGTTTTCACTGACAGAGGGTTGCAGGATGCTGTCGTAGCCAAAAACAAAGCTTGGGAGCCTGTTTTCACTGGCAGAGCGCTTGGGCCACCAGAGGTACCACCGACATGAGTGATGTTGAGCTAGCCATGCTCCCCTGGCCACCCCCCCCTGAGGTCAAACACAACCTTGATGCAGCCCTCAATGAAATCGAGTTTGATATCCCTGCTCTGGGAGAATCTGATTCAGGCTGATACTGCTTCAAAGCAACAGGGCCAAGTATCTGTTACCGGAAGAGACCAGGGGAATCCAGGAATCTGAAGGTGAATTATGATATTACAACCCAGATGGGATATAAGTGTAACATCTATGGGAAATAATTTATTTTCATTTATTTATCAGCAATTGAATGCCAGTCAGTGTTCTTGGCACATAGCAAAGAAGGTTCCAGCAAGTGTTGAAAATAAAACCTAGAAGCAATAATGTAGAGCAACATTTTCATTTTTATCCTTTCTTGACTTCTAATATACTTTACTTAATTCCTCAAACACCCTTCTTTTTTACTTCATTTTCCCTTAGCCCTTGGTCTTTCCACAGCTATATATATTTAATTCTTCAAAAGCACATATTTTCACAAAAGACATTCATTCATTCATTCATTCATTCATTCATACAATTCTTATTTTTCTATCAAACAATTCTTGAAATTTATATTTCAAATATAAGGAGTACTGGGATATCTTTCTAAATCATCAAAATCAACTCAGCATAATCCACATATATACTAGTCCAAAGTTTCATAACCCAAAGTCAGATTCTTTCAGGGCCATGTTAGTTGATGAACATGGAAATTCAGTACATCGGAAGTTCACAATTTAGGACTGGGTTTCCCAAACTGTGAGCTGTATCTTTTCAGACAGAAAAAGGATCTACAGGATCTACAGCCAGAGACCAAGGGAACGTGAAATGAATCCAATGAAAACAATACAATGAAACTTGTAATGTTTTCATTGTTCACTTGTGCATTTTGGTATTTAGATTTTTAGGGGAGGTGTGTATACATTAAGACTACACTAAAGGGAGACATGGTGAAGGGAGACAAGCTCCTGAAACATAATTAGGCATTGATGTTGCCTTTATTCAAACAGATGTTACTCAAGGCGCCAAAAGAAGCAAAAATGAACAAGATCCCTGTTGGCTATTAATGCAGCTTTCCCTGGTTGCTATTCAGTATAGTGACAGCTTCCTGTTTTCCAAAGAAAGAGCATCCATGATTCTAGAAATCTCTTGAGAGCACGTTACCTTGTATTCTGAAAAAGATAAGACAGAGAGAAGGTGGGAGACAAAAAGAGATAAGTCAGTCTCCAGTCCCTTTCATTCAACAATGGCATCTTTGGCATTTGCAAACCCTCTTGTCACTTAAAAAATAAAACAAAATACCCTCCCTTATTGATACTCTGGTATTTGCAAAATTAGGCATTATTGGGGCCTGCTTGATCATAATAGGTAGCAATATAGACTACCTTTAAAACAATCTAAAAGAAATTCATTGTAAAGCTGAATTTGAAGATGGGACTCTCTAGACATGGAGTATAGATTTGTTTAGTTCAGTGTTTTTTAAACTTATTTGGCCATGAACCATTTGGGGGATTTGAATATACTGATAGAGTACATATGTGCTTTCCAGAGATAGAAGACTTTTATCCTGATGCGTTTGATTAGAAGGTTATATTTAAAGAATTAACAATTCAATCTTTGAAACAGTAGAAGCTAATAATAAGAGACCTCAGAGTCGCAAGTGCTTTCTCTTGCAACTGCCACTATGTGTCAACTACAACTGTGTTTACTGTCCACAAAAGATTAATAGGATAAGTGTTTTTGCTTCTGCTAATCACAATTTCCCTTAACATAAAATCTTAAAACTTTATGTCAAAAGCCAACAACATGTGGGCTTCATCTGTCATTTGAATCTAATCAGTGTCATATTTCCCATCATTAATTGTTGGGCAGACTCTGAAATACAAATTGATTTCACCAGGCACCACAATTTAACTTGTAATAACCACGGACAATTCTGTTGCTCTTTTGTAAAATTTTGTAAAGTTTTTGAATCCCTCTTTTCAGAATTATTTTCCTAATATATTAAGAACACAATCTCTGGCCAGTATAAATTCTGATAGGAAAAAATCTGGAAACACAGATTTTGGTACAGGCCAGTGGTGGTTTCCTACCCGCGCTGCCACCAGTTCGGTGACCGCACGCGTGTGTGCACAGCTCAGGCAAGCCCCAGCCAAAGTGCCTCCCAGCTGTTGTAACAGGATAATTTGCTCAGCAGCGTCATTTAGCTGAGCAGATAAATGTAAAGAAAGAGTGCGGATGTGTGGGAGGGCTCAAAAAAAATACACAAATGCCGATCGTCGGAGCTACCGTTCACCAGCACTACCGGTTCGCACGATTAGCCGCGGCAGAATACCACCACTGGTACAGGCCCCAAGAACCCAGTGTTGATTTAGTTAGCACATGGATGTGCCACCCAATCTTGGATAGTTTTTGCCTGCCTAAAAGCAATCATCATCATAATACATTGATAAAATCCAACCTATCAGTCAGCAAGTCTATGAATCCATCCCCCAATTTCTGTCCTAAGTCATTCCACTCACCTCGCATCCCCCAGTTCACGGCATTTGTGCTGTCGTAGTGGAAAAGTTCAGCGCTGGGAGGCTGCATAGAAAATTATAGTGTGGAAGAAGGAATGGTCAGTAAATGGAACAGGAACAGAGTCCTCTTAAACATTTCTCTATTCTTTTATAGCTGCTTCCAGCAAGAAATATTTAAAAACACACGCTTGGTTCAATAAAGATGTTCTTAAACTTTTCCTTTGTGTGTACTGGCAATGAGAGTGAAGGATAGGGGGAGATTAATCAGAGAAATAGTGTAGGATGTGGAGGAGCTAAGAGGAAAGAATAAAACTGTTTGTGGAGATTCTCAGTCATCCAGGTCATAGTTGTCTGAAAGGTGGAAGGAGGA
>JAOYMU010000098.1:65706571-65723050 GCA_025802295.1 Psammodynastes pulverulentus
ATCATTGACAGTTTATTGAAAACTTCATAGCAATAGCATTTAAGACTTATATAGTGCTTTACAGTCCTCTCTAAGTGGTTTACAGAGTCAGCATATTACCCCCAAGAATCTGGGTCCTCGTTTTACCAACCTCGGAAGGATGGAAGGCTGAGTCAACCTTGAGCCTGGTGAGATATGAACTGCCGAATTGCAGGCAGTAGGCAATCAGCAGAAGTAGTCTTCAGTACTGCACTCTAACCACTGCGCCACAGCAGGTCATAAATATTAGATGGAATTATTTTTTCTTACCTTTAAAAGTTCAAAATAGTGAAGACAATGGTAAACAGGAACTAGAAGTAGCCTAGGTAAAACATACTGAACAGCTTCTTTAAAACCATATCCAATTGACTGGAAATTTAAAAAAAAAGTATTTCAGTGTTACAAGTAATTCTTATGATACCTACAATATCCATTATATAAATGCATTACTTAACATACCTGCAAATAGAAGGCTGCTCCAGGCTTTGATAACTGGCTAAGAAAATGATCATGAAAACCAGTCCGTAAAATATCTTGAGTGTATGATTCATAAGGATCAAATGCTAGCTCCTAAAGAAAGGTTTGAAGAATATTTCAATTATCTCATTGTTTCAAATTATCATGTCAACATACATTCAAACATTCACAAATTTAGATATCATTGCTTTAAATTAATCAAAAAATATCTAACACAGAGAGAGCGAGAGGGGTGGAATTTTCAATGTACTATACTCTTATTTCTACACAGAAAGTTACTGGTGTTTTTGTCTTTCAGTGTTTACAGAATTAAAATTGTTTAAAGTGCTCATGATCGCAATCTTTTAAATTAAAAAATCTGAAATTACAATACGTAGACCCAGTGGTGGGATTCAAATAATTTAACAACCAATTCTCTGCCCTAATGCTGGGTAGGCGTGGATGTCTGAATGTCACTCATCTTGGTTCCTTGTCATTAAATGCTTCTTTCTGGCAGCTCTGCTTTGTTATTTCTTAAAAGTGCTGATTGTTGCATCCCGGCTGGAAGAACTCCAACAGGGGAGTATTTCCTCCCAACAGCAGTATAAAAAGCTTAAAACAACCCTCTCCCTTTAAGAAAGTCAAGCCCCAGTAATATACCAGCAAAAAAACAAACAAACAAATTCCGGAGCTCAGGCAACAGTAAGTCTGGGCGTACTACCAAGAACCTTTATCTGTTATAAGGGTTAACCGAGAGCCAGTTTCTATAAGCAGGGCAATAAAGATTAGGCTAGAATCAACACCAGAATGTTTCCTTCCTGCCTTCCTTACAGGATTAGCCCTGTAAAGTGGAAAAAACAAAAGAGGATTTCTTCCAACAACCAGTTCCCCAAACTGCTTAGAAAGTTAACAACCGGTTCTTGCGAATAGGTGCGAACCTGTTGAATCCCACCACTGCATCAAAGTCTGATGTGCACTGGATTGAGAGTGGGAAGTCAGGGTGCTGTTACGAATTGAAAGTAGGTGGATCCATTAATAAAAGATAAGTTTTGTGTGACATCATTTATGTTCATATTTCAAGATATTGAATACGTACTCTCCAGCCATACATGCAATAATTCCCTCCTTATATCATATTACAACTTGGTAATTAACTTGGACATCTTCGAGGACTGCATCCAAGGCTTTCAGAGAACCAGGGTTATTTGTCATAAAATGCAAAAGCACCTTGTCCTCCTTTGGAGATCTCAGATATAATCTGCCCCAATATGTCCTTGACATATGGGGTATAGTTGGAATATAAAGATTTTAGTGTCATGAATGGAGAATGTTACCTTTGGGTGAACCTTGAAAAGTCCAATACTCTGTTTCTGAGTGATAATATGGATCTGGAGAATAAGCTGGACTATATTTGGAGGTCTGGGTGATGTCTTCACTAGTTTTGCTTTTTGTAGCTGCAGAGTGGGAATCTGAAAAAGCAACCAGGGAAAGAATCAGCAGAAGTGGAAATTAAACCCTTTAGATGCTCTGGCTCAAATAATATAAGACAGCAGTTGACTAGCCCTATTAACATTCATCCTTGATATCCCAATATATAAACTGGAGGATCAGTTGGACAACTTTTTATGTAAAGACACAAAAGCCAAGCCCACTTCCTACCCACTGCTATGTCACCATAAATGTTCTGTGGTGTTGGAGGCAAGATATGGGAACAGTGTCTGGGAGATCTATGGGGAGAAACTGAGCTGGATTCAGATTTGGCATCTCCTTCCTGCCCAAACCTTTATGATTAAACATGGATCCTGTTCTTTATATGTAATTACAATAGATACAGTTGGTTCTATTCCTGTCATGACTTCATAAAGTAATACCAAACAATTCTGTATTGTCAATGTAAGATGTTCGTCTCTCGTATTGTTTCTGGCTGCTTCCAAAGTCAACTTCAGAAATTCCAGTCTAGATTGCAATGGGTTGCAATGGAACCAGTTGGTGTTTAGTGTATACTATGGCCACTGACTGGTTATGTCCTTCCCAAATCATGCAGGAAAGGCATATGCCCAGTTTTTGATTCAGAGATTATTCCTTCATGTTTTTCCTTCCAGAAAACTTCTTAGCAAAGGAGAATTGAACATTGCAGCGTTGTAGGCAGACTAGGGAAGCAGGAGAAGAAGGCTTCACCCAGTTGGACAGAAAAAGGCTGTAGTTGTTCGAATGGGGCATTAACCTCCAAGATTGAAGGTACTTGGGTGAGTTAATGGACTATCATTAGATAAACCCCAGATTTAAAAAAACACACCAAACAGCAATTGTAGGTCAGCAGAGAACACAATTGCCTGTTATGTTTGTCAGCTGAGTACCAGAGGAGGGAAGGGCGTATGACATATACTGCAGCCAATCAGAACTGGAGCTGCTAATAGACTGGAACAAAGCTCTGAGAACAACTGCTTTGAATGGAAGCTGGAGAATTCCAGGCAAGGGTGCATGTGGGAAGGGTTGGGAGTGGGGCAAGGATGATGTCATCTGTTGCTACAGTCTGAAAGCAGTCAGTGTCCCATACTGGCAATGCACCAAGCAGAAAGTGTGGATATGCCCATAGAGAAACGAAATTACTCAGTTTGCCATTTGCCAGTAGAACTTGCCCAGCCAAATCTACATCTGCCAAACTGTAGCTGTGGGAATGGCTCCAATTCTGAAACTGCACATAATTTAAAAATAGAACAGGCTGCACTCCATGTCAGCTGTTTTTGCCATTTTTAATTCTCTGTGTTCAGGAGCATTATAGTTTATTTTTTTGTAGAGAATTCGATCTCAATTATCAACAGGGAAGACCAGGAAAGACTCCTGACTGAAACTTTGGAGCCCAGCTGCCAGGTGCTCCTTATAGATATCCCTTCATTAGGTGGACCAATTGATTGACTTGATATGGGACAATATGTAAAGGTTCCATACTTTAATGTCCCCAAAAAGTTGGGTTTAGATTCAGTAGGTAGCAGGGGGAGGAGGAGGAGGAGGAGGAGGAGGAAAGGGACTAGGCAGTGGAACACTCTTAACTGCTAGCAGAGCTGTGGTAGCAACAAGCATTATCTGAGCTACTATGCCATTTATCAATCTATATTTCACTCCAGCATTTACAGAGTAGAATCCCACTTGAGCATTTACCATCCAAAGCACACAGCCTAGATGAGTTTTCACCTCCTTGCTGATATCATTCAAGTGATGTTAGCTATTGCAGACATTTTTGCATTCAGTGCAAATGTCTGAAGCAGGAAAAGTATATTGGTTCATGTGAAAGCCAATATATATAACCATACCCATGAAGATATAGCAGCCACGCACTCAGTGCTCACTGCCTACAGCAACAACCTATGTCTTTAAAGCCAAATTGATGGGGAATAAGTTGTGGAGGGTGGAAGAAAACATTAATCTTAGAGTCAAAGTGATCAGATACTACTTAAATAACTATCAGTTGTGTTGTTTTTGAAAATTAAGCAACATAAACAAGGAATTTATCTATATTGGAATTCAGATGATGGCTTGGGACTTGGTTCCTTAGATTTGCTATTTTCATGGGAAAAAAGTTTGCCATGGAGCAAACCGAAACCTATCTAGGAACTATGGTTGGATAAATCATTAAAGTCCCCTACTCTTAATTAGGATCCTAATTCTGATTTATCACTCCTGAAAGATAATTATTTTTTAAATTTCTGATTGCTTGAATAGAGTCTAGCCCAGGGCTGTCAAACTTGCAGCCCACGGGCCAGATGCGTCACACACTGGCCATGCCCATGCCTGTCCCGATATGTCACATGACAATGCCGTGACAATGCAAGTTTGACATCCCTGATCTAGTCCAAGATGACCCTTACAGAATAAGGGTAGGAAAAAAGAAGTTAGTTGCTACTCAACATGGGATGAAAGCATCCATTCCAAGTTTCCATCTCAAAGATCAACAGCAAGTAAGAAAAACTGAACAGAGATATTCTCCCCTTCCCACCTCTCTGTCTTGTGGCTATGCATCCACAAACACACGCACCCGCAATTAAAAGCTTTTACCCATTTATGCCTCTTCTGTTTGGGCTGTAAGGTTGGAAGGGGACAATAATACTTTGAGAGAAAGCTAGACAGGATTTGGGGGGCATGCTATGCATTATGAGAATCATGCATCAGCATTGATAAACTGGATTCTTTGATATAAGCAGCTGCAAGTCTCTAATCTCCCAATCTGGATGTAGCTGTGGCAATAGACTTCATGTGCATGTACAAAATTCTATTCCTTTTTTAATGTTTTAATTAATCCATGTTGTTTTTATTTTAGATCAATACAATTTATTCCTGTGATGCTCTAAAATGAATATGTAAATTGATTTAATAGATAACCAACTATAATGGCTTTGTCTTAAGTATATGCCCCCTAGCAAGTATTGTGGACAAAACTCCAGATTGCATGCATGTAATTTACAAAGTAAGTCATCTTCATTGTGTGATTTTGTGTAAAAAAAAAATCTGCATCCAAAAAGAAAGAAAAGAAGAAGCTCTATCTGTAAACTTCCCAGAGTTCATTTAATGAGCAACTAAGAGATGTGAAGTACACAAACTCCAAGTCTTGCTGCAGGAAGTCAGAAGGTTCTCAGAAACTTGCTGCTTCAAAGGTGAGAGCCAAAGGCAGCTACTTACAATGCAGTGGGGTGCAGTCAGCCAGCAGGCAGGGAGTTATGAAGATAGCACATTAGGAAAGGGGGAAAAGAAAGAGAGGAGGAGAGACCTGGTTACCACATTAAAGGAAATGTCACAAGTCTTCTAAAACAAAAGCAGACTGTTGAGAAGCTCAGAAGAACAGTCTTTCCTCCTTCAGAGCTCCACCTTCCATAACCTCAGAGCTCTGTCTCCAAAGGTGATAAAAATAATTGGTTCCTGTAGCTATTCCTGCCAGACAAGAGTATGGGATACCCGGCTTTGAAGCATGTCCAGCCTTGCTCCTTTTTGCAAGATCTATGTTTCTGGCCTGTTTTACAAATAGTAAAAGGCAGACAATTGGACTGGATACTCTGGTGGTGCTCATTGGTCTTCAAAAGCAGCCTTAGTAATCATGATTCATGCAACTCTTTAATATTTATGTTTTGCTAAACATTTTGGTTAAGCTTTACTCTTCAAACGTATTATACAGTCTTCTAAAATTAATGATTCTTAGAATTATGCTACGCTTTTCTAAGGACCTGTAAACAGACATGCCTTTTCTGCTTAGTTGGGAGGGTAGGTAGGTACAAATCAGAGATAAAATGTTTTGGACCTATTCTCAACAGCAGCAAAGAGTTTTATAGGTTTGGGATATTTTTCCACATATCTATCTGATGATGCTGTAGCAATTTTTAAAGATCTGTGATAGATTCATATGGCTTGTACTTTTAAAGATATTAATACCTTAAAATAAAGCCACCGAAAAGTACAGCGAAGTCCATATATTCACTTTGTGACATTTTTGCTTCAATATATTTTTCAAGTTCAAAGTTGGATTTACTGTTCCTTTATCAACTTTTTTTTAATATAGAAGCCATCATATCCAACTACCTCCTTCATTTCTCTTCTGTACTCCTATGTTTAGCTCATCATACAACTAAGTCACTTCTGAATTGGCACACAATGTTAAAACAATGAGGCTCTTTTAGTTGATCTTCTTGGCTGAAACCCTACTTGTTGGACATCTCTTTCCTTGATTACTGCAGACTTCACTCTGATTCCCACGATCTCAGCTTGATCTCTCAATACTTATCTGACATTTTGCTGCCCAAATCACACACTTTTATCATTACTCTGACACTCCTTCATATAACATACTTTGATTTCTTGTACACAATTGGATCTTATATAAACCCCCTAATGTATAGATTTAAAATCCTATAGGGTTGTCATCCCCCTTCCACAAATACTTCTTTGTTGTTTTCTAAAATAACTATTCACAATTTTTCACTTTGCTTTTGAAAGGTTCTTCTCTCCTGCCAAAGTTCTCAATCTGCCTTCCCTTTTCCACCGCTCTTCTATTTTCAACTCCTTTTGTAAAATACTTTGTTCCCTTTGGTTCTTGTTCTTTCCTCCATGGAAAGCATCTATTTTCATATACACTGCAGAGTTTCAAGCTAAGGAGCAGCAGCATCTAAAGGATCTCAGTAAGATCTATCGTCCTGCTCCAGCTCGTATCCTTAGGTTTTAAAAGTTAATTGGAAGTAAGAATTATACACTTTTAAAAGCAATGTGCTATTTGAGTTACATTATTGAGGGTTTACTTTTTCTGAACACATGGAGGCACCCTAAGATAAGAGATCTGGCAAGTCAAACTTTTCTGCTCAACCCTCCTCTCACATTTCTGAAAGGCCATTATACCTTCCTTCTTTTCAAAGTCTATTATGTCCAGGTCTGGCACTGCCACCGACTTTTGTCTAGTTTATCGAGACACTTCTAATGCACACCACCAGACCTAAGTAGAACTTTGGTTTATTCTAAGTTGCATGCCTAAGCATAAGTTAAAGCCATGCCCAAACTGTACCGTGTCTCTTATAGATGGGTGGTTTCCGGTAGATGTTACTCTCTGCAGCAGCTGGAGGTAAAGAAAGAAAAATAATGAAGAAAAGAAGGAGATAGCAAGAGAGAGAGGAGCCAGAGTGTGTAGCTTAGAGATACAGGAACCTGCCTGTCATTCTTGAAGAGGGGTGGTGGGAATCTTCTCCGTATCATTTTGGCAGCACAAGTAAAAAACATATATGATATAGAAAAAGTTAGCATGATCCCTATACTAATCACAGGAACCACCAGATTTGCAAATAAAATTGCCTGCCCAAGATTACATACTTCGCTCTTGGTACTTTCCCATCTTAAGATAAAACAGCCTTATCTTAAATACCTGCCGAGCGAACTTAGGTTGGGGGATGGTTTGGGGGGGGGGGAGAGAAGGAATTAATCCTCTTTGTGTGCTATTTCAACAGCTTTAAGACAGTGGATGTGTGCGTGCACAAGAGGTCATGCTGTGAGCATGCTCACGACTGACAGCATGCAGGGTCAGGCAGACAGTTTTCCTTCTAGCACAGTTGTTAGCTGGCCTCAGCTCAGGAGATGGGAAGGCCTCCTTTGGTGAGTACCAATGGCCATTGTCTCCTTGTCTGGCAATGGCACAAGATGATTTATGAGTTGGTTACCTAGAGATACAGGGACAAAAAACCCATCCTCATCCAGGAGTCGGCCATATTCTCTTCAAATAAGAGAAGCAAAGCAAGCTGGGAATAGGAGCTACTCTACCAGCACAGAAGCTTATGGATGGACTGATCCAATGAATAGGCAAAAGGGCCATCCATAAAAGACACAAGCAAAAGCTACAAGAGCAGTAGCCATCACAATGTCCATTTCAATAGGGAAATACTAGGGCAAGGAAACGTCTAGAAAGCCAATTAAGGCAACTCGGGCCAATTATATCAGCTGATCTTGCCTAATACAGGTCAGTTTCACCTTCCTGCTCCATGTATCTCTGGGGATTCCCTGCATTAAGGTCAGGCGATTTGAAACCAACATGTGGAAATACTTAATCCCAAACTGTAAATTTCAAGCATTTCTACAAGGACCAACATCCATCTGGAGTATGATTAGGAAATGAATGAAAAATAATCAAATCCCAATGATGAAGATTATCAGCTGACTGACTCTTCATGTGTGACCTTAATGGGCGCCAAAGAGCTTCTTCTCCTTCCGTGTCTAAATCAAACTTTAAACTGCCAGAATGAAGCCACCTTCTTGGCTTCAAAATTATCAGTACAGACAAAGAGCGAAACCTAGAAAGTAGACCTTGGTTCCATTCCAGTAGGAAGATGTCTGTCAAAGGAATAAATCTCAATTCTAATTTGCCCTAATTCTAGACCAGGGTTCTCCAAAGTGGTCAGTGTGGATCTAACCATTACTGTTATTTTACTGCTATTCTTATTATTCATAGTACTATTAGTTTACATTAGTATTTATTAAATTATATTCATATAATAAATGTTTGAGGGTTGATGGACGATCTGTAACTTCATGAAGGGATTGATGAATTGAAAAGTCCAAGGACTCCTGTTCTAGAGTGAATGAAGGAGGGCTCCTATGGCTGCCAGCTTTGGCACAGGGTGATCTTTACATGTTTTGACCAAACAAATGAGGCTCAATTTACCTTGTGAGCAAAGCTGGTTGCAGGTTGTGCAGGCAGGCAAGTGGGGAGGGCAACCAGGTCCCTACCTGCACACTGATAAGGGACCGAGGTTGACTTCCTTCCTTCCCTTACCCTCTGCAGGAGGGGTGGGGCAGTGGCCCTTACCTGGGTCTCTGCTGGAGGGGAGCAGTCACCTGGCAAGTCCAGAGAGATCTGGGGGAAGGGTGCAGTGGGCCCTGAGGGGAGTAGGAGGAGTATAAGATAAATTATGTGTCAAAGATGTGGGGTGTAGAAAAGCTCTTAGCTGACAGACCAGCTTTGCTCTCTGGTCCTTGAGGTAGGAGAAGAAAAGGCGAGGAAGAAGACAGTCTTTCCTTTGTGCAGGGAAAGAAGCTGCAGGGCAGAGGAGAGGGAGATTTTAGAGAAGATGGAGAGAAGGCTGCAGGTCTTGTTTATGGATGGCCTCTACCATGCAGTTGTAGTTTGCTGCGGCCAGCTTACCTTAGGCTGGCAACAGCACTACTCATGCAAATAACATACTTGGCACAAGCATGCAGACTAAAAAAAAACAAAAAAGATCCCATACAGCACTCCTTCACTGGCTGGCCAGAGGCCTCCAGAGCCTACCTGGAATGTGGAAATGCTTAGGAGCTTGGTATGAGGTTGGTGTAGAAGACCTCACATCTAATTGGCTATAGTAGGGGGAGCTGCGTCCACTCTCTGTCCCTTGAAAGAGCAGATTGGAGGGAGCAGCAGAGAAGAAAAGAGAGAGGCAGAGGAAAATTGGTGTTAAAAGCAGTATTTTAGAAAATTAGCAAGCCGTCTGTGAATTTATGGTGGGAATACACGGGTGGAGGGAGGTGGTGATCGTAATGGTGAGGATTCTTACACATAACAAGAAGCCTGGGCTGTTCCAATCGTTCCTAAAGCATTTCAAACTCAAAATAACATGGGTTTTGAATTTGAAAAAAAAAATCTGAGCTGGCAAAAGGCTCCTAGCTCAGTTGGAAGAACCCATCTTGAATTCAGGACAAATATTTTGCACATCCATAGTTGCTGCTTCCTGTATCATCTGCTTCTTTCCATTTCCACTCTGCCACAGAATTGCCACTCTGAATTTGCTTGGGAAAAAAAGAAAACGGAGCATGACAACGGAGTGAAGTTCATCACAACTCATTGGTACCTCGGAGACAGTAAAAAAAAAAAAAAAAAAACCAGAGCTAGGCACTTGCCTACCATTCTGTTAAGGAAGGATCCTATGCAATGGATAACACTGTACCTGTGTGGAACCCTCTTTGTCTCTCTGATTTCATGTTCAGCCTGTTCTGGATATAGAAAATGTTTTGGCAGCATGTGTGTCCCTTGGAGAGGAGTTGGTCTGTCCTTCTATGGATGTGCTAAAGCTGAGTTCCGTTGGACAAATGTCTTTATTTGAATCCTGATGGAGACAGCCATGCCCTACCTGAGCGGTAATAATGATGTGGAGAGCGTGGGATGGTGGGAGATATGCCTTGGCGGCTGTAGGTGGGTGAATCTATGTAGCCTGGGCTGGATGCTCGCCTCTGCCTGATGTCCATGCTCTCATAAATATCCTGGAAAAAAAATACAAAACTTTGTTCATAAAATATCCAGTCCCAGGAGGGTCAAGGTGTGTGTACATTAGCATGCATCCTGGCCCTCTGAATATTATACTCCTTTCCCAACTGAGGGCAATTTGTCCCAATGTATATAAATATATGGCATCACAATTTGCTTTGCTGAGAGCACTTTTCATTTCATAGCATGGTGGGGAGAGTGGGGAGAAGATACTTCTTTTATAACCTCAAGGCTTACCACAGTTTTTTCCCCAAACTCAGCTCTCCTCAAGTTCTCTTTCAGCTTACAAACCCCAGATGTGTCAACCCCTAGTTAGTCTTAAGCATTGTGTGATTACCTGAGAATATGGAGACAAGGTTCCAAGAGACTACAAGTGACAGAAGGTCAGAGACAAGCCGCCAGAGAATAAAGAGCAGGAAAAGAAAGAGAGAATTGGTTATTAGAGACTTGATCTAATGTTTCTGTACCACAAGCCATTTCACTTCCCCCCAAACTACAACCTTTTCAGAATTGCCAAGGCATTGAAAACATCTGGGAGAAAGAGATTCCAAAACACCAAAAAAAGAGAGAAGATCAATCCCATAACTTTTCCAATTGTTGTGAGGAAAGGGTTTCATTTCCTTTCAATTATATTCTTGTCACCTCAAAGGGATGCATGTGCCTGCTTGAATTAATCTATATTAATCGGATGCTATTGAGCCCTGTTCTCCTGGACTCTCCATTTTACCATGGTTTAAGTCACTGAGAACCAAATCTTTGCCTTTGAACAAACCTAGTTTTGAAAGTAATGCAAGAGAACTTAAGATATTATATTCAGTTCTTAGGTGCACATAAGAAATGAAGCTTAGAGGGATTCTCTTAGAGCAGGACTGTCAAACTCCTGGTCTGTGGGCCAGATGTGTTATGTGCTGGCCACGCCCATGCCTGGTTTAGCAAAAGGGAAAGAAGTCACAATATGTCACATGATGCGGCCATGATGACTTGAGTTTGATGCCCCTGTCTTAGAGCAATTATATATGAGAAAATATGACAAGGGCTGATTTATGAATATAAGAGAACAATGGATGGCCACAACTTTCTTGTATCAGACTCACATCATCCTACCAGAGTATGACAAACATGTAAAAAGTAAATATTTGTATGGTTCACTCTTAATCATATTTTTGAAACTAGCACGGAAACTTGCCTACAAGTTCATTTAAGGTGCTCCTCTTTAAAATATTAAAATATGTCTTTAGCATGAATTTGCTTCAGAAAAGTAGGACTAGCTCAAATACAGAAATAGAAAGCAAAAGGCTAAATATTAGGTGGCATCACTTTTTTTAAAAAAAGAAAATCCTTAGGCCATTTCTGAAGGTTTGATTGCACCAAACTGGTTCATTTAAGTTACAAGCATAGTCCAGAGCACAGGTAGTCCTTGCTTAATGACTATAATTTTGTTACTAAGTGATAGTCATTAAGCAAGACATGTAATTGTGGCAGACTTATGACTTCATTTCCACTGGAGTCATTAAATGAGTCACCACAGCTTGTTAAGTGAGAAATCAATGTGACTGCAACTTGTGATTTTACTGCTGGCTTCCCCATTGTCTCTGTTTGTTGGAAGCCAGATGCAAAGCACACAAATGACAGTTGTCTAACCACAGCATCTTGTGAGTCATAAATGCCTGAAAAAGTCATTGCTTTTTCAGAGCCATCAAAATTTCAAAAGATTGCTAAATGAGGCAATCAGTCAGTGAGGTCTATCTGTATTGCTGTGCAAATAAGAAGCATTCTGAAGTGGCAGAAGAGGCAACTGAAGTAGTGCTGGTAAAGAAGTCACTACAACTGCATGCGAATTAGATGCTCAGGTTCAAGCCTATGCCCTCAAGTCTACACCATGATTGGAAGAATGGCAAAAGAGCAACATTTCCCCATGGATCCTAATGAAGGAGTCGTTTGTGACATCAGCTCTGCCACTTGTGGATTAGATTCCTGATGCTCCAGGTGGCCAAAAACCTCCAGAGAGGAAGGCAGAAGGATAGAACAGATAGTTAAATGTCTAGATAAGTATGGTGTATAGGTATGAAAGAGGTTCTGATGCAACCCTTACTCAAGAAGTCAGCACTTGAGTACGTAACTATCTACCATCTCAATCTCCCTGTTCTTTATCTAAGAGCTGGAGGGTGGGAACAGGAGGGTGGAGAATGGCTGACAGTAACTTAGTGGTTTAGGCAGCCCTTGACGAAGTTGACCCCTTTATGGGGTATCTTATAATTAGATCTTCTTACTAGGACACTGGGAGAGATCATCTAATATATGGATAATACTCAGTTTTACAGTTCTACCTTGGGCTGAACAGGAGATGTTGTTAAGATCCTTCTCAGTGCCTGGAGACTATTAAGGACTGAATGGAGAAAAATGGATTTAGAGAGCATGACTGTAGGTTTAGAATTCGACGGATTAAAATAGAATTCCATCCTTGGCATTAGACATCTTTGTGTTCCCCTATGCAGAGGTCATCTGTAATCTGGCTTCTTTAGGACATACAATTCTATACAAAGAGCAAGTAGAGGAGACTGTTATACAACACTGTCTTGTGCATCACTTACTGTCATTCCTAGCTTGGGAGGCATTGACGACAATTACCTATAGTTTTTTTTTCATATTTGGATAATTTGCTGTACATCAGACTGTTCTTAAGAAGCTACAGTTGGTTCAGAATGTGGTGGGTTGAGTATCAATGGGTGTGTCGTGGTTCACCCATGTTACACCATTACTTTGGGAGCTACACTAGTTCCTGGCAGGTTTCTGGATGGAATTGGGTCCTTTTATGGTTCAAGACATGGATGTGTGTGGAATTGCCTTTTCTGGTGGAATGCACCCCCCTGGTAAGGTAGAAAAGGCTTGCTCTCATCCCACTGACATCAGGGACTCTAAGAATGAATCTTCAATGTGTCAACCCACCTTCTCTGGAAGAGCCAGCTCCTAGAGACAAGGACAGTCTATGTCTTCTAAAGAGTTTTTGGGAAAACTAGATTCTTGAATGACTATGAAAAAATAGCATTGGGGTGTGTTTGGGTTAGTATTGTTGCAATACCTATCAAGTTTAATTTATTCCTAGTCCATGGAATTGGACAACTGGACAATGTAATGGATTCTCTGTGTCCTTACTGTGGCTAAAAGACTCATATTGCAACATTGGAAATATAAACATATGGCTCCGTTTATTCAATGAAATGAAAATTTGATTACACTTGTTATGCATAAGCATATTGCATAAAATGTAAACTCGGTATGGATAAATATAATGAAATATTTTATTTATTTGTTGGTTCATTTATTTATTTAATTTATATGCCACCCATCTCGCTGTCAAGCGATTCTGGGTGGCTTACAAGCATCGTGAAGACAAAAGTACAAAAGATTAAATATTAAAATGAACAGAGATTAAATAAGTTAAAGAAAAAAATGCTATGCGGTGGAGGTGGGATCTTCTCTTTAGTCCACTAACCAATGTCCCTCCAACATTCAATGCCCTCATTGGGCCCAATCCACAGAGCCAGGTTTTGAGACTCTTACAGATGGCCAAGAGGGTGAGGGTGGATCTTGTCTCAAGCAGCATGGTAGTCCAAAGGAATGGAGCCACAGCAGAAAAAGCCCTTCTCCTGGACCCTCACCAGGCAGAATTCCTTGACCAATGGAGTCCACAGCATGTCCCTTCTTCCAGAAGGAGTAGGGCAGACCAATACCTTTGAGGTGAGATGGTTCCTTGGTAGCTTGGACCCATGCCATAAAGGGCTTTAAAGGTCCTAAGTGCACCTTGAATTGGACCTGGAAACTGACCAGCAACCAATGCAGCTTGTGCAACAGTGGTATAACATAGGTCACTCTAGAGACCCCTAGAACTGAATGCATGGCTGCCTTCTGCACCATCTGTAGCTTCTGTATACTCTTCAGGGGTAACCCCATAGGACTCTTTTATACAAAATACAGTAGGTTACAAACATAACTATGTACGTGTTTATAGATCTAAAACAAAACTACATCTCCCGTCCTGCACAATATTTTAACCAGGAAAACTGTTGTTGCCAAGCTCTGCTTTAAGTTTCTCCAAATGTTCCATTTTGCTTGTTTTAAAAATACCCTGACTTCCTTGGAAATGTTAAAACAAAAGTCTCATGCCTTACTAATAGCACTTCTTTGTGATTCCAAAAATTGTCCAGGAGTGAAGGTCATGCCTTCATTTGCCAGGGAAAGACGGAACATAAGATTCATTGGTTCTTTCTATCATGCTTCCAGTCCCCAATGGGATATATATGAGTGCATCTGGATCAATGGATATCTTCTGTGAGAAACTGGGATATATTTGTGATCTGATCTGAAGGTTAACAAGGAGCCAGTTAACACGGGGTCTCCGGCCTGAGTTTTTCCACTGCCTTTCCAGAGGAGGAGCTGTAATATTTTGTTGCTTCAGTCATTTATTGCTATGAAATATTTCTGATAAAGGGGTGGTTGCCAATTACTAAAAATCCCGCTGCCTTGGAGCAGTCCAAAAGGGCTGTCTTCTGCCAAAGGTCCGGTATGCTTCTGTCAGAAACCCTTCCGTTTAATTATCCATTCCTTTTTTTCAGCAGAAGCCAGAAAGCTGACACTGGATTGGCTCAGCCTAGACATATACCTCACCAGTAACCTAAAGCAGAAGCAAAAGCTTTTACAAACAGACTGCACATAGCACAGCAACATTTCCAGATAGGTAAGAATCTGATTTCTAGCCCCATAAAGTACAGAGTCACACTAGCAGATCTGCCTCATTTTCCATTGCACCCATTGAGACATCCATCCTTCTCAATTCAACAAGGAGGTGTTGACGTGTTGGACATAAGAGCTGTCCAGGTGCATTTGAAACTGAGGCATAATTTTGGTGCTTGTTCTATTAACTACAAGTGAATTCTTATTTGATTCAACCTTGGTCAATTGCTACTCTAAGTGAGTACCGTATTTTTCAGACTATATGACGCACCGGTTTATAAGTTTATAACTTTTAGGGGAGGAAAACAAGAAAAAAAATCTTACCTCAGCTTCTGCCTCCCAGCAATTTGCCTCATTTGCAGCAAGCAGAAATAGTTTCAGTTTCATTTTCCCAGCACAGGCTAATTAGCATGTGGCTCTGCTGTTTCAGGCTGCAGTCTGAAACAGCTGATGGTCGGAGCCCGATCCAAAGGACCATCAGCTGCTTATGCTAATTGGGCTGTGCTGAAACTGCAACAGGCTTTTTGCTGCAAAGAGGTAAATTACTGGTGGATGAGGCTTCTGCAACATTCGGTGTATAAGACGCACCGAAATTTTCACCCACTTTTGGGGGTAGAAAAAGTGCGTCTTATACTCTGAAAAGTACGGTAGTTGATCTGAAGAATCTCCAGATCACTTAAACAAACTCTATATTTTTACAGTACAGATGATAGTTTTCTTGTCTATCCCATCCATATCCCCCCCCCCACCAAGTTTCTTGCTGTCCAAACCTAGATATTTAATTCCCCTGGATAATATCACTACTAATAGAAGAGAATAGAAAATAGCTCAGGGATGAACTGGGGAATCCTTGGTGCTCTCTGAGCTTAGTTGTTTGCTTGCATACAGTTGCATGAAGCACTGAATGTGTTACCAACTCTGGTAATGAAACGTCTGCAAGTGAACAAACAAAAGTCAGAGAATGTCAAGGACTCTACAATATCACTACTATCTCAGAAGTGGACGAATTGCAGGATGTTTGGCATTGATGTGCATTGTGACAGGAAGAAAATAAATATGGGAAAGACTGTTTAAACTCATTGTAAGGCCTTCTATTTTTCTGGTTATTTTTATTTTCATAGTTAATTCAACAGAAAGACAGAGGGATCAAATATACCACCTTGCAAGATTAATTCCAGATTAAAAAAAAACCCTACCTTGCATTCAATAATGTCAGCAGGCTTGGGGTAAAACTGGGCATTGGATGAGCTGGTGGCATACCTGTTTTCCCAAAAGTACAACCTACCCTGAAAGTAAGTCCTAGCTTGATTTTTACATGTGCGCCCAATGTAAGACCTACCCCCAAAATAAGCCCTAATTAAGATCCTGCCCACTCCAGAATGGACGGGTAAAAATTAAGCTTGGGTGAGGATGGTGGGGTAGAGTTGCCCTACTACATACCTTTGGACAGTTGTAGCCAGGCCTTGCACACCCCGACACCTGCCTTGCTGGCCCATTTCTTGCAAGGCTGGCAAGGC